>CM070014.1:35114883-35687383 GCA_036247105.1 Cirrhinus mrigala
ATGGTGAAAGAAACATCTTTCTCTTGCATTGTCATCGCTTGCATAATGCACAAATCACAATGCATCACAACCACTGTAGTCTGATTAACAAATCTTAGAAGGCAGTTTTTATTGTTCAGTCACTCAAATCGCATCTCAGACTCAAACTTACAAGTTTGAATCGGTCTGATGAATCATTCTAATGAACCAATGAACCTAATGAACTCATTTAAGTCTTTACTTTCAGCCATGTCACGCTAAAAATAATGCAAGAAATGTTACTTTCTGTGATTTTTATGTTTAAGATTTGTGAGACTTAAGTGAATATAATTATAAATGGCAACATATAAATGTTTTTTAGACTTGTATATAAGACATGTATATTGTATATTAGACATGTATATAATCTAATATTATATAATAAATGTAAGTATAATATTTTCCATGTATGTCCATGATATATATTATTATATAATATATATATCTATTTTTTCCATATATGTATGTACATAACATTTTACTAAAATAAACAGTATTGTTTTTGGAGTTAGCACTATATATTCTTTTCTCTCAATTAAAAGTAATTGAATATTTATTTACACTAAAATCATTATTATTAAACACTATATTACTTATATTCATAAACACACTATTCTTGTTATAGTTTTTGTTAATAGTTCTTATTTGAATATTTTATTTTTTTTAAAGGTTTAGTCATTTTGTTGTGTGTTTTTGTTATTTTTACATTTTGTTACATTTTTACATTGTTACATTTTATTTATTTATTTACATTTTTACGGTTTTTCATATTGCCTTGGCAAATGGCAACTGGCTGAAATCAATTTTTATTTAATTTTAATTTTAATAAACTTTATTTTAATTTGTTTTTTTATTTTAGTGCTGTCAAATCGATAAATCGATATTAATCGCATCCAAAATAAAAATATGTGTTTACATAACGTGTGTGCTGTGTATATTTATATGCATATATAAATATATAAACGTTGTATATATATGTAAGTAATTTTTATATTTATATATAAATATGAATACATATATACGTGTTAATATTTATTAAGTATATACAAGTACATTTGTGTATTTATATGTAGATATAAATATACACAGCACACACACATATTTTATTTTATTTTATTTTATTTTATTTTATTTTATTTTATTTTATTTATTTTTTTTTTTTTTTTATTTCCAGTAGCGAAAATTATTTTTGTAGGTTAAGTTTTAGTTAAACTGTAAACTGTGTCAAGGGTATGTTTATTAACTAATAGCTATGTTAGTTACCATTAGCAAACTTAATGTAATTGACTGCTTGTTTAAATGCTAGATTTATCGTTGTTTAATCCTTGGTGAACTCATTTCAGAACAACTTTCCAACTAAACATGACGCTCTTTGCATTTTATCAGCAGCATGAATGTGTGTGTAATTGCATGTAAGCATTAAGCGTGGATGATGTTTAACGTGTGGTTTGTGTCTTCCAGAGTGGAGGAGATGGGCGCGCTAATGGCGAACCTGGAGAAGGCCAACCAGGTGAGTGCGGTGCCCTCCTCTCAGCCTCTGATTGAGACGGCGCGTCGTGAAGATAATCACCTTCGTAATCAAGCTTTGCGTTTAATTAGACGCCCCTGCAGCCCCTCTTCCTCCCCCACCACCCTCGTCGTCCTCGCTCTCGCAGGCCCGTGATTAGCCGGCACGCTTTCCCATGGTGCCGCGCGAGCGGCGGAGGACAGGAGAGAGAGAGATGGATGCTGAGAGACGAGAGCGATGTGGCGAACGAGGAGGGCTGTTAGTTACCTCATTGCGCTGATTGCTTCCTTTTTTTCCACTGTGATTTGCTTTTTCTCCCTTCGCCAGCAGCTCTTAGATAAATGATTCGAAAATGAGTCATTAATTAGCAGGCCGAGTGTGACAGAGCAGGTAAACAGTTTGAGAAGAAAGTGCCTGCAAGTAAACATGCGCCTCAGCAGAACGAAGGCAGACGCGCGCTCGCTCTCGCTGTTTTACCTGCGGATGTTGCGCGGCACCTGTAAATCTCCTCTGATTGGGTTTCGAGGGCGTTCTTGCTCCGTTCGGCCTGATTGTACATTTGATTCTGGATCTTTGGGAACGTTTGGTCCTGATTTGTATTGATGCTCGAACTGACTTCCCAGTATTTTACTGCACGCCGTCCTAAACCTAAACTATCTGCAATAAAAGTGGCTGAAAAACGCCAGGGATCTTATAGTTAACTTAACGTTAACTAAAATACAATAAAATATTTACAAATTTACAAATTTAGTTTAACTTGATGTACTAAAAGAACTAAAGAAAAAAACTGAAAAAATTTTTTATAAAACATATTTTAAAAAAATTATAAAAACACCACAGAATTACTAAAACTTTAACTAAAACATAAACAAAAATGATATGAAATACAAAAATTAAAGAATCTGAATATGTAATAGAGTCTGCAATAAAAGTGGCTAAAAAAAAACACTTATGGCACCGTAAAGGTTATTATAATTAACTAAAACTATGACCATAAAAAAAAAAAGTTTTTATAAATGTTAACTAAAAAAACATAAAATATTTACAAAACTTATTTCATTTTAACTAGTTTCTAGTTTAATTTAGTTTAACTAAATTAAATACAATCTGCAATAAAAGTCTCTGAAAAAGACTTGGCACCATAAGGGTTATTATAGTTAACTAAAACTACAACCATAAAAAAACATTTTTGCTTTTTGAAGCAAAATAAATGTTATCTTAAATTTAAAAAAAAATAAAAAAATAAATAAAAAATTATATATATATATTCAGCTTCTTTCTTATTTTAATTTAGTTTCAGATGTACAAAAATAACTAAAACAAAAACTGAAATAAAAAATTATTTTAAAAAATATGTAGACATTAAAAAAACTGATACAAATGAAAAAAATGCACCACAGAATTACTAAAACTTTAACAAAAAATTTAAATGAAAATGGAAAATATAAAAACAAAACATTCAAAAAAAATAAAATTAGTTTAAACTACAACAATTAAAAAAATGTTATGTGAAATGAAATGTTAACTGAAATAAAATAAAATATAAAAAAAAAACTTAAACTTATTTTAGCTAGTTTCACATTTTAATTTAGTTTAACTAGAGAACTTAAACTGAAATAAAAAATATATAATAAAAATGACTAAATCACACTACTAAATTACTAAACCTTTAACTAAAATTAAAATGAAAATAAAAAATACAAAAATAAAACAATTTATATTAGGGTATGTTTGTCCACTTTTATCATAGTAGACTAAAAGTGTAAAAGAATAAAAGTGGCCAAAATTTACCCTTACAAAAAAATAAAATAACAATAAAAAAAAAAAAAACTATTTAGACATATTTTGGAGAAAAAACAGTCACTAATAATATGTTTTAGTAAGATGATAATTAAATGCTTAGATTTGTGATCAAAGCTCTGTAGCTTTACAACACATAATGCAATGCAACACAATGATAACTGAGAGATGAACAAATAAACATTCCTCAAAAACACTGATGATGATATTTCAGACTCGCATGATTTTTCCAAAATGATGTCTGGATAATCAAGTAAAGCTAAGTTGCTTATGATATTACTAACAATATAAAAGTTATTTTTACTTTAGAAAAATCTGTAAAGATTTCACAGCAAAAACATGTGAAGCACGATTGTATGGATGTTTGTAATCTTATACTACAAGGCCTTTTACTTGCTAAAAAAAAAGAAAAAAGAAATGTGCACATCAAAGTCTCAATAAACTCTTCCATCAAGTGTAACTCAAGTGTCTAAATATTTTTGGGGTCACTGCACCACAAGCAGGATGTTCAGCTCCTCTAAAGTTTTCCGAACTTGTGTGTTTGATGGCAGAGAGCGGATCAGGCCCAGAGGGAGGTGGAGCGGCTGAGGGAGCAGCTCGCCGGCACTCAGAGCACTTCTAAAGGGACCGGCCCATCAGAGGACCGACCCAAAGAGGTAAGAATGAGTCTCTCTTTTAGATGAAAGCCGGGCGACTGCAAATTGCCACCTTAACGTGTCCAATGTGCAGTGGGAGGAAATGATCAGTTGCTCCCACACCACTGGAACCTCATTAGTGGCTCTTTGAGGCGCCATGATTATAGGAAGCCACAGAGCAGGAGGCGATTTTGAAGTTGAAAAGACAGTTTCATGTCGGCCGTGCCACTCCCGTCCCCCTGATCTCCTCATTGCTCTCCTTTCATTTGCCGTCTCAGGAGAGGGAGCGCGAGGAGCGAGACGAGACCTCGCTGTCCCGGCTGGAGGCCGTGCTGTTCTCCAAGGACAGAGAGATCCTGCGCCTGCTCGAGAACGTCCAGAGACTTCAGTTCACCTTACAGGAAGTCCAGGATTCGTCAGCCAATCAGATCGCAGAGCTGGAGCGGCAGCTGTCCTATAAGTCAGAAGCTATAGAGGTGCGAGTGCTTTATTTTAGTTGTAATATGTGACCCTGGACCACAAAACCAATCATAGGTAGTACAGGTATATTCGTAGCAATAGCCAATAATACATTGTATCTTTCTTTTATGCCAAAAATCATTAGGATATTAAGTAAAAACTAGATAAAAAACTTTAAGTTGGCTTGAGAAAGCCAGAAAAGAAAGTTTGAAAACGTTCGAATAGTTTAAGATCTTTAAGAAGTTTAAAAAGTTTAGAAGTTTTAAGAAAAAAAGTTTTAAGTTTGATGGGTTTCATTCTGAAATAGTTTGAAGTTTAAAGTAGTTTTAAAAGGTTAAAGTTTGAATGTTTTGTTTCTAACATAATTAGCAAGTTGTTGGCATGTTTCTAGCATGATTAGCAAGTTGGTAACATGTTGTTAACATGATTAGCATGTTGCTAGCATGATTTTAGTATGATTAGCAGGTTGCTAGCATGTCTCTTGCATGATTCTAGTATGATTAGCAGGTTGTTAACATGTTTCTAGGGTGATTAGCAAGTTGATAACATTTTTTAACATGATTTGCAAGTTGTTAGCATGTTGATAGCATGTTTCTAGCATGATTAACATGTTGCAAGCATGTTTCTAGCATGATTAGCATGTTATTAGCATGTTGTTAACATGTTATTAGCATGTTGCTAACATGATTTTAACATAATTAGCATGTTGTTAGCATGATTAGCAAGTTGTTAGCATGTTGATAGCATGTTATTAGCATGATTAGCCAGTTACTAGCATGATTAGCATTTCATTAACATGTTTCAAGAATGATTAGCAAGTTACTAGCATGATGCTAGTCTGTTTTTAGTATGATTAGCATGTTGTTAACATGTTACTAGCATGATTAGCCAGTTACTAACAGGTTGCTAGCATGATTATCATGTCATTAACATGTTTCTACCATGATTAGCAAGTTACTAGCATGATTAGCATGTTGTTAGCATTATTTACAAGTTACTAGCATGTTGCTAGCATGTTTCTAGCATGATTAGCAAGCTACTAGCATGACTCTAAATGCATTTATAATGTTACAGAATGCACTTTCTTTTGAATTCATCAAAGAATCTTGAAAAATAAATGCAACAAAAATATGAACTGTTTTCAACATTGATGATAATCAGAAATGTTTCTTGATCAAATCAGCATATTAGAATGATTTCTGAAGGATCATGTGACACTGAAGACTGGAGTAATGATTCAGATTTGATCACAGGAATAAATTACATTTTACAATATATTCAAATAGAAAAAAGTTATTTTAAAATGTAAAAAAATATTTCATAATTTTGGTGATTTTGCTGGATTTTTACTCAAAATTTTGACTCAAATAAATGTAGCTGTAGCAGTAGAGATTTCTTTCAAAAACATAAAATCAGACCAACCCCAAACTTTTGAACAGTAGTGTGTTTAAAGCATAATTTTGATTTTATAATAAACCAAACAAATCAGACTTACAATACCAGTCAAAAGTTTTTGGATAGTAAGATTTGTAATGTTTTTAAAGAAGTCTTCTGCTCATCAACCTGCTTTTATTTGATCCAAAATACAGCAAAAGCAGTAATATTGTGAAATATTTTTTTACTATTTAAAATAACTGCTTTCTATTTGAATGTATTTGAAAATGTAATTTATTTCTGTGATCAAAGCTGAATTTTCAGCATCATTACTCCAGTCTAATATAGGTTGGCGTCACATGATCCTTTAGAAATCATTCTAATATGCTGATTTGCTGTTCAACAAACATTTATCATTATTATTATTATTTTTAGAAATTAATACTTTTATTCAGCAAGGAGACATTTATAATGTTATAAATAATAATAATAATATAAAATAATAATTAAGACAAATAATAAATGCTGTTCTTCTGAACTTTCTATTCATCAAAAAAACCTGAAAAAATTCTACTCGGCTGTTTTCAACATAATAAATTATGTTTTTTGAGCAGCAAATTTGGAATATTAGAATGATTTCTGAAGGATCATGTGACTGGAGTAATGATGCTACAAATTCAGCTGTGAAATCACAGGAATAAATTACACTTTAAAATATATTCAAATAGAAAGCAGTTATTTTAAAAAGTAAAAATATTTCAAAATTGTACTGTTTTTGCTGTACATTGGATAAAATAAATGCAGGCTTGGTGAGCAGAAGAGACTTCTTTAAAAACATTAAAAATCTTACTGTCCAAAACTTTTGACTGGTAGTGTACACTTCACTTTGGTTGTGTTTCCATCTGTTTCCTTTCTGTATTGTAATGATTTCTAGATGACCCATAATTAACATCTTGATTTGTGTCTTCACAGACCTTGGAGGCCAAACTACAGTCCCAGATGGATTATGAAGAGATCAAAACAGAACTCAGGTGAGGTTTTGCAGGAACGCACACTATAAAGATGATGTACGATGATGGTGTGTGATGTTAACGTATCGTTGTGTCTCCTGCAGCATCCTGAAAGCCATGAAACTGGCGTCGGCCAACGGAGGTTCATCCCAGGTGAGTGAAGCGAGTGTTATTCCTGCAGAGCTTTAGGGTTGCTTAACAGTCCTGCGTTATATTGACATACAATTATGGACCCTCTCAAATAAAAGACAAATAAAGTTCTCCACGAAAAACAGTTGCCTGCATCTGTCAATGAGGGAAAGCCACAGCGATCCGTGTGAACGCCTCACTAGCGTCATCCATAATGTAGATCTGCATCGATCATGAGAGTTTAACTTCTCCTGTGTGTGCGTGTGTGTGTGTGTGTGTGTGTGTGTGTGTGTTTGTGTGTGCAGGATTCGGCCAAAACCGCTGAGGCTCTGCTGCTGGACAAAGACGCCTTTCTGCCCTCTCACAAATTTCTTGTGGATAAAGTCCGAGTGTTACACAACAGCGGTAAGGATGTGTCTGTTTACATACATGGATGTGTCTCTAAACTTTTCTGTTGTGTCTTTGAAGCACCTTGGATAATAAAGTACTTCAAATAAACTATTGTTACTTGAAACATTAATTAAAACATAAACATTAATTGAAAATATTTCAGCTCATTACCAAAATAACATTTGTCATTTTCTTGATGTAGTAAAATAAACTGAAATAAAATGAATTAAAAAAAAACTATGGATAGATATAGATATATTTATTATTATTAATAATTAAAAAAATAATAATGAAACCTTTAAAAAAGCATTTTAGGTGGTAAAATATGTAGTGTAATAATGCCAAACTATATCATGCTCAACACATCAATTATTTATTTATTTATTTATTTAGTTAGTTAGTTAGTTAGTTAGTTAGTAAATGTAATTAAAATGTGTCTATATTTTTATTCTATATTTTATTTTAATAATAATAAGTCAGTATTATACAATATACAATAAGTCAATTAATATTAATTAAAATGATAAATAATTAAAATTCAAATTAATGATTAAATTACCATTAAATATTACAAATATTTTTGTTTAATAAATCAAAATTGTATGAACAACTATAGATTTTTTTTATTAATAATTATTATAATTAATAATAACATTACAAAAAAAAAAAAAAAAATATATATATATATATAATATATATATATATATATATATATATATATCTCATTTATATTAAAACAATACTTCCTTGGAGTACCATCTCAGAGATACCTTGACAGCATCACTATACCATGATACTGCTATAGTATTTTAAGGGGGATATATATAAAATATGTTGTTTAATAATTCCAAACTGTATCATGACCAACACATCAAATTTATTTATTTATTTATTTATAATCTGTATATATTTTATTCTATATTTTATTTTAATAATAATAATTAAATAAGTCAATAATATACAATGTACTATAATTAAATTAATATTCATTAAAATTATAAATAATTCAAATTAAAAGGAATGATTAAATTAACTTTATTACAAATATTTTTGTTTGATAATGCAGAATTGTTTAAATAGCTATATATTTTATTTCAATAATAATTATTTTATAGCTAATTATTTTGATTAATAATAATAATAATAATAATTATTATTATTATTTAAAAGTACTAACTGATAATATTATAATATTTAACAATACTTAATTATTTTTTATTATATTTAATATTTAACTTATTTAGTAGCTGAGCAGAACATTTCTATCACATCAGCAATATTTAAAATGGGTCATTTAGTCAGATTTTAGATCCATAATTATCAGTTTTATTTAAAAAATGTTTTTTTTTTTCTCTCTGTCTAAGATGAGGGTCACTCTGAGGACTCCAGTAAGGACGTGAGTCGCCCGTCGGGGTCGTATTCCTCTCCTCCAGGAACTCTGCCCATAGATGGCCGCACTTCCTCCAGCCCAGGACCGCCCCACAACGACACGCCTTCCTCCGCCCACGAACTGCCCCGCCCCTTCTCAGTGTCACCCTTCTCGGGCGAAAAACTTCCCGGAGATCAGCTCCTGCAGAAGCAGCTCCTTTCTCCCCTCTTCAAGAAAGACGGCAGCTCCATAATGGCGTTCCCCACCGCCCTCTACGCCGCCAAAGCGGCCCTCATGTCAGCCAATCAGAACGCCTCCATGCCTGTCGCCATGGAGACAGGCATGCCAAGCGACCAATCGGAGAGCGGAAGCTCAGGGGGAGGAGACGACGACCAGTTGGACACGGCCGAAATCGCGTTTCAGGTCAAAGAGCAGCTGCTGAAACACAACATCGGTCAGCGTGTGTTCGGCCACTACGTGCTGGGCCTCTCGCAGGGCTCCGTCAGCGAGATCCTGGCTCGACCCAAACCCTGGAGGAAGCTCACTGTCAAGGGCAAAGAGCCTTTCATCAAAATGAAACAGTTCCTGTCGGATGAGCAGAACATCCTGGCGTTACGCACCATACAGGTTCGCCAGCGAGGTGAGTGGACCGAATCAGTCCAGAGAAACTGCGACACTGCAGGAAAATCTTGCCTGCAGCATCTCAACATTTTACGTGGTAAATTTGTTAATAAAATAATGCTATTTTCTTGTATTTATTAATAATAAAGATTATTATTAAATTAAACAATTTCTACTAATTTGTATATATTTTGTTTTATTCTATATTTTGATATTAATAATTGAATTAAATCCAACTATTATAATATTAAAAACATTATTAATTTAAATTAAAATGTATTAAATATTGCATTTACAAACAATTCAAAATTATTAAAATTACATATTAGCTGGACCAACCTCAAATATAACATATATATTCTAAATTAATAGGTATGCAAAATATTTATATTAATATCTGATTGATTTTTCGTCAGATTTAGACAGTTAATGGTTAATGATTAATTAATGACTAAAATTAAATATTACTTTTACAATTACAAATGTTTAAAATTAATATTAGCTAGACCAACCTCAAATATATAATATATAATAAATTCTTATGCATGTAAAATGTTTATAATAATATATGAATAATTTTTAGTCAAAATGAAGCCGTTAATGATTAATTAATGATTAAAATGAAATATTGCATTTACAAAAAAATTATTGAAATGTTGTATTAGCCAGACCAAACTCAAATATATAATATATAATAAATTCATATGTATGTAAAATATTTATTTAAATATATAAATGATTTTTCATCAAAATGAAGCAGTTAATGATTGAATTACAAATTACAAATGACTGTAATTTGTAAGTAATATTTTGTATTTAAAATATTTTATTATTATAAAAAATAAGTGTTATAACAACCAAACCAGCACTAGCATGTGTATATACAATCATTTTAGTAAAAAAATTATTACAAATAAATAAAATAATACATCATTTTAATATTTAAAATGTAATATTACAATTATTTTAAATTATTTTATTAAATAAAATAAAAAAGCAAATTATACATTAATATTAAATAATGGTAAATCTTTAAAAAAATGTATTTGATAATACAATAATAAAACAAATATTTAAAACATTTCATTATTGTAAAATATTATTAATATTTATATAAATATATTAAAAATATTGAATTGCATTAATATTTTGTATTTGATAAATTAATACAGTAATATTTCATATGAGTATTAAAAAATTTCATTCAAACTAGGTCAAATATAATTATATTAAAGTAACATACAATGGTATGTTACTTTAATATATCAAGCAAAAGATGTCTTGGAGCAGCACCTTTATTGGTCCTATAGACAACATTAGTATTAACCAGATTTTAGAGTGTGGGGTTAATTTTAATTTATAGCAAATACAATAATAATGCATGAATTTTAAATCACAGCCATGAAATATGAACACTTTACAATTTCAATAATAATTAAAAAATACTAATTCTTCGACACAATATCATCTTCATGGCCCTAAAAATATATATAAAATATGAAATATGATCCAAACATGTTCTTGACAGGTTCGCATCCAATAATATCCACCTGCTATTTCCTTCTGATTTGATTGCACATTATGGAAGTTACAGTAAATGGCCTGTGAGCTGTGTTTCATGTCTTTGGGCCTGTGATCCCAGTGGCCCATCTGACATCCTGAAGATGTCTCATCCCTCCAAACCCCACCGAACCGTTTCAGACCCCCAGAGAGAAGCAGTCCGGTTTCCTGTACAAGCGTTTCTCTCGCTGTATTTGCGCGCAGCTTCCGCGCTCCCTCCCGAACCCTGCATTTGTTGTGATGCTCTCAGCTCTGTTTTCTTTCTGGGTTTTGAAAGTAAAGCGTTCACGTGTGAGCGCTCCCTCACTTGATGGCAGCTTCTCAAAGGCGACCATTGATCTAGCAATCAAACGCGAGGCTTTGGAGCTGCTCTCTGATCAGCCGGCCCACTCACCTCACCTCCTCTCTCTCCTTTACCCTCTCCGACAGGGAGCATCACTCCTCGCATCCGAACTCCTGAAACTGGGTCAGATGATGCCATCAAGAACATTCTGGAGCAGGCCAAGAAGGAGATCCAGTCACAGAGAGGTGGGTACAAAGACGACAAATCCACAGGCAGTTTGTGAATCTCACACTGCTACCTACACAATAACACACAGCAGTATTGAAACCCACTTTGATGTGCGCGTCTGCGCACACGTGACTCGTTTTGCATAATAGGATGCCTGATGTTTGTTGGAATCTGATTATTGTCCAAAATTACCTGCTTCACTATGAAAAAACAATAATAACAAAACATAGAAACTTGTGGAGCCAAGTTGTGTGGTTAGACAGTGTATCCTGAATTAAATGTATTTTTCCCACCACAATTTATTTTAAATAAAAATATAAATAGAACAAACATTTTGAGCATAAATATATGCTTAAATATATATTTAAGCTTACCTATATCAACGTTTAGTAAGGTATAAAATAAATACAAAAATTGGCAAAAATACATTTAAAATTGTTCATTTAAAATACATTATCTTATTAATTTTGCTTTTAAGGTAAATTTATCTTGTTTATTAAAGGATGTTGAAATACAAAGACAAACAAATATTTTGCTGCTCAAGTATATTCACCTTGTTTAGTAAAGGATGTTGAGATAGCAATGACAAAATTATAGGTTCAATATCCCAGAAAACACAGTACTATTAAAATATCTGTCTGCTCTATATAATTGTTAATAAAAAATTATAAAAAAAACTATAATATTAATATTTTAAATACTTAATTTATCAAATACAAAATATTAATACTATTGAATGCTTTTTATTTTATAATTATATAAATATTAATATTAATAATATTTTTTGAATAATTAAATATTTTACATATTTGTTTTATTATTGTTTTGTCAAATACAGAATAATATAATTAAACATTTACTATTATATAAATATTTATATTAATATATATTTTGTTTATATTTTAAGATTAAAATAATTGTAATATTATTTTTTAAATATTTTAATATTGAAATAATTTATTATTTTATTATTTGTTGTAATCATTTTAATGAATGCTGGTAGGCTATTGTAATTATTATTTCTGATAATAATGAAATATTTTAAATATTTATTTTATTGTTGTATTATTTTATCAAATACAAAATATTTTGTACAATTAAATACTTTTAATATTATATTTATATAAATATTAATATTAAAAATATTTTTAGAATAATTAAATATTTTACATATTTATTTTATTATTGTATTGTCAAATACAAAATAATGTAATAAAATATTTACTATTTTATATTATATATTTACTATTTTATATATATATATATATATATATATATATATATATATATATATATATATATATATATATATATATATATATATATATATATAGTTTAGATTTTAAGATTAAAATAATTGTAATATTATTTTTAAATATTTTAATATTGAAATAATTTATTATTTTAATTATTTGTTGTAATCATTTTAATGAATAATTATTTGTCTACACATGTGCTAGTGCTAGTTTGGCTGCTGTAATTATTATTTCTGATAATAATGAAATATTTTATTTATTGTATTATTGTATTATTTTATCAAATACAAAATATTAGTACAATTAAATAGCTAAATACTTTTAATATATTTATTTTTGAATAATTATATATTTTAAATATTTATTTATTATTGCATTATCAAATACAAAATATTAGTTTGATTAAATTTGTACTATTATAAAAATGTAATATTAATATATAATTTGCTTATATTTTAAGATAAAAATAATTTTATATACTAAAATCCTTTATTATTTTATTTATTTGTTATGAATAAATCATTTTATTTACACACATGTGCTAGTGTTAGTTTGGCTGTCATAATTATTTTATAAAAATTAAATATTTTAAATAATTATTTTATTGTTGGATATATTTAAATACTTTTACTATTACATAAATATTTATTATTAATTTATAATTTGTTTATATTTTAATATTAACTTTATAATATTTAAATCATTTTTTATTTTATTTATTTATTATAATAATTCTCATAAATATTAATTATTTGTCGACACACATGCTAGTGCTAATTTGGCTGTTATGGTGTTTCTTGCGCACCACAAGTGCCACTTTTTAAAGAAGCCATGTCAAGTTAAAACTACTTTTAAATATCAATGCAAAGTCATCTTTTGATCTGTGTTTGTTGGACAGGAGATTGTAAATCATCTCTGGGCTGTTCATCAGGCCGAAACAGCTCCGGAGGAAGCAGCAGTTCTGACGAAACCATCAAGAACATCCTGGAACAGGCCCGTCGGGAGATGCAGGCGCAGCAGCAGGCCCTACTGGAGATGGAGGTGTGCGGCCGGGCGTCTACCAGCGAGCGTCTCGCCCTGCAGGATCCCACCAAGGGTCAGCCGCCCCCCACGCCGCCCTTCATCAAACAGGAAGAGGGCGTGTCCATACCAACATGCTTGTCCAATCCCACCGGCAGCCCTCAGACACCCCTGAGCGTCCTGTCCCCCGCCGCCTTCGTCCAAAACATCATCCGTAAGGTGAAGTCGGAGATCGGAGAAGCCGGTGCGTATTTCGACCAGCACTGGTCCGCCGAACGCGGCGCGGTCGTGATGGCCGTGGGCGGCACCTCTCACCCGTTCACCTCTGTGTCTCCGTCGCTCTCCTCCTCTTCGTCCACGGGACATTCGTCCATGCCTCGTCCCTGGCCGCGGATGGAGAACGGAGATTGTCCTGCGAATGGTGAGGAAGCGTCCGCCCCGGAGGACGAGCCCGTGTTGGGTCGGCAGGTGGAGATCAAGGTGGAGCCGGACGCGTCGGTCAGCGGCGAGCCGCCCTGCGGAGGAGGACGGGTGTCGTACTACCCCACCTATATCCCGAGAACCCTGAAGCCCACCGTCCCGCCGCTGACCCCGGAGCAGTACGAGATGTACATGTACCGTGAGGTGGACACCCTCGAACTCACCCGGCAGGTGAAGGAAAAACTGGCCAAGAACGGGATCTGCCAGAGGATCTTCGGAGAGAAGGTGGGGTTTAGAAGCGTTTATGTAATATGTTTAGTATAAGACGCATAATCATAGACAAAAAGTGCAATATGGTCAGTGCAACATTTTTGTTTCAGATCACTGAAAGTGTCATTTACCGTTTTGTATCTAATGAAGTGGATTAAGAAAGTTAAATTAAAAATGCTTATATGCCCAAAAGCATGAAGCATCAATATGTGTGCTAATATCAAAAGATATTACTGCATAATTACATAAGGAAAAATATTAAATATGTCCATTACAATATACTAACTTTGTAAGAATGTATTCAACAATTATGTGTGCATATTTCTTATTATGTTAGTACTTTTAGTACTTAATAATTAGAAATATTGCCTTGACAGCTAACTGAAAATAAGTTATTAATTTTAATTATTTTGAACTTTCAATTTTATTTTACATTTTGTGTTTTTTTTTATTATTACTATTATTATTATTATTATTCTTATTTTATTTTTTATTAAATATATATATATATATATATATATATATATATACATATATATGCTTTTTTATTATATTTTATATTATATTATATTTCAGTTAACGTTTATTTTATTTCAAGTAACAAAAATGTTTTATGTAAGGTTTTGTTGTTAGTTAATGATGATAACCCTGTTGTGAGATTGTTTGTGTCATAAAACAGCACGGCTGGAGAGGAAGTTTCCATGTAATCGAGTCAATATCAGAGGAATATCAGTGCATGAAACTGTTTTTCCACCAAAATTCTACCATTATGTGTGCAAATTTCTTCTATTGTTAAAATTGTTTATCTTTTTTTTTTTTTTTTTTAGCTTACACACCAATATATTTTCCATTTACAAACTTTTTCAGTATTTGGTGCATCTTTTATTAATATTAATATACTAATAATTTGTATTAATATATTTTTTATATATATATTCTCTGTATTTTCCATATTAATTTGAATTATTTTTCATTTTATTAGAATTTCATTTTTTAATTTAATTTTTTTTGTGCGTGCATGTTTGTTTGTTTGTTTTTATTATTATTATTATTATTATTATTTATTTTATTTTTTGTACTTTATTACTTAGTAATTAGAAATACCGCCTTGGCAACTAACTATTGGTATCATTAATATACTAATATTTTTTATTAATATTTATTTGTACTATTATTTTTATATTCTCTGTATTTTTTACATTATTATTATTATTATTATCTTTAATTATTATTTTAGTACTTTTAGTACTTAGTAATTAGAAATATTATCTTATATATTATATTATATTATATTATATTATATTATATTATATTATGTTATATTATATTTTAGTTAACTTTTTTTCCAAGTAACAAATATTTTATGAGTTTTTGGTTTTAGTTAATGATAATAACCCTGTTGTGAGATTGTTTGTGTGTCTTAAAACAGCACAGCTGGAGAGGATGTTTCTATGTAATGAGTCGAGATCAAAGGAATCAGTGCATGAAACTGTTTTTCCACCAAAATCTGGCACAAATTTAATCTTATTGTGTGGAAACAGCATAAATTTGATTTGGTATCCGATACCCACAAATCAACATTAATGTCTTTTTTTTTTTTTTGTCGATATTAAACTAAAACCATATTTACTTTCTTAATACATGTTTCTGGTCTTATCGCGAATGATTCATCTGTGCATGTTATTCCAAAATAGAAATATTAGCAAACTTGCAACGAAGTGATACTCTTTTCCTAAATCCATGTAAAATAATATGAATATATAAACACTAAAGTACAAAAGTCTGGAGTCAGTAAGATTTTTTTAATGCTTTTAAAAGGTCACTTTTTATTTACCAAGGCTGTTAATTAGATCAAAAATACAGGAAAATAGTAATATTGTGGAATATTATTACCATTTTAAATAATTGTTTTCTATGTGAATATATT
Organism: Cirrhinus mrigala; assembly: GCA_036247105.1. Taxonomy (NCBI): domain Eukaryota; kingdom Metazoa; phylum Chordata; class Actinopteri; order Cypriniformes; family Cyprinidae; genus Cirrhinus; species Cirrhinus mrigala. Next base: position 35,131,160 of record CM070014.1, read on the forward strand.
TTAAAATTGTATTTTATTTCTGTGATCAAACCTGAATTTTCAGCATCATTACTCCAGTCTTCAGGGTCACATAATCCTTCAGAAATCATTCTAATATGCTGATTTGCTGCTCAATTTTATATATCTTTTTGTGTACACAGTGATCCAAGTAAAAAAAAAAACAGCTTTTATTTGAAATCTAAATATTTTTAACATTATAAATGTCTTTACTGTCACGTTTGATCAATTTAATGTGTCCTTGCTGAAAAAAAGATTAGTTTCTTTAAATACTTCTCCTGACCCTGAACTTTTGAGCCAGTGTTCAGTAATGAGCCGCTACCCGAAGCTCTTGGTTTGTCATTTGCTGCCATCTAGTGGTCACTAGAATATTTGCCAGTGATTTTAAACAGTAAGATCCTGGAAATATAAACTTTATGAACATTATGAACTTTACTGTGAATATTATTAGTTCAGACTCCTTTTAATGTGTCATCGTCTGTGTCTCTGTGTCTCTGGCAGGTGTTGGGTTTGTCTCAGGGCAGCGTGAGTGACATGTTATCCAGGCCTAAACCCTGGAGTAAACTCACTCAGAAGGGCCGCGAGCCGTTCATACGCATGCAGCTCTGGCTGCTGGACCAGCTGGGTCACGGACTCAACCAGCTGCCCAACCACAGCCTCAACCAGGGTCAGTCATCATCACAAACACAAACGACCCATTCTACACACAGCCAGCGAGGGGTTTCGCTCATTTCTGTAATGCAAAAAGTACAGGTTTAAAGTATAGTAGTATTTGTTGTACTGTTTAAATAAAATCATTTTTTCTGTATTTTGATAAAACTATAATAATGAGAATCTAATGAAAAAATTTAAATAATTTGGAATATAATAATAATTGTAATAAAAAAAATCCTATATAAATTATAATATTTAATAATATTACAGTAAAGAGACTTTTTTAGCATAACAGTAATGACAGTTTTGTGGGGAAATCTGCTTAATTATCATGGAAATGATGCCAAAATGCAAAACATTTTAAAATTAAGCTTCACTTACTGTACTGTTTAAATAAAATCATAGTTTTTTGCGTTTCGAGTAAAAAATGTTACAGTGATTAGAATCTAAGAACAATTGAAAACAGTTAAAACAAAATTATAAAACAATAAAAAAAATATATTTTAATAATAATAATAATAATTAATAATAATTATTATTATTATTATTATTATCATCAAAAAAACATTCTTAAACATCATGTATAGTTTAAATTATAACTTTTTTTTTTTTTTCTGGTTCTGGTGCGTTCTGGTAATGATCGTTTTAGAGGGAAAATGTGCTTAATTGTCATGGAAAAGATGGAAAAATGCCAAAATTATTACAGTTAGACTTTATTAACTGTATGCAAAATGCAATTTCTTATGTCCTGTACTTTATTTTTACCTTACCTTATTTTTACAAATATAAAAAAAAAAAAAAAAATTAAATCAAGTAATGTTTACTTGAAACACAAAATGACTTAAGACATTAAGTCATGTGTTCTGAAAAACAACAACAACAATTAATTCAATTAAAAATCATGAAAATTGAGTATGTGGCTAAAAAATGAAAATTGTACTGTAAAAAAAAAAATCAAAGGGAAAACAAAACTATTTTTTGCCTCTCTGACTTTTTTTACTTGTTTTAAACAAACTCATTTAATTTTGATTATTTTTAGCATGATTTTTAAAATCTTGATTTTAGTATGTTTGGTTATTTATGCTGGAAAACAAACACTGACTAAGGTGAGACACTGCAGGTGAATAGGGTAAAAAAAAAATAACTAATAGTTATCACCTTACTTACCCACTTAATTGATTACATTGATAATTGCAAACATTTTTTTGTTACAGGTTTTCTAAAATTGTAGGTTTAAATATGCAAATTAGGCATTATTTAATGAAATATGCACAATATTTGCATACATTTCTAGTACAAAACACTGGATGAAGTCAGTTTCAAAATTCTTGTTCAGTTTTTGACATATTACAGTCAAATGTTTTTACAGAGGGAATTTTGGTTATCTCATTTTGTCACTCCATAATTCAGAAAATACTTTTCCAAAAATATTTTTACAGTTTTTTTTGGAGGAATAAAATGTTGTATAAAATCAAGCAAATTATATATGAACAAATCCCTCTGTAAAAACCTTCAGGATATAGACAGGAATAAAAATGTCAAGTTTGGTGTGTGTAAGTGCTGCTATGGCCCAGTGTAGGAGAAAAAACTCATTTTGAGAAAATGGTCTTTAAAAATATGTATTGTAATTGAAATCTATTGACACAAATAGATAAAATGCTCTAAAAGAAACACTTAACAGGGTCCTTTTGATGTTTGCTTTCCACTAGTCTGAAAAAACACTTTATGAAAAACCAAAAAGCCCAAAATCTCAAACTTGACAGGTGCATGAAAAAACAGCCTGCAGTGTCTCCCCCTTAAGAAAATAAGTTTGCAGTGTATTTTTGTTTCTTTTGGTTTCTGGTTGAAATCTTTTTGCCATCCTTCCATAGACAACGTATTGCAAAATGTTTGTGTTTTTAACGTAACTAAAATGCCTTTGACTGTAAATAGTAATATCATCTTTGGTTGTTGGTTCTCAGATAAGAGTCCCGTGACGACCCGCTCGTCCCCGTCCCCTCCTCCGAGTCCTGAAGACGGACACCCCAGCATGACCCTGGAGCCCGTGAGTCTGGCGCTGGAGAGCAGTAAGGAGAACCAGCACCCGCAGCACGCCGAGCCCCACGGAGGGAAGAGCACGCCGGGCATGATGGTCCCGCAACAGCCCCACACGCCGCTGGGCATCCAGGAGCTGGTGGCCATGTCTCCAGAACTGGACACTTACGCCATCACCAAAAGAGTGAAGGAAGTGCTGACCGACAACAACTTAGGTGATTTACAGCACGACATACACAGAACTCTGAATGCCAGCATTTGAATACATGTAAAATGAACGTTTTTGACACTGCCGTACAAGAGTTTGGGGAACTTTATGCTAACCAAGGCTGCATTTATTTGATCAAATGATGTTATTCTAACTAAAAGGCCAGATTGGTAACTCTGTACGTTTTTGTGTGTCTGCAGGTCAGCGTCTGTTTGGAGAGAGCATTCTGGGATTGACTCAGGGTTCAGTGTCTGACCTGCTGTCCAGACCGAAGCCCTGGCATAAGCTCAGTCTGAAGGGCCGCGAGCCGTTCGTCCGCATGCAGCTGTGGCTCAACGACCCACACAACGTGGACAAACTCAGAGATGTCAAAAAAATGGAGAAGAAAGGTAATAGAATAAAATTTTTTGAATATTTATTCACTTATAATAATATTTATTCAGTTTTTCAGCAAGTCTGTGATTATTTTTACATGCTTATTTTAGACACACTTTATTTTAAGGTCCAGTTCTCGCTATTAACAAACCATTAACTACAGCTTATGCCTCAATAAACTCCTAATTTGCTTATTAGTAGTTAGTAAGATAATTATTAAGTTCAGGTATTGGGTAGGATTAGGGATGTAAAATAAGTGCTTTAAAAGTACTAATAAACAGCCAATATGTTAATAATAGGCATGTTAGTAAGTAACTAGTAAATAGTGAGAATTGCTCCCTATACTAAAGTGTTGCCCTTATAGTTAACTAAAAATTCAAAATATTTTTTTTGTAATTAAAATAAAGCTTAGAAATGTTAGAAGAAAAACTCAAAATGTTAAATGAAAATACTAGCTTGACAATACTAAAATACTAATTACTAAAACTGAAAAAATATAAAATAAACATATAAATATAAATATTATTATTATTATATAATATATTAATATATTATATAAGTATAATAAAATATATAAATATAATAAATTATATAAATGATATATAAATATGAGTAAATATTAATATAAAACTGATAAAAAGCTGTAAATAAATATTTTTTTAAAAAATGCAAATTGATAAAAACAACAAGTTCATTTACATATTATAATAGTATTTATTATTTTAAGTCTGATTTTATTTTCAGTAATATTTAGTTTTCAGTTTTAGTAATTTTGTTATACACTTCTGTCAATTTTGTTTGTTTTTCCATTAAAAAATTATTTCTGTATAGCTTTGATTCATTTTATTATAGTTTTAGTTTTATTAATTTTAGTATTTCAACTTAAATAGTTTATCACTATATTATGCATAACACACTTTAAGGATGCGGTTGATGATACTTTTGTAAATATTTTGTTTGGTTTTTGATCCAACTTTTATTATTATTATTTTTTTTATTATTTTATACTTTTAATTTTTATTGTGGTTTTAGTTTTATTTTAGCGTTTTCAGTTTTATAAATTCAAGTTGAAGTTTTAGTGATTTTCTTTTGTGCATTTGTCATTTTTCTTTTCTTTTTTAAATTCTTGTTTTTATTGTAGTTTTTGTTTTAGCATTTTAACTAAAATATTTTTATTTTAGAGTTTTTAGTTTTTGTTATAAATTCAAGTTGAAGTTTTAGTGAATTTATGTGCATTTGTCATTAAGTTGGCTTGTAGTTAGTCATGCTAGTAACTTGCTAACCATGCTAGAAACATGCTAGCAACGTGCTAGTAACTTGTTAATCATGCTAACAGCATGCTAATTATGCTAAAAACATGCTAATCATGCTAGTAACAGGCTAACGACGTGCTAATCAAGTTAACAACATGCTAATAACTTGCTAATCATGCTAACAACATGCTAATCATGCTACAATCATGCTAGCAACATGCTAGTAACTGGCTAATCATGCTAACGACATGCTAATCATGTTAAAATCATGCTACCAACTTGCTAATTATGTTAATAACATGCTAATCATGCTAGAAACATGCTAGCAACATGCTAATCATGTTAAAATCATGCTAGCAACATGCTGGTAACTTGTCAGTCATGCTAGAAACATGCTAGCAACATGCTAACAACATGCATTATCATCTGACTATTTCTGTCTATATATCTATCTCTGACAGACTATATTGCGTTCAAAACATGCAAACTCTAACCTATTAAAACTACTTTAAACTTCAAACTATTTCAGATTGAAAACCATTAAACATAAAACTTTTTAAACTTTTTAAAACTTTCTGGTCTGGCTTTCTCAAGCCAACTTAAAGTTTGTCTTGACAAACTTTTTTATCTAGTTTTTGTTTTTGCTTTTTAAATCTTATAAAATATTTTTATATACTTTTAATACATTTTTATTGTGGTTTTAGTTTTAATTTAGCATTTTAACTTGAATATGTAGTTATAATGAAGTTATAATGAATTTTATAGTAGTTTTAGTTATATATTAATTTTAGCATTTCAACTTGAGCAGTTTTTATTGTTATATTATGCATGAGCCACTCACTGTGATGATGCAGTTATCAAATTTGTAAAGTCGTCTGAAGCAGCCAAGTGCTTTAATACAGAATGTCTTGGTTTTCTCCAGCGTATCTGAAAAGGCGATACGGTCTGCTGAGTCCCGGCTCAGACAGCGATTCCCCCGGCGCTCATTCAGACTGCATCAGTCCGGGTCTGACCCCGCTGGAGCTCTGCCCCTTCAGCCAGGCCAAGAAACCACGCGTGGTGCTGGCGGCCGAGGAGAAGGAGGCTCTGAGGAAGGCGTATCTGCAGGAGCCGTATCCCTCTCAGCACACAATTGAGATGCTGGCCGCCCAGCTCAACCTCAAAACCAACACCGTCATCAACTGGTTCCACAACTACAGGTCTGAATCCACTCTGTTCTGATACTTACCTCAGGAAGAGATGTCAAAGTTGTGTCTGAACTCTTGTTAGTGTTTGAAGCTTTGAATGGGAGTTTGGCTCCACCTGCTGGATATTTGAGGAATGAAAAATTGAGAGATATGGCTACACTTGTATAGCATTAACAGTGGCATAAACTTCTGACATAACCCTACATTTCAGATTCTCTTGTTTTGTTTTTTTTTGTTTTTTTTTTTCAATGACTAACTCTTAAAATTTTACCTTTGGTCGCCCCAATCACAACCAGAGCACATTTTTAGGATGTAGTATCCTACAATTAAAAGCTATTGAACTGATATTTAAAGAAGCAGTGATGCATATTTCTTATTTGATCCGAATATTATGATATTTTATTAACAGATTAGATTTAAAATGTTTATTTTTTAGACAAAAACTGGATTTGTTGGATTGCACATGCACTGTAGCAAGATCCATTGTTATATTGGTGTTATTCATATACTATTGTAGTATTTAATAAATTTGAATTAGCTTTTATTTTTATATATATTTTTTATTTTTATTTTAGTTTGTTTCAGCTTTTATTTAATTTATTATTTTTAAATATATGTCTTTATAGCTTTAATTTTTATTTAAGTGTTATTTTAGTGTTTTTTTTTAATATAATATTGTAATATTTATTAATATTGTGAATTCACTTTTATTTCTATATTTTCAGTTTTTCTTATTTTAGTTGAGGCATTATTAGTTTTTGTCATTTCTCCATTTGTATTTTATTTATATATATATATATATATATATATATATATATATATTTATTAATATATATATGTGTAATATATATAATATATATTACACACATGTAATATATAATGTAATATACACATGCAATGTAGTGAGACCCAGTGTTATCCATTCAAACTCATTTAATCTATCTATCCATCTATCACTAGCCAAGCCTAGCAACTAGAGTCATGCTAGTAGCTCGCTAATCATGCTAGAAACATGCTAGTAACTTGCTAACATGCTAGAAACGTGCTAGCAACATGCTGTTCATGTTAGAAACATGTTAACAACATGGTAATCATGCTAGGAACAGACTAGCAAGATGCTAGCAACATGGTAAACATCCTTGAAACATGCTAACGACATGCTAATTATGTTAAAATCATGCTAGCAACATGCTAATAATTTGCTAACCATGCTAATAACATGCTAATCATGCTAGAAACATTTCAAAATGTAGTTATGCTAGAAACATGCTAGCAACTTGCTAATCATACTAGAAACATGCTAGCAACTTGCTAATTATGCTAGAAACATGCTAGCAACTTGCTAATCATACTAGAAACATGCTAGCAACTTGCTAATTATGCTAGAAACATGCTAGCAACATGCTAACAACTTGCTAATTTTGCTAGAAACATGCTAGCAACTGGTTAATCATACTAGGAACATGCTAGCAAGTTGCGAATCTTGTTAAAACATGTTAACAACCTGTTAATCATGCTAGAAACATGCTAGCAACTTGCTAATTATGCTAGAAACATGTTAGCAACTTACTAATCATGCTAGCAACATGCTAACTACTGGCTAATTATGCTAAAACATGCTAACAACTTGTTAATCATGCTAGCAACATGATAGTAACATGCTAACCATGCTAGAAACAGACTAGCAACATGCTAACAGCTTGTTAATCATGTTAAAAACGTGCTAGCAACATGCTAGTAATTTGCTAATGTTAATGTTGCTAATGTTAGAAACATACTAACATGTTGATTATCTATCTGTCTATCTATCTATTTATCTGTCTGACAGACTGCATTCAAACTTTAACCTTTTAAAATGACTTTAAACTTCAAACTATTTCAGACTGAAAACCATCCAAACTTAAAACTTTTTAAAATGTCTTAAACTTCTTAAACCTTTCAAACTTTTTTTAAACTTTCTGGTCCGCTTTCTCAAGCCAACTTAAAGTTTGTTTCGACGAACTTTATCTAGTTTTATTTTAATATTTCTATATAGCTATAATTCATTTTTGTTTCAGCTTTAATGTTTCAGATACAAATTTCCAAAACAAAATTTCTAATTAAATTTTTGTTCATCTAATATTTATATATTTTCTATAACTTTATTTCAGTTACTGATTTTTTAAAAAATAGTTTTAGTTGCAAATAACAACTATTTACTCTGTTTTTATCGTCATCCTTTCAACAGGTCCCGTATGCGGCGAGAGGTCCTGATGGAGGGCCTCCAAGACAACGACACCGACGCCGAGCACAACAACTACTCCCCGCTGACGTCCCACAGCCCCGCGTCCGACCGCGACGACAGGAAGCAGCCGTCTGCCGTCCGCAGCCGCCCTCTGAGCGCCGGCCCGCGCCGCTTCGCCGTCAAACAGGAGACCGGCGAGGCGGACGAAGACGAGGAGCTCCGTCTGCGGCAGGCCAAGTGCTTCTCCGTCGGCGTCCAGTTCGCCCAGCTCAAAGGCGACCCGGAAAGCTCCCTCCGCGTCAAAGACGAGGAGCCGCAGAGGAACAGCCACGAGGCCGAGGAGCTGGAGAAGTCGCCCGAGGATCCGGTCAGCTTCAAGGCTTCGTCCGAACCGTCCCGCAGCAGCCTGGAGGTGTCGCTCAACTCGCCCTCGGCCGCGTCCTCGCCCGGCCTCATGATGTCCGTGTCCCCCGTCCCGTCCTCGTCGGCCCCCATCTCCCCGTCGCCGCCCAACCCGCCGGCCCCGAGCCATCATCACCCGCCGACCTACGGCCTGGAGTCGCCCTCGCTCAACTCCAAACTCAACAAAAGCACTCAGAGACGCAACGAGAAGATGGCCAACCTCAACAACATCATCCATCGCCTGGAGCGGGCCGCCAACCGCGAGGAGACGCTCGAGTGGGAGTTCTAGAGAAGATCGTAAGCGTCAGATCTTTATAAACACGTTTTAGGTATTTTGATAAAGTGACTTCGGATTCTACGTCACAGCACTAGCTGGTTTCGAGGAGCGTTAACGTAGCGGTGTCATGAAATGCACACTGACGTCTTGTAGATTGCCACTGGGTGAGATTATTAAATAAAAGACCTCTGTCTTAAGCCATCAAAAAGCACTACTTATTTAAAAACAAACAAACGAACAAAAAAAAAGAGAGAGACAATGACCAAATTTGCTAATTTTTGAATAGCAGTTTTTCAACTTTTGTCTGTAAGACGGGACAGCGAAGTCAAGTGACGTGCGACAGCTTCACGTTGACCGAGGGATAGTCCTAAAAGACTCTAAATAGTGAACATTGCATATGTATTTAGTTTCTTGGTGACATGTTTTGGATCTTTTGTTATACAAGCGTACAACGTGTGATTGTGTGTGTTGTAGAAATCGTCTGCAATAGCCTTCTCTGAACAAAGATGTAGCATGGAACATAATTTACCCTCTATTTCCTCTCTAGATAGTAACCTGTGATATACTTGAGCGATACTATAAAAAGAGAAAAACGGCAAAAAACAAGAAAAAAGGAAATGTAAAAAAAAGTCGGTACGACGGTAGATGCATTTTTGATTTCGTGAACGTGTCATTTTTTTTTTTTTGTTTGTGTTTTTTTTTTGGTTGGATACTTTGAGGTTTTACACCAGGGCTCTTGTGTGCAGTTTACACACTGCAAAAATCATTCTCTTACTCAGTATTTTTGTCATTTTCCAGTGCAAATATCAAGATGCATTTACTTCAAAAGAAAAAATATCTATCATTGGGATAAGAAAAATAATCTTGTCTTGGGTTAAATCTTGTTTGAAGTCATTTTTCTTATCGCATTGGCAGATATTTTTATTGTTTTAAGCATAAACTCACTTAATTTAATTGTATTTATTTATTTATTTTTTATTTTTCAGAAAAGAACGTTAATTATTAGAACATTAATTGAGCAGAAACTCATTTCATTTTGATATTTTGGAGTTTCTTTTCAGAAAAAACAAAGCTTGATATCAAGTCATTTTGATTCTCAGTTGAAACATTAATCAAAATCAAGAAAGATATTTGGATCTATTGGGGGGATAAGAAAAATAATCTTGTTTTGTGTTCAATCTTGTTTTAAGTCATTTTTCTTAAGAAAAAGTTGTCTTGTTTTCCAGTACAAATATCTAAACATTTAAAATGTATTTTTTTTTTTATTTTAATTTTAGTTTAAGTTTTATTCATTTTAATTTTTTTTATTATTAATTTATTGTACTATTATTTATTTATGTATTTTTCAGTTGCTTAAGTAATTTTGGTTTTCAGTTGAAAAAATAAATCAAAATTAAGCAAGTTTTTGCTAAAAATAAGAATAATATTTATCAGTGGGATAAGAAAAAATAATCTTGTTTTGTGTTAAATCCTGTTTTAAGTCATTTTTCTTATCGCCAGGTATTTTTCTTGTTTTAAGAGTAAACTAAGATTTATTTTATTTTATTTTATTTTTTCAGAAAACAAGGTTTAAAGTCAAGATTTTTTTCCAATTTTCCAATTATATATAAATTTTTTCTTGTTTTAATTATAAACTTAAATAAAAAATGAATCAATTAATCAGTCTTATTTTCCAGTAGAAATATCTAAACATACTTGAATATAGATTTTAAAAAATCATCTGTGAAAAAATTAAATCTAAGTGAGTTTATGCCTGACTAAATATGTCAGTGTGGTAATAAAAAAAAGTTCTCTTTTAATTAAGTTTATTTTATTTAATTAAGTTTATAAACTCATTTAATTAAATAATCAAAATTGAGTTTTTGCTTAAAACGAGACAAAATATGTCAATGTGGTAATTAAAAAAATAATTTTGAATTAAGTTTATTTTTCTTAATCCGCTGGCAGATCAATTTCTTAAGCATAAATTGACTTTAACTTTTTTTTTTTTTTCCTTTTTTTTAATATCTTAAATCATTTTGCTTCTCAACTGAAACATTAATCAAAATGAGTCAAAAAACAAAAAAAAGTGGGCTAATAAACCTTTTGTTAATTTACCCAGTTTTAAACATAAACTCACTTTAATTTTTCAGTAAACAAGATGTCATATCATAGCTTCTTATGTAAATGTATCTTGATTTTTTAAAAGATATTTTAAATGTAAAATAAGTCAAAAGTACTAAGTAATACACTTTTTTTGCAGTGCACATTCTCAATAATTCATCACACCTGTACCTCACTGTCCCGACGAGCTGGTCTCACACAAACACACACGGGCCAGTGCGCTTCCTACGTCTGAAACATAGTTTTCCGCCCAAAGGTTTGGATATAATGTAAGCCTCAAAGACCATGGACTGGTGGGGTGGGACGGGTTTTCACGGGGAATTGTTAGCATGCATTTGTTTTAAACTGATCAGTGATGCAGTCGTGGTCTCGGGTGGCCAGAAACATGCCGTACTTGTGTTCTCATTTTGTGTTTTGTCCCACATGAGAGTCGTCCGTCTCTGCAAACTTCTCCCGACCGTCCTCCTCCTGAATGGAACAGCGTGAAGTCTGCTCCTCCGACATGAGGACACGAGGTTCCTGTGGAGAATGACTGTATGTTTATCTACGGCGGTGTGACACTTTATGTTCAGGTCATTTTATAATTATTAAGACATATTTTAGCAGGGAGTTTAAAATAAATGCACTTACAGTTGAATTATGACATACTGGACATCAGATGAGAATCTGTTTTTAGCGTGCTTTAAGTGTTTATTTCGTATCCCATGAGCACTTGGTCTACTTTGCTGTATTTTAGTGATTTTGATACTGATTTACAGGTGCTCTTTCTACTGCAGCAGATTCACTGAAGTTTTACTAAAAGATCAGAAACACTCTGTGCAAGCATGCAAATGCAGATGTGAATGCTTGGTCAGTACATTGTAAGCATTTTTATTATTTAATTTAATTTAATTTAATTTAATTTAATTTAATTTATTATTATTATTATTATTATTATTATTATTATTATTTTACTTTATTATTTTGTTTTATATTTTATTTTATTATTTTATTATTTTTACTTTTTTTATTTTATTATTTTGTATTTTATTTTATTATTTTAATATTTTTTTATTTTATTTTATTTTAAAAGCATTCATAATGTTTATTTTATTTTAAAAGCATGTATATTGTTTACCTGACAAGTATATTTTAAAATAGGGCATGTAATCGAGGTTAACAAAATTTTTGGCACTTAAAGTTGCAATACTCAAGGGGGCGATAGAGTTTCCTTCACTGCAAAAAATGATATTCTTACTCAGTATTTTTGTCTTGTTTTCTGGTACAGGCATCTAAAAATATTTAAATCAAGATACATTTATGCAAGCGTTTTTATTTTATTTTATTATTTTGTTTTATTTTATTTTTTACTTTTTATTATTTATTTATTTATTTATTTTGTATTTTATCTTATTATTTTGTTTTCATTTCTACTTATTTTTTATTTTGTTTTTTATTTTATTATTTATTATTTATTTTTATTTTATTTTAAAAACATCGTAATGTTTATTTTATTTTTGTTTGTTTTTTTATTTACTTATTTTATTATTTTGTTTTATATTATTTTTTACTTTATTGTTTTGTTTTTTGTTTTATTTTATTATTTTGTTTTATTTCTACTTTGTTATTTTGTATTTTATTATTTTTTATTTTAAAAGCATATTTTATTTTATTTTATTTTATTTTAGTTTAGTTTAGTTTAGTTTAGTTTAGTTTAGTTTAAAAGCATGCATAATGTTAACCTGACAGTTACATTTTGAAGAGTGGGCATGAAATCGAGATTAGCAAAATTTGGCACTTAAAGTTGCAATACCCAAGGGGGCAATAAAGTTTCCTTCACTGCCAAAAAAAAAAAAAAAAAAAAAAAATCATGATCTTACTCAGTATTTTTGTCAGGTTTTCCAGCACAAACATCAAAAAATTTAAATAATTGAAAAATTAAATTATTAAATGAAGATACATTTACTTGATGTGCAAAATGAAGATATTAAGTCTTGTTTTCTGAAAGAATCATGAAAATGAAATGATTTTCAGCTTAAAACAATAAAAAAAAATCCCTTTCAGTGAGGTAAGAAGAATAAACTTAATCAAATACTAAACAAAGGGGAAATAGTTCATTTTTATTATTTACTTGACAACTATTTTGTATTTTTTTAAGCATTAAATTGCTTAATTTTAATTAATATTTCAGCAAACAAGGCATAATAGTCATTTTGCATCAAAAGTAAATGCATCTTGATTTAATATTGTTTCCACTGTAAAACAAGACAGAAATACAGAGCTAAAAAAAATCAATTTTGCAGTGCAAAATAAAGTATTTCCCCTCTAGTAGAAACTTGGAAACAAACTGATTTTTATCATTTTTAATAATAGAAATATTTGTATTTAATATAAATTTACATAATTGCATTCATCCTGGAAGTTCACAGAGGCCCTCTAGTGGTTCCTATGATATTCAGGTTGCTATAAACAACTAACTTTAACTTTAGATTGTCTTCTGTCATGGTTAAACAGATCATAGATTACAGCTGACATGGAAGAGTAAACTGGCAGCTGTTTAGCGCAAATGTTGCTTACGTTGCATCAGTAAATGACACTTTTCGCTTACGCTGATGGAAACACTTGCATTCGCATGCTTGCGTAGAGTCTGTTTCAGGTCCAAAGCTGAATAATGCTAAATCAGAAGCAGATGTTCATTCACGAAACGCAATTGAACACAATGACCAAAGCAAAACAAACAAGAGTTTCTTGAACAGAACGGCCTGTTTGTTTTGTGCAGCTCTCTCACGAAGCGTTCATACGGCATCTGAAATCACAGAATGCGTCAAAAGATGCGTTGGATCAGTCCAGATGTTCTTCATTGCTGCTGAAATGCTTTTTTATTTACGAGATTTGAAAACACTGACGTTCCTTTCCTACTGTCTCATGTTTTATACTGGATATCTGCAGTACCACAGCAGAAAAACACACGCAGCACTTAGGAGAAAAAAAAAAAAAAAAAGGTGAATTATTCTGCATTTGTGTTCCTCCTTCATGTCTCGTTGAGGTTGTTAGAAAACACTTGCACATGTCTTAAGAGTACTGAGGATGGGATCTTAAAACATATGTAAATATATATATAAATATTACACATTTACTGAAAGGGATATATCTTAGGTCCTCGACACTAGCGTGCTGATGATATTTAATAGAGTGTACAGTTATATTAACCAAACACATAGAGCCAGAGGTGGTCTGGCAAGCTTGCCCATGTTCTAGAAACTTCTCTCAGGGTAGACTTGCTTCTCTAAGCTTTACAAAACCTGTCAGGTCACACCACTGGTCGACGTTTACTGTTCCTAACCGCCGTTTGCTTTTCTTTCAGTGTTCTCGACAAAGTGTAAAACTAATGGGTCGTGTGATTTGTATATCTGGTCGATTGGAAATAAGAATCTCATGTACTATAATTCATACTCTTATGATGATTAATAAGCAGTCAAATTTAACAAAAGGTCCAGGAAATCTGAATGCATCTCATCTGAACGCTTGTGACTCTCACCGTTTCTGCTGATTCAACTGAAACGACAACCACTACTTGTTTTTTATCTCCCATGTTACTGTTCATGTAATAAAAATCTCTGATGACAACTGATTTTTTGCCCATTCTAAACTGCTTTCATTTACTGTACGTTTCCTTTTTACCCTTTTAATTCAAATTTGAATTTTTAAATTTAAATTAAAGAATGTTTGTGTTTACTGTGTTTTAAGAATTCAGCACTTACAGTTAAAAATTTAATTTTGAAGGTTAAAGAGGAAACGACTGTTTCCTTTTACTCTTTAAATTTAAATTTTTTCATTTAAATTAACAGGCCGAGAATGCTTGTGTTTACTGTATTTTAAGAAATCAGCACTTACAGTTTCACTTCGGTTTATAATGGAGAATACTGTGTGCTTTCCACAAATATGGTACACTTTGACTTTTCTTAGAGGCACAAAATGTATTTTTTTGTGCTGAGAATTATTAGATGACAAATTATCTCATAGAAAATTAATATAGCATGAAAATTAAATCATTAAAACATTTCAAACCCTTAAAATGTCCTACCTCAGAGCTCCTGACCATCAAACTCATAAAAAAATGTTAGTTTTGACACTTGTAAGTTGCTAAATAAAATCTGTTGGAATTAAATTCAATTAAACTCATTTTTATGACCAAATATAATATAATGTTAGCATCCCTGTTATGAAATGGTTTTCCCCATTGCAAAAAAAATATATATATTTTAGGATCACTGAGGTACTATTATAGTTTTTATTAATTTGTTTTTATATATATCTTTGTTAATATATATATATATATATATATATATATATATATATATATATATATATATATATATATATATATATAGTATTTTATATGTATCTAGATTTTATTTTTATTTCAGTTTTACATCAAGTTCAACTAAATTAAAAATGATTGCTGAAATGTTGCTGAAATTATAAAAAAAAGTTTTTTTTTTTTTTTTATTTCAGTTAATGTTTATAGTTTTTGTTTCAAGTTTATTTTAATACATCAAGTTAAATTAAATTTAAAAATGAGAAATGTTGCTGAAAGTTTTTTAAAAAGGTTTTATTTCAGTTAATCTTTGTAGTTTTTTATTTTTATTTCAGGTTTACTTTTAGTACATCAAGTTTAAATTAAAAATGAGACATGTTGCTGAAATTAAAAAAAAAAGTTGTTTATTTTAGTTAATCTTTATAGTTTTTATTTTTATTTCTATTTCAGTTTTACTTTTAGCTCATTTAATATGTAGTTTATCTCCTGAGGAGGATGATCAACATTTTATGAAGGTGAAGCGCCTCCTTTTACCAGTCACTTGCTGAAAGAAAAAAGAGCTTGATTTTGTTAAGCATGTTTTGCACCATATTTGTGGAAAGTGCCATTCCAGTCTAATAAAATTAGAGGTCATAAGTAACTCGGGCCAAAACAAGATTACTTTAATATCTCTGGTGCTTGAGTGTGTTTGTATTTGAATTATCCCAGCGCCCTCAGAAACACTGGCTTTTTGTTTATTGGAATATTAGTAATTAAACAGCCTCAATGAAGAATTAAAAAACTGTCAGACTTGAAAACTTAATTATCGGTTCTGCTTATGATTTAGTGTGTGACTGTGTGTGTGTGTGTGTGTGTGTGTGTGTGTGTGAATAAGGCTCTGTGATTGAAATCTAACACAAGCAGGAGGCAAAACTCTTTGGTTGTTCTTCTTTTGTGCTGAAATTCTCCAATTTCCTGTAACGTTCTGGTGTGTTTGCGCACATTTCTCATGACCTTATGGCAGAGCACTTAAAGCTTTGGTTGTTAAAGAGAGGACAAATAAATGTCAAATGTCATGTGTCTTTTAATCACATACAGTATGTACCGAGTCATTATTGAATACAGTACATCATTGTATAAACCTATCTTGTCTGTGGGTTGTTTGTTAGATGTTGTACTTTATTTTATTAAGCAGTTTTATTAGTAAAAAAGCTTTGCATTGGTAGCGTTAAATGAATGGCACATTTACAAATAATCAAAAGTCCAGTTGCATAAATGCTCATTTTCTTGCCGTTTAATTATTTACATTTTCCATGAAATTGCTAACAGATTTATAGATTTGAAAAGTGATATTCAACATTTTTATTAATTGGATAAAAAAAAGCTTGACTTTGTATTTCTCAATTCTGAGAAAAAAAGTTAGAAATGCAAGCTATGAACTCGCAATTGCAAAAGTTCACATTTGTGAGATAAAAAGTCACAATTAACTTAAAATATACTTCAGATGTACAAATCAAATAATATATATAATATGTAATGCATAATATTATTAAAAAGAAGAAGAATTATCTTACAATATAAACTTTCTGACTATAATGTCACAATTGCAAGATATAAACTGAGGGAAAAAGTTATAGAATTGGTGGGATAAAAACTCAAAATGTAAAACCGTAGTTATTAAAAAAAAAAAAAAAAAAACAATGGTTAATTTTGTATACTTTCTTTCTTTGCATTTGTGTACGCTTTCTTTTTTTTTTGGTTTTTATAACTTTACTGGCTTAATGATTTGATGTTTCTGTTCAATAAAAAACAAAGTCAGAAAAAAAAGATTAATGTGATCTGGCTCTGAAATCCTGATCTGAAACAAATGTTTCGCTATACGCACTCTGAAGTCACGAACTGAATCAAATGATTCGCGAATGCGACCAAAGTCCCGAACTGAATAAAATGATTCGCGATACGCGCTCCGAAGTCCCTTTTCTTCAAGGATTGGTTTGAAAACAACCTTCTTTTAGTTGGACAGCTTTTTAACTCACAAGGCAGACTTTATAATTATTCAGATTTTTTACAGAAATATAATATTCCTGTATCTGCTGATGAATATGCAATTGTTTTCAAAGCCATTCCTTCTGGTGTGTCTTTTCTGTTGCAAGGTACTACATTTCCATGGTCGTGTTCTTACTCTCTGAATGTAACTGACACAGTGATTGGAGATGTCTGCTTTTCTGCAGATCGTCAGAAAAATAACTATAAAATCAGAGCTCTCTTCCAGGCTGAGATAACAACAATTCCCTACGTAATACCACATTGGAATAATATTGTGGAGAATATACGTTGGGAGAAGGTATGGACCTTGCCTCATAAGTATCTGCTTACCAATAAAGTAAAAGAACTTACATTTAAACTGATTCATAAATGTTACCCGACTAAAGTCTTTCTTAGGAAATATAAGCCTCACATTGAAGTGAACTGCAGTTTTTGTCATTCTTCTGAAGAAGACTTCATTCATTTGTTTTGGCAATGCACCCACACGGAGAAATTTTGGTCAGATTTTTTGGTGTTTATCCAATCTTATTTTGTAAGTGACTTCTCATTTTGTTTTAAAGATGCTTTGTTTGGATTATTTGAATATTCTAAGGAGAATACAGGAAAATATTACATAATTAATTTGTGTTTTCTGTTAGCTAAATTTCACATTCATAAACAAAAGTTTACTGGCTCTAAACCTCTTTTTTCTTTGTTCAAAGTGGACTTGGATAAGTATGTGGAAACTATCCAAAGTTCTGCTAATTTGAAAGCTCTGAAAACTGTATCTCTGTATTCATCCTTTGTGCCATCTTAAGATGTAATTTTATTACATTTATTACATTATTACTCCGTTTTTTTTTCTTTGTTTGTTACCCTGGCAACAAGTCTGTATATTCATGTTGTTGTTTTTTTTTTTTTTTTTTTTTTTTTGGTATGTTTTTCTTAATTTTATTTTGTCTGTACTTGTACTGTCTTGATGTTTTGGATATCTGTAATGTTTAATTAAAAAAAAAAAAAAAAGCGCTCCGAAGTCCCGAACCGAATCAAATAATTCGGGAACCCGCTCAGAAGTCCCGAACTGAATCAAAAGATTCGCGCATCTGCACCGAAGTCCCAAACGGAATTAAATGATTCGCGAATCTGCACCTAATCTGAATCAAATGATTCGCGAATCTGCACCGAAGTCCCGAACTGAATCAAATGATTCGCGAAACGCGCTCCAAAGTTCTGATCTGAATAATGATTCGCGAACCATTATTTCAGATCAGTACAACGAGCGCAGATTGTGAATCATTCAGTCCGCGAAATGATTCAC
Organism: Cirrhinus mrigala; assembly: GCA_036247105.1. Classification (NCBI taxonomy): domain Eukaryota; kingdom Metazoa; phylum Chordata; class Actinopteri; order Cypriniformes; family Cyprinidae; genus Cirrhinus; species Cirrhinus mrigala. The sequence continues at coordinate 35,149,493 of CM070014.1, forward strand.
GAACTGACTCCAAAGTCGTTAACTGAATCAAATGATTTGTGATCCGCGCTCTGAAGTTCCGATCGGAATCAAATGATTCGCGAACCCACTCCGAAGTCCCACTGTGCATACTATCCACCCTATCTGCCCTAAATAGTATTGAAAATTACTACGATCACATAGAATTCAGGATGGATAGTATGCACATTGGGACGCAGGCCCAATCTAAATCAAATGATTCGCGATCCAAGCTCCGAAGTTTCGATCTAAATAATGACTTGCAAAGCATCAATGATTCACGCTTCGCGATCTGCGCTCCAAAGTCCTGCTCTGAATAATGATTCGCGAACCATCATTTCAGATCGGGACTACGGAGCGCTTTGAAACACTGAATCATTTTGCGACGCAATGGTTTAACTGATTCGGAGTTTGAAAAAGCTAGTTTCACCCATCACTATAAGGGATTTCTAAAATCACTGCATGCCATGTGGAAATTCGAAAATGAATGGCTATTTTGATCAGTTATTTTACTTATTTATTTATTTTTGCTAGTGAATCGCTTGAACTGAATGATCGAAGTTTGAATCACTTGGAGCGGTTCCAGCGTAAATTACTCACTGAGTTGATTAGGTTTGTCTGTTCCTCTTTTCGCGTCTTCAGCCATGTTTAGACGACACTGTCAGTACTACTGCTGGGTTAGCTCGCTAGTTTTATGACATTAACTGTAATAAGTATGATTTTAACAAATAAAATATCGATATTTCCATTACAAAGATAACATCCAACACAAATATACGAACATGTTCAGGTGAGGTAACCGGTTTACTGCTAATTAGTGACACACTCCATTAATATGACGAGCTGCACTTCAAAATACATGTTACATGGAAACATTGTGCATTATGATCGCGTTTGTAGCTTAATTAACTATATTTTAAATAGTTTGAGCACTGCTGTTCAGTTGGTAATAGTTCAATAGGAAATCGGTTGCAAGCATCAAGTCATCTCATAACACTGAAGTGAATGTTGAATTTATACTGGTATATACTGTAAAAAATATTTGAGAAATTACTGTATCTGATTGAATCTGAGATGGACATTTGCTAGTGAATCGAATTGCATTACATAGTCAATGTGAAAAGAGCAAATGGGAGAAGCAGATGAACACAAAACAACATGAAGTTAAACAGGGTAACTTTATCATTCAACTGAACTGTGCACGTATGCTTCTAGCATATTTACTTTAGAGGTTACATACACGTATATTTAATTGTTTGATCAAAATTATTGCTAGGGAGGGACGATTTAGTAGTCGCTGGATAATAGGAACGTCCTAAGCGTCCTTACTAAATTCTGCGCCCTTTTTTTATTGTCAAGGTACAAAAATGTCAGCATTATACATGTATATAATAAAATAAATAATACAAAACAAAAGCTTTAACAAAATAAATTAAAAAGATTAAATAAATTAACAGTTTTAGAAGCCTTAAGATTTTTGGATGATGAAATAGTTTGGATATACTGTTGAACCTCTTTTTTAAAAATGATAAATAAAGGATTTTGTTGAGTGAATTTGCAGCGGTGAATATGAAATTTTGCAAGAAGTAATAGTAGGTTAATAATAAAATATTCATTAGTTTTAATTCTACGCCCTTGATTCATTGGTCCCATCAACCGGTTACGACATCCGCTTCAAAGATTGTTTACACATCCGCCCCTCCCACACGTTCGAACGTGTTGACGCAATCAGCGTTGTGACGTCCAGACGTCGCGGTAGCTGCGATGACGACGGGATTCCACAGTGGGACGGGCCGATTCTGCAAATGGCTACGAGGTGCGATTTGTCGATTTGTTCGTCGTTAATCTTCTCTCCTGCGGCTCGGAAGAAAGCGTACACCCGCTCTGCTTCGCAGGCTGCCCTCAGGTGAGTGAGCTGAGTGCTTTTGGCGCGGGATGCAGGTGTTTTTCGGTGTGTTTTGAGGCTTTATCGGAGGGGTCCGCCCTCCGCTCGAGACAACAACAACAACAACAGACACCGAAACGGGCCTCGGCTGAGAAGAAACGGGATAAATGCTTCATATGACCGCTAAAATACCACAGCGGTTTATAGCATGGTGCTGTTTAGATGGTTTGGTATAAGCTTGACCGATGGCAGAGAAAGAAACGCGGCCTTGGTGCTCAGTTTTTGTCGGTACTTCGCTAGCGCTCCAGTCAGTCGGCGTTACAACCACCGCGCGTCTGACTGACAGGTCAAAGCGAGCCCCTTACAACAGTTTACCATGGTAACAAGGTTTACCATATTGCTACAACAATAAAACTGTCATTACGTAGTATTCACCAAGATTGGTATAAATAAGAAAACGCTCACTGTAGTATTTGGATGAAAACTATTGCCGCAGTGGTAAAAGTAATGCTTTACAAAATCATGATGCATCATTTTAGATTCATTTTTTTATGGCAGTGGTGTATAACATCAAGTTAGGAGTACTTTTGCAGCATTAGCTGCCATGTTGGCAGCATAATAACAGTTAACATAGTTATCGTAACTACAGTATATGTTCTGGAAGCTTCTTGCACTTTTTTGGAGGAGATCCTGTAATTATTATGACTTCACAGTTGGAACAATAGCTGTATTATTAATGATATTTTGGTGGAGATGATTACCATAGATCATGACATTAATGCTTAACGTTTAACTGTAATACGTTAATAATCCTCATTTAATAAATTATAATGTTTCATTCAAACACTATTTTAAAGACAGCTTTACTGTAGTAACAACAATAACTGCCATGGCAACTATAGTTTCCACCCGAATGCTGTAGTTATTACCAATAGCAACTGTTCCTAAATTATGGAATCCTCTTCAAGCTTTGTAAACTAAGAAGCTTTCAGAATAAGTGCAATTTTTTCAGTAGCTTTGGTTTTGGAAGTTTTGTTCCCATTAATTTTGCCATAGGGATTTTTAAATTTAGAGTTATAAGCCATGAACCAAACCGATCAGCTACGAGGAGAATCACAAGATTACAGATTTGATTTGAATAAAAAAAGGTTTCTGAAAATCTGACCAAAGGATTTAAAGGTGTAGTTCACCCAAAGATGAATATTCTATCAAATCAAGTGATATTCTATCAAATTATGCTAAAAAATACTATTGAAGTCAGTGACAACCGTCTACTGTTTGTTTACCAGCATTCCTTGAAAATATCTTCTTTTGTGTTCAGCAGAAGAAAGAGACTCATACAGGTTTGAAACAAATTGTGGGTGAGCAATTAATGACAGAATTAACATTTTTTTGAAGATGAATTGTCCCTTTAACAGCTTGAGGGAAAGAACTATAATCACTTTGCTTCATAGGAGTGGATGGGTGCTAAAGTGTTTGGTGCAATTTGCTTGTCGTGATTCACTGATTGGTTGATATTTCTCTGCGGTATCATGGGTAATGTAGTTTTGCCACCAGAAATTCCACTGTTGAACATGCTTATTGAAAATATGTTGAAATAATGCAGACTAATGGCTACAGCATAGCTTACAGAATGTCTTTAATCAAGAGCAATTTCCGTGTGGAGAAAATTTACGATGGTTGCACTCCATATCCAGTTACCATAGTTTCACTGCGGTAACTAAGGTGTTTTTTAGGGACTGTGTGGTTGCATAGGTGCCGCTGAAGAGAGGCATGTGTTGGGTTTGTTGCGTTTTTGTCAGATCCGCGTGGTGCTGCTAGATGATCCTTTGGCTCTTCTGCTGTGTTTTGGTGTTGGGTTTCTCATGCGGGGTGAATCTGACTCATGGTGTGACTTTTGAACTAAATGCATCTGGTTAAAAGTCGAGTCAACCTGCTGAATGAGTGCAAATGCATGACAACTAAACACAGCATTAGATAAAACCTGAATGATTGTGTGTTTACACGTCACTAACTGCATGTCGTGGGCCGATCAATAGTAAACAAGAGTGACAGGAGGGCGGGTGGTTGAGTTTATGAATGAACTCATAATGATAAACATCTGTTCCTGCTGGTTAATTTAGAACACAGCAAACCCACAAAGTATTTGGACAATTATGCCATATTTAAAAATGCCTTCCATTAGATAAGTCAACTGTGCTCAAATCCTGCAGAAGCTTTCACTTTTGAAGTCTTAAAGTGTTTGAATCAGCTGGTGTTGTGATGATTTGTAGTGGATGCATGAAGTCTCCTCAATTTAACGCAGATGTTCTAGAAAAGTATATACATGTTCAACTAAAATTTCACAATGTAAAATCATTATGTATTAATTCAAACATTTTCAAGTGTCTACATATTTTTTGTAACTGGGGTTGTCTTGCTATGGAATTTATAATTTCGAGACGATATGTTGAGAAATATTGATATTTTGAAAAGCATGTTCCAGAGTATTCCAGAGAGCCATGTTATAATATAAAATAAGATATTTTCAGCCTATTTTTATGGTAAGGAGTCAGATCATATCGCAAAAGGTAGTTATTTCAAACACTCGACTAACTTTGTAAAGTGAATTTATAGTGAAATGGAGTAAAATATGTTATTAAATGTCTATTTTGTTGGACAACAGGTTTATGAGGATTTATAAATGCTTATCATTACATTGCAGTTTGTGTGAACATGCTGTCAGTGAGAAAAAATAGTGAGAAGACATTGCGAGAAAGAGCAGCTAGTTTAGCTGTATCGAAGAAAACAAAAAAGCAAATTAAATCATTTTATGAAAGTTGTTAATGTGTGATTTGTGACCCTGGACCACAAATTTTTTAAATTGAGATTTGAAGCTGAAGAAATAAGTTTTTCATTGATGTATGGTTTGTTAGAAGAGGACAATATTTGGCTGAGATACAACTATTTGAACATCTGAAATATGAGGGTGCAAAAAATCTAAATATTATGAAAATCGCCTTTAAAGTTGTCCAAATGAAGTTCTTAGCAATGAATATTACTAAACAAAAATTAAGTTTTGATACATTTATGGTTGGAAATTTACAAAATATCTTCATGGAACATGATCTTTGCTTAATATCCTAATGATTTTTGGCATAAAAGAAAAATAATTTTGACCCATACAGTGTATTTTTGGCTATTGCTACAAATATACCCGTGCTACTAACGACTGGTTTTGTGATCCAGGGTCACAAATATGATGAGGTAAAATGCATGTGTATCACAAAATAGTAGAACTTAAATTACATAATGTTTCTAGTTTCTATTTTTTTTCTAGTTTCTGTTATTTCCTCACAGGATGCATGCAAAAAGACAATATGACTATACCAGTTTAATGATAAATGTGTTTACATCCATTATAACCAATTCTTAGAAAGTGGCATGATTTGAATTGTTGCAAGTACAAACAAAAGGCAGCAAAATATAAACTTGTGTCAACCACAGATGTGCCCTATGATATTTAAATAAGACAATAAGTTGTGTATTTTGCATTAACGGTGTGTTATCCGTTGGTGTTTTAGTAAAATGAAACAGAATCAGTCCCAGCGGTGGTTTAGGAATGAGAACACACAATGCCGATTGACCTTCAGGACAGTAAAAGTGACATCTGAGATGGACAGAAAAACACTGAATGATTCTTCTGTCCACCAGCAGTCAGTCGATCTGAATGGAAGTGGAGAATTCTCGAGAAAGCCAGTTTTTTTGAATACCCATTACAAATATGAGACCTGTCATGTGGAATAAAGAGAACCTTCTACCTTAACAGTGCCTTTGGATATGGGCCATTATGGAAATAGTCTGGCACTGCGTAAAACTACTTTTGCATGTTGAACTGTTTTCATGTACCACATTGCACAGTCATTTGTTTGGGTCATAAGACTGCAGTACAGTTGTAAGACACTTAAAAGGCCAATCAGATTGAAGACAGACTCCTCAGCTGTAGTAAACATGAGCGTTTGCTGGTTAGAGATATGTTTTATCAGTAGTTTCCAGATGGCTTCGGTGTGGCCTTCAATGGAAGCATGTGTTTAAAGGTTTTTGCATAGGGACGCTGTTGCCCTCTGGCCATAAACCAACTGAACTCACTCTCAGGAGACACACAGGGTCACTGAAATAGTCCTGTACATGACATAGTGTATTTCTGCTCTGTTTAGTCTTTGACAACTTGGGTTTTGTTATCTTCTGCAAAACGGCAGCATTTCATTCTGTATGCATCTTTAGTTAGCAGAGCTTTACAGATAGCTTTCATAGGAAGAAAAATAAAAGCCGGTTGGTGTTGAGGGTTGATACAATTCCAGAGAAAAGAGAGCAATGATATCTCATTTGAATTTATGTCTGGAAACTGTGCTTGTTTTCTTCCAAGCAAACGTTGTCACATTACATGTGGCATTTAGTTCACATCTGTAGTTTTGTGATCATAAGTGTTCTAATCAGCAATTAACTGATGAGTATAATGACACTGGAGATGAATGACTATGTACATTGTGGCCTCTTTTCATAAAACTCAACCCAACCATATGCGTCAGTGATTTGATTTCACCACACAAGCATTAATGAACAGCAAAGTGCCATCAGCACCAGGACCGGCTATATTTACCAAAGTGTGAAAAGCAGTATTGTCAGAGATGTTATGCAATGTTTGGAATGGAAAGTGATGGCTTGAAAAACTGTGGTCATTTTTTTTCTCATGTCTCTCCACAGGTTTCAATGTCATAACACTGAGTGACGCCAGCAGCGTGGGATCATCCAAAACAAACCTCACCTCATTGCTTTTAGGAGTTTGGTAAGACTTAAGTTACATGTTTGTAAATTAGGACTGGATGAATTTTTTTTTTTTTTTGCATTTTTCCTATGTTTAATATGTATGTCAGTATGTATTCACACTGAAATGGCTTCTTTGTTGTTGTTTTTTTTAACCAAACAGCCACTATTGCTAGTCTAAAGATCAAAGTGAAAATGATTCTAGCATGTTTTCCAATCTGTTTTTCTGTAAATGACCACAAGAAAGAATGATAATTAAAAGTGAAAACATTTACCCACATTAAAGTGTCCCTATTATGCCATTTCAAATTTAAATTATCCAGACCTAATTCGATTAAAGTGGAAAGTTTTGGCAATCCCTAATTGTTTTTTTCTTCATACAGACTGACGTCTGCAAGAGAGAGCGAACAAGTGGTAGAAGACACGACAGTGTTGCACCCGCACTCCTTCACCGGGGCTATGGTAAGCAAACACCTCCAACATCTCTCTCTTTCCTGCGCGTGACTCCCAGGCATTGGTTCAAATGCTGAATCGGAAACTGCTCATTGATTTCTCAGGCTTTTAATCAGCTGAAATGAACGCCGCTCAGACAGTGTCAAAGTCCCGTCCTGACTGCTGTCTCAGCGCAGATCAATGCCCTCTTTAGACAGACAGATGGGATGAATGGATACATGTGTGCTAGTGTCATCAGTGAGCGCTGTGTTATAAAACAGTTCCGGCTCCAAATTCTGATGAGATGAAACACGTCCACAGCTGTTAGATGCAAGATAGAGGCGTCTAGATGCACCATCTGTGACCAGTAATTGATTTTTATATTACTACATCTTCGTTTAGTTCCTTGGCAACTAGTGAACAGCCCTACAGTCTGTAATAAGAATGAATGAGTTGTTATTAATGCATTCAATTATCCTTTGAATCATATTGCTTTTGCAGCCATTATATTGTTCTGAATTACAGTGGTTTTACCACTGTTAAAGAAACACATTTTTTTTTTGAAAACAGGCTCATTTTCCAACTCCCCTAGAGTTAAACAGTTGAGTTTTACCGTTTTCGAATCCATTAAGACGATCTCCAGGTCTGGCGGCGGCACTTTTAGCATAGCTTAGCTTAGATCATTGAATCCGATTAGACCGTTAGCATCTCACTCAAAAATGACCAAAGAGTTTCGATTCTTGTCCTATTTAAAACTTGACTCTTCTGTAGTTACATTGTGTACAAAGACGGGTGAAAAATGAAAAGTTGCGATTTTCTAGGTCGATATGGCTAGGAAATATACTCTCATTCTGGCGTAATAATCAATTAACTTTGCTGCCGTACCATGGGTGCAGCAGACGCAATGATATTAAGCAGCCGTCAACTCTGCAACTCTGCATATACACAAACTTAGTGCCGGTCAATTTCAGGCGCTGCGTAATATCGGAATGAGAGTATAGTTCCTAACCATATCAGCCTAGAAAATCATTTTCCGTCAGTCTTCGTACACAGTGTAACTACAGAAGAGTCAAGTTTTAAATAAGGAAAAATATCGTCATTATATATGGTCATTTTTGAGCGAGATGCTAACGGTCTAATCGGATTCAATGATCGATGCTAAGCTATGCTAAAAGTGCTACCGCCAGACCCGGAGATCGGCTATATGGATTAGAAAATGGTAAAACTCAACTGTTTAACTCTAGGGAAGTTGGACAATGAGCCTATATTCAAAAAAAGTGGAGTGTTCCTTTAAGTGGTTTTAGTCACTATGCTTTACATTATAACTAACAAAACTCCTTAACCGAGGTAAAATCACTGAAACTAAATACTAAGCTTTATTATGAACCCTACATTTTGAGAGGATCTGACAGAAGGAGCATTTACTGTGCTATTTGTGTTTGAGTCTGTATATGCCTGTGTTCTGTCAAGTGTACCTCATTTTCTTGTTTGCTGATGTATCTGCGGACAGTTTAATGGATGCCTCTGGTCTCTGCGTGAATGCTGATGGATGTGTTTGTTTACACATTCCTAATGAGTTATGCACATTATTGTTTGTTTGCTATTCTGCCCGTCTGTGCCCAGTAATTCTCTGTCTGGTTCTTTGCCTGTGCCCACAATGGGCCGCCCCGGGCCCGGCCCCTCTAGTGTGTTTACTGAGCCATGCTGATGGCCATTGTCAGCGCTACACACAGACAGCCATACTGCTGAACCAGCAAACACACACACACACACTTCCTGGATATGCAACTTGACAGGTAGACCGCAGGTTAGTTAGTTAGTTAGTAAGTTAATAGTTAGTTATTTAGGTGTCAAGCAGATAGACAATTAGACAGGCAGATAGAAAATTAGTTAGCTGATAGATGGATAGATGGATGGATAGATAGATAGATAGATAGATAGATAGATAGATAGACAGACAGATAGAACATTAGTTAGTGGGTTAGTCAGAGCGATAGAAATTTAATTGGTTGGTTAGTTAGATTATACACAACCATATAGATAGAATGCTGGTTGGTTAGTTAGTTTGTGCACAGACAGACAGACAGACAGACAGAGAGAACATTAGTTAGTTGGTTAGTTAGTTTATACACAATCAGACACTGCAATGGAATTTTAATTCGTTGGTTAGCTAGATTATACACAACCATATAGATAGATAGAATGTTGGTCGGTTAGTTTGTGCATGGATAGATGGATAGATGGCTTGGTTGGTTGGTTGGTTAGATTATACATAACCATACAGATAGTTAGGTAGAATGTTAGTTAGCTGTTTGGTTGACTACTGAGTTTACACACAGGTAGCTAGATAGCAAGATTGTTAGTTTGGTAGTTAGTTAGTTTATACACAACCAGATAGAGCGATATAATGTTAGTTAGTTGGATGGTTAGTTAGATTTTACACTACATTGTAGATAGAAAGGAGTTAGTTAGTTGGTTGGTTAGTTTGTTAGTCTGTACACAGCCAGATAGATAGAAAAAATGTTAGAACATTAGTTGTTTGGTTAGTTTAAATAAATCTAGATAGAATGTTGTGGTTGGTTGGTTAGTTAGATTATACACAACCATATAGATAGATAGAAGGATCAATAGTTAGTTGGGTAGCTTGTTAGTTCATACACAGCCCAATAGAAAGATAGAATGATTGAATGTTAGTTAGTTGTTTGGTTAGTTTATAGATGGATGGATGAATAGATAGCTGGGTAGATAGCTGGATAGATAGATACAGTTAGTTAGTTTATACACAAACACAGCTCTCTGTGCATATCTTATCCAGTACTCGCTTGTCTTTGACTGGGTAGCATTTTATGGCACAACCAGATCAGTCCGTCTTGAGGACTCTCGTGTTTGAGCTAGACAACATGGCGACACAGCTGCCCTCTCTCACAGAGTCTCTCCTATTTGTGGAAACAGAATCCAAACATTCTCTGCCAATCTGAACTCTCAAGGCTACTGTGGGCCGTAGCCTCTCATTCCTGCATACAGAAGTGAATGGAGTGACTTATGCCCTGCACACCGCTGCTCTGAGTCCTGAAGCTTTTCACACAGAACGTGTTCAAGGCGGGGCACAACTAGGATCTTTCCACTGAAATTAAATATAGATACTGTTGTGTATTAAGGATGCCCATGTGTGCATTTGTTTCCTATTATTCTGATTTAGTAGAAGTGTCCAAAGCTTTCACTTGTATTGCATGTGTATCATATGGAATAAATACGGTCTATAGCTGGTGTCTGTGTGAGTGGTAGTAGTGGTCATGATTTACTATAACCCAGTGCCCTTAAAGTTTTATGTAAAGCCGGGGCACTGTATCGGTTACATCAGAAATAGCAGAAGTGATCTCAGGGCAGGAAGTCCTGGCAAACTCTGCCCGTGCCATTACAAATGTTTTGCCACTCTGAAGCCCAGCCAAAAATGGCATTGGTTAAAGAAATGCTTTGACCATACTTTCCCCAGTTTAGCTTAGACAATCGCTCATTTAGTCAAAGGTTTAGTCATGGACAATGTTTTATCTGTATAACGGTTTGGCTTTTGGCCCCTGGGAGTGATAAAACTGGAAAGGGAGTTTGTACATTTTTAACTTGTGATGTCAGATGTTTGGCCTTTGATAAAGAGGCTCTCGCACGCTTCTATTGTTGCAGCCCAAACATAAATTATGTGATGTGGTGTGAATAATGAGAACATGTCCGGGTAAAATAAAAAGTAATAATGTACATAGTATGTAATGTGCTTCATTTCTTCTCCATATTCTGTTTGACAGGAGGAGGAGGGTCAGCAGAGTCTGGAGTGTATCCAGGCCAATCAGATCTTCCCTCGCAAGCCCCCTGTCCTGGACGATGATGATCTTCAGGTAAGCAGGGATAAGATCTGTTTTAAAAACTTAGCTGTTTACCTAGGCATCATAAATGTGCCCCCGATGTGTACCCTGTCACTAACAGTAGGCAGCAAGATGATTTTGTTTTGGTTAAAATATATGGCTGCATCACTTATAATGCATTGCAACAAGCACAATGAAAATTCTCATTCAAGATGATGTAATAGTGTGACATACATGACTGACTGTTAGAAGAGTTGCTGCCTATGATGAGCATTTCAAAACAGGTAATTATGAGGTTTGCTGAATGCTATGCGGTAGAAAGCAGGGCAGCTTTAGGTTTTAAAACAGCCTTTGTTTTCGGTTTTTCCTTTTGGTATGCAGCTCTATAAATATCACAAAATAATTGCACTGATCTAATAATAAGTTGTTTGTTGGATATACATTTGTGACATGATGATCCGTTGTAGGTGCCATTTCCAGAGCTGCATGGAGAGTATACGAAATACGTGGGCAGGGCGGAGGATGCCATCATCGCCATGTCCAGCTACCGCCTCCACATCAAGTTCAAGGAGTCATTAGTTAATGTGAGTGTCTGATTTTCAACACTTCAATTACGCTTTTTATTAACAGAGCTACTTGAAGTAGGCATTTTTGAATTGAGTTCAGTTTGTAGTTAAGTTTTTAAAAACAAACTTTTAGCCAAAGTTCGCTAAATACAAATGTATGAGCTCTTTGTCCTTCTTAGAATATACTAAAATGTACTTGGCAGCGATAATAAAACAAGCATCAGTTAACAGTTTATATGACTAAACAGTTGAAGTGGAATAAACAGATCTCCTGCATCAAAATCAAATCAAATCAAATCAAGCTAAACTGCGCACTGTTTGCATTTCAGGCCTTTTCTCAATTGGGCTTTATTTAATGCAGTTGGTTTACAGAAGTCCATCTGACTTCCACACTTAAATGTGGCCCATGTGTGATGATGGCTGTGTTTTTCACAGGGAACACTTCTTTTTTTGTTTGAAAGCTTGTTTTCACCACAGAGTAAAATAAATAAAAGGTAATTGCAACTTTTTGTCTTACATTTCTTTGTCTTACAAATCTCCAGCACGGCCACCGCATGTAACTTTTAACAAGATTCTCTTGTTTAAAATACTTTAAATTATATTAACATTTACTATATAACAATTATTTTGCTAATACACATTTAAATAAATACAGCTCTATGGAAATTAATTATTTATTATCTCTGTGAGTGATCACAGTTTGAGAATAGTTGTGTAAACGCTATGCATAAACCACGCTGTCAGCAGGCATTTCAGAATCTAGAACGACAAACAATATTAGTAATTCTGATATAACATATCATTTGAGGAATACAATAAAATACAATGTTTTGTTTGTTATATTCCAATATTCCACTGAATATTATTCACTGAATTAACATTAACATTATCCAGTGAATTATTCTTCACTCTTTAGCCTATTAAACAGCTTGTGAACCTACTAAAATTGTAGTTTAAAATAAAGTTGATATGACTCCTGTCCTTTATCTATTTTCTCCATTTGAAAACATAAGACATTCTACATTTATTTTGCTTATTAGTGTTGTAGCTGATGCTTAAATAAAATGTTTTTATTTTTGTAATATGAAGATTAAATTAAACATGAAAGACTGATAATTTTCAAAACTTTTTTTTTTTTTTTTAAGAAGACTGAAAAGAGGAAAAAACAAAGTGAAGTATGGACTTTATAACAGTAAATAAATATTGGTTCTGCATATCGGTTATCGGGCACATAATCATGATAATCTTAATTTTATCGGTTATAAAAATAAATCAGTATCAGTCAATCACTACTTATTTTCTTTAATGTTTTTTAGTCTCTTATGCTCATCAAAGCTGTATTTATTTGTTCACAAATACAGAAACAAGAAAAATTGTGAAATATAATTGCAATTTCTAATATTGTTTTCCTATTTTAATATACTTTAAAATATTATTTATTTCTGTGATGCAGCGCTGAATTTTCGTCAGCCATTACTCCAGTCTTCAGTGTCACATGATTCTTCAGAAATCATTCTGATATGCTGATTGAAACTGTTGTGCTGCTTAATATTTTTTTTGGAACCTGTGATCCTTTTTACTTTGATTCTTTCTTTGATTTTTCTATTCAAAATAGAGATTTCTAAATTTTAAGTATTTACTATCACTTTTCATCCTTTTAATACATCCTTGCTGAATAAAAGTATTCATTTCTTTAAAAAAACAGAAAGAAAAAATATACTGACCCCAAACTTCTGAAAAGTAGTATGTATAGTAATAGAAAAGTTCTATTTTGAATAAGCGCTGTTCTTTTTAACTTTTTATTCATCAAAGAATGCTGAAAAAAGTATCAAATGTCCCAAAAAATATTAAGCAGCACAGCTGTTTCCAACATTGATTATAAATCAGCATATTAGAATGATTTCTGAAGCATCATGTGAGACTGAAGACTGGAGTAATGATGCTGAAAATTCAGCTTTGCTTTACAGGAATAAATTACATTTTAAAGTAAATTCAAATAGAAAACTGCTACTTTAAATTGAAATAATGTTTCACAAAATTACATTTTTTTTCTGTATTTTGATCAAATACATACAGCCTTTATGAGCATACAAAACTAATTTAAAAAACATTAAAAATCTTACTGATCCCAAATTTTTAAAAGGCAGTGGTTTAAACTCAGAATTTTAAAATATTAACTTGCAGTTGTGTTTTTTATTCATTGGCAGATGCAACAAAAAAATCTGAATGAAGAATTCTGGGATATGTTGCAGTTACTTTTTATATATATTTTTTTATCCTGTGGCGAAAAGTAGTTTTGCGTATAGATGACAGTGTGAATGGCAAAAATCATACTGAATTTGCTTAATTCTGTTAAAATGGGTGTTTTTTTTTTTTTTTTTTTTTGTGACTTATTTACTTTTTTCCAGCCCAGAGTTTCTTGAGTCAAACTGGTTTGTGGTCTGCTGTGCCATAGTGTATGTATGATGGATAGCCAGTCCAGTGGTTGCTGAAAGACTCTTTTATATGGTGGATGACATGCTGCTAAATTTAGAGCCCACCAATGATGCAAAGGGTATTTAGGGACAGCAAGCCACAGTTACATCAGACGCTCTGACACAGGCCAGTGGCTGCTGTCACCCTGTGTGTGTGTGTGTGTGTGTGTGTGTGTGTATCGAACAGGTCTGTCTTTATTAGCTTTCCACTTTCACTGTTTCTTTCCGAGCCTGTTGCCATGGTTGCGGTGGCTTTTTGATTGGGACCGTCCACCCCCGTGCTATCAACATGGCACTATAGTAAGGTTCTGGTTACATAATAATCAGCTCTACTATACCCCATACCCCTCAAAGACCAGCAGTGATCTAGAAGGCATAAAATGCAGAATATTAACTGGCATACTGTCAAAACTTTGTCAACAATTGATGTAAATTGTGCTTACAGTAATGCACTTACAATAGAAGTCTATCCCTCAAATGCATGCTGCAGTTTACTATTATAAGGAACAAAATGAATGTATACTATGCATGGTTTTGTAAGCTCACCAAACATTATATAAATACACACAGTCCTGTAAGAGCACTAATTTAATGCACAAGTTGATGTTTGCATTTGCACTCTGCATGGAAAATATTATTATTTGCCACGTCACAACGATGTAGATTTTAAACCTGGAAGATGGAAATAACACAAGTCAAAATTAACCAGTTTTCTCCCGCAATTAAAAATAACGTATGCCTACATCCGCTATGCACTATGATGTGCAACACTAAACACCTCTATTAAAATCTCAGAAAATGAAGTTTAGTATTTCATAACCCTTTCAAGTGCTTATATGAAAGATTAAGTGCGTAATTTATGTGCCACTAATATAATTGCAATCATTTCCCCAAACACAAAAACAGAAACCGATTTGCATTAGAGTCCTGATCTCCATCAGGGTTTATTTTGCAATAATGACTGGATGGTTGTACATTATCGCTTAATTGTTTTCCATTCTCAATGTTTTTTTTGCTCAGCTTATATTGTAAGTGCATTATAAACCAATAGACAAAATGACAGATACTGCTATGCTTGAGTTGTTTAGCCCAAAATATTCTGTTCATGTACATGCAACCAGGCAGCTGGGTTTGTTTGTGGCTGGTGGGTGATCAGCTCTGTGCTGATTCATCAGCTGATATCTGTGACAGTCACTTATTCACCAGAGTAAATGAGTGTGACGCTCTCTGTGTGCCTGTGAAAGAGGGAGTATGTTGTGCGTGAGAAAGCAGAGAGAGTGGTGTGTGTGTGTGTGTGTTTGACACGGTGAGTGTGTGACTACAGGCCAGCTAGTGAGGCAACAAAGGTGTTGTAAGAGCAAGTGTGCCAGTGTAGGGCTGGAAATGGAGAGAAAAGAGGAAGGAGGTTGAGAGATTGTAAGTTGTGACTGTTAAAGTGTCTTTTTTTCAACACATTTTGAAAATTGCACGAATTGACAGAGCATAAAAGAATGCAGAAGTCTTGACACGTTTTTTAAAAGTTGGTTTTGGCACGCTGTTGAGGTTACAGATGTGTAATAAAGGGAAATTAGAAGTCTGATAATAATTATCTTTAAATGTTTTGTTAAAGAGCGTGAAACTGCAGGAATGTGATTTATTTATTTATTTATTTTTTCCTAGCTTTTTTTTGGACCTAGAAATAAAAAAATATATATCTTTACACAACCGTTTGAATAATAAAATTGGAAAATGGCCTTAAAAAATTGCTAAACCAAATGTTGCATTTTCAAATAAATTTCTTTTATGTAAATTCTGCTCCACACAAACATGCATTTGAAAACACTACACATGCAGCCATCTTCCAAAATTTGTTTTGTGAGTCTGTTGTCAACAAAAGTAAAACTTGCAGTTTCCTGTGGTTTTCCTCCAAAATAAAACCTCTGTGGTTTAATGATTAAAGTTAATGATTAAAAAATTAAGGCAGCCATAAATATTATTATTGTAATTTTACTGTTGTTCTGTCAGTTATAATTGATTTTATTTATTTATTAATTATTGTTATTAATATTGCTTAATTTATGTTTTACTGTACAGTAATATCATTTGTATAGTAAATGTTCTTTATTGGTTTATTTTTTGTTATAATTTAATAAAAAAAACAAGATGTTAAATATAATTATTTAAAATATACAATTTTCATATAACAATATATATTGTGTATATATAGAAATGTATTATATATATATATATATATATATATATATATAAATATATTTATTATAATAGTTTATTATTAGTATTATAATTAATCATTATTTAATTAATATATTATTTAATCATTATTTTCAATTATTGTTATTAGTTTAGTGTCATTGAAGAGGTAGCATAAAATAATTAATAAATTAATAATAATTACAAGTCATCCTGAATAGTGTCCTCAGATAACTGAAACAGAGATAGGTGATTATTACATACATTTGCCATTCAGAAGTTTGGGATCACTTTTCTGCTCATCAAGGCTGCATTTATTTGATTAAAAATACAGAAAAAACAGATATATTGTGAAATATTATTGCAATTTAAAATATGAATGAAACATTAAAAAGAACAGTATTTATTTAAAATAAAAGTCTTTTGTAACACTGTACACTACTGTTCAAAGTTTGGGGTCAGTAAATGTTTTCTTTATTTCTTTATTAAGAAATTAATAGTTTTATTCAGCAAGGATATGTTAAATTGATAAGTGATAGTAAAGAAAGACTTGTGTTGTTAGAAAAGATTTCTATTTTGAATAAATGCTGTTCTTTTTAATATTTTATTCATCAAAGGATCCTGAAAAAAGTATCACGGGTTCCAACTTTTTGGAGAGAAAAATATTAAAGCTTCTATCTCTAATACGTATCATTTAATATCTCAAAAATATGTTTTGGCGTTCTCTGACCCTTCAGCAAGTGCCCCAGGAATGTTTGAGTGTGGTCAGATTAGTGTGGTGGAATTAAACCACAGCCCAGGAATGTGTGTATCACAGACAAACCGAAAGCCGCAGTGTACACATCCACCTCGTGATTCTGTCTTCCCTCTCTTTCTCTGTGAACAGAGTTGTTCGTGTGAAGTGTCAGTAAGTAACCGCATCACGGTCCGTCTGTTTGCATGATGTTGCGAGCTGCAGGTTTGCGCGATTTGTAAGAGCCGTTGTCAGATGTGACTTGCATGCAGTCAGTGTGTGATCACGCGCAGGTTCCGGGAGCTTAAAGGGGAACTGCGTTTTCAGCCGCACAGTTGCAGTGGTGTCCGCACACGTAAATACACACACACTTGATTGAAGCTGATCGGCATGCTAGACCGTTTAACACTTGAGCTGCAGAACAAAGAATGAGTTTGTCTGGAATAATCTGCAGACGCTAATCCCTAACCGTGTTTGTAAACTCTAAGTCCATGTCTAAACTTTCAGTATGATTGAATCAGCAGGTTGATTTAATGATTAGCATCAGATGAGTTAATGCTGACTTCCGGTTTAGATGCTCTGTTTGGTGTGCAGAGACTCACAGTGCCAGTAATGACAAATAATTTCTGGATGTCTAATCTGTGTCACTCTCTTTCTATGTCAGGTTCCCCTGCAGCTGATAGAAAGTGTAGAATGTCGGGACATGTTCCAAATGCACATCACCTGCAAAGACTGCAAGGTCATCAGGTGAGTCTATCTATCTATCTATCTATCGTTCTATCGTTCTATCTATCTATTGTTCTATCGTTCTACCGTTCTACCGTTCTATTGTTCATTCTATTGTTCTGTCATTCTCTTTCTATCATTCTATCGTTCTGTCTATTGACCGTTCTATTGTTTATCTGTTTTGTCTCTGTCATTCTTTTTCTGTCTATCATTCTATCTATTTTTATATCATTCTATTCATCATTGTATCTGTCATTCTGTCTGTCGTTCTGTCATTCTATCTATCGTTCTATCAATTGATCATTCGTTCTGTCTATCTTTGTTAGTTCTTTCTATCGTTCGTTCATTCTATCTGTTGTTCTATCTGTCTGTCTATCCTTTGTTTGTTCGTTCTATCTATCATTCGTTCTATCTTTTGTTCTATCTAACGTTCAGTCTTTCTATTGTTCTGTGTCTCTATCGTTCTTTCTATCGTTCTATTGTTTATCTGTTTTGTCTCTGTCGTTTTATCATTCTGTCTATCCTTATATCATTCTATTCATCATTCTAGCTGTCATTCTATCTGTCGTTCGGTCATTCTATCTATCGTTCTGTCCATTGATCATTCGTTCTATCATTAATCTATTGTTTTGTCTCTGTTAGTTCTATTCTTCATTCTATCGTTTGTTTCATCTCTATCTATCATTCTATCGTTCTATCTATCTATCCATCGTTCTATCATCTATCTATCGTTCGTTTGCTCTTGTTTATGTTTTGTCTATCTGTCTACCTGTCTGTCTTTCGTTCCTTCAGTCATCTATTTTGTCTGTCTATTGTTCGTTCTGTCTGTCTGTCTATCGTTCCTTCATTCATTTATCTGTTCTGTCTGTCTGTCTACCGTTCATTCATTTGTTTGTTTATCTATTTTGTCTATATTTCTGTCTGTCGTTTGTTTGTTCGTTAGTTTATCTATTTTGTCTATTTTATCTATATGTCTGTCTATCGTTTGTTTGTTGGTTTATCTACTCTGTCTATCTGTCTATCATTCATTTGTTTGTTCGTTTATCTATTTTGTCTGTATATCTGTCTGTCTGTCTATCATTTGTTCATTTGTTCGTTTATATATTTTGTCTATCTATATATCTGTCTGTCTGTCTATCGCTTGTTTGTTCATTTTTTTTTTATCTATTCTGTGTCTGTCTGTCTGTCTATCGTTCGTTTGTTTGTTCGGTTATCTGTTTTGTTTATATGTCTGTCTGTCTGTCATTTATTTGTTTATTTATGTTGTCTGTCTGTCTGTTGTTTGTTTGTTTGTTCATTTATCTCTCTGTCTGGCCGTCTGTCTGTCTGTTATTCTATTGTTCTATCTACCATTCTGTCTATCATTCTGCTTATTTATCTGTCTTTCTGTCTGTTGCTCCATTGTTCTATGTAAGGTCGCGTAATATTATATATATAAAAATGTATGATATATCTATAATGATCACCATTACTAATAACGATTATTGTCATTTTTATCTTTTTCTTTTTAATTGTATTAGAATTATTGCACTTTCAAATAAGCGCGAATCAAGAGAACATCACCTTGCCTGGTTTTTTCGCAGAATTAGTTGCAGCAAACTGCGCAAATGATCACGTGGGGATAAAAAAAAACCCAGAATGGCTGTATCATACTTTCATTTGAGTATCGCAGAGGAGATCGCTAAACTCCAAATTACATGTTTGCCAGTGTTTTTAGCTAAGCATTTTTCTGTAATGTAGAGAGAACGCATGGGCATGGTTGGGAGGTTGGGAAGATTAAGTAAACTGGACAGAAAATGCATTCATATAAGAGAAAAGCTGTGATTGATCATTTTGTACAGAAATTCAGGACAATCCAAGTCTGTCTGTGTTTGATGTTCTCTTTCATTCTGTCTTAGTGTGTCTCTCTGATGCAGTAGATCTAATGTGTGTGTTTTGACAGGTGTCAGTTTTCCACGTTTGAGCAGTGTCAGGAGTGGCAGAAGAGGCTAAACGTGGTGGTCCGTCCCCCGTCCCAGATAGAGGAGCTCTTTTCCTTTGCCTTCCACGCGTGGTGCGTGGAGAAGGAGCAGCATGGGGATCTGTGTAGGCCAGGTACTGTCTGACCTTTTCAAACCTTATCTAAAGGCTTGAAGCTGAAATGAGATGTCTCACAAATAGTTTTATCTCTCTATTCCCTGCTAGTCTTGCATAGCCAGACAGCTTTACCACCTAATGTGTTCACAAGATACTCTTGAATATCTTTACAAAGAACTTCCCAAAAATTTGTCTAATCTCTCTCACATGCCTCTATCTTTCAGGTGATCACGTGATGTCACGTTTCCAAAACGAGGTGGAGCGGATGGGCTTCGACACTCAGAACGCCTGGAGAGTGTCTGAGATCAACAACAAGTACAAGTGAGTGTTTCTCTCACAAACGCAAGCACTTTTAAATGGCTCTGGACACTCAGGTTCAGGATTAGATGACTTTAGACAGGCATCAGTCATTCTGATCACAGTGCCCTCTGGTTGCCCCCTGGCACAGGTTGTGCTCCAGCTACCCTCAACTGCTGCTGGTGCCAGCCTGGATTACTGATAAGGAGCTGGAGAATGTGGCGGCCTTCCGTTCCTGGAAGAGGATTCCGGCCGTGGTTTACAGGTCAGTCAGCTAAATCTGTTCATAAAATACATGGAGAATCCAAAACCTGGTGAGCTGCCTAAACATTAATTTAACAACTTTAGATGTAACATACAACCCTAATGTACACAACTGATAAGAAAAAAAAAACTAAGAAGAAACAAAAACATCAAATGTGAAATGTGGTGCAGGGAATTAATCTGGTAGTGTATAAACTAACTAACTAACCTATCCATCTATCCATCCATCCATCCATCCATCCATCCATCTATCCATCTATCTATCTATCTATCTATCTATCTATCTATCTATCTATCTATCTATCTATCTATCTATCTATCATCTGTATATAAACTAACCAACCGTTTTATCGTTCTATCTATCTGTTTGTGTACAAACTAAGTAACCAACTATCTTTTATCTATCTATCTATCTATCTATCTATCTGTGTATAAACTAAACAACCAACGTTTTATCGTTCTATCTGTAACCAACTATCTTTTAGTTGTCTTTTTTGTTCATAGTTTTACATACTACATTTTGATGCATACACATTATTTCAGTTACTTGACAAGGAAACATTTTCTATTTTTAATGTATTTCTGTTTTATTTATATTTTTATATTTATCATTTATTCAAGCTTTATTTCAAATAATAGTTTTATTTAGAAATGCACCGATACTGATAGCCTGGTTTATACTCGCCGCATCAGCACGAGCGAAAAAATTACACGAATACAAAGGATAGCGAACGGGACGGAGGATTTGGTTTTCAAGCGAAAGTAAAATAGAAGACAGCTTCTTAAACCAGAGAAAGGAAACATGTTGGTTTTGTCTTTGCTGTTTATGTCACGTTACACTATGGAAGCTTTCTTTAAATGTTATTTGTTTGATTCCTCCTTGTCTTACCCGTTTATGTTAATTAACATTATATAAGTTAGTTTGTCTTTGAAGCATTTGTTTTAGATTTAAACAGTGAATAGATGTAAGCACAATAGACAATTATCTTTTCTTGTGAAAAGCGACGGTCAAGAATTCAAAAGCGAAAGTGAAAGCGTCCGAAGCTCGGCTTATAGCACAGCAAAAGAGGGACTCCCGTATAAAAAATTCAAATCACAAATAATACTGATGAAAAAGAACGGGTTAAATGTTAACCAGTTTTGTTAATATTAATAAAATAATGTACGTTTCTGGTAGAATGTCCCATAAACTTAAGCATAAACTTTCTTTTATTTCTTCATAAATACATTAAGTAAATAAACTCCTCTTTAGTGATGTTTTATAGCTAACTAATGAACTGTGAACAGCGGATAACTTTGCTGAGGTAAATGTCAAGTGAGATACTGTTCACAGTCTGTTTTATTGGCATCTTTTCGTTTGAAACACTGATTGTGCGATTACATCAGACATGATACATTTTGGTTAGCCATACTATATCTTTCATCATACCTTATATCAAGCATTCATCATGTGTATTTTGCGCTGTAACTTTTTAAACTGGAAAAGACTCGCGTGTCGCACGTCACATTTAAAAGCGTCAAAACGGCATTCGTTGTTTTCGTGATCTGAGACATTGTTTCTTATGAGAAGTAAGAAAGCACAGAGCTCTTTGTGATTACTGGATCCAATGCGCGCTACATGCATAAAGGCATGTAGAGAAAAACTGCGGATCTGGCAATGCTGGCTTGAACTACAGGTCATATAGTCAGATGGCCTGCTTTAATGTTGCTATTTGTAACTCTTAATGCCTAATTGGCACGTTAATTTTGACCTCCGATGGCCGATAGTGAAATAAATTGCTTTTATCGGCCGATACCGATTGTTGGCCGATACATCGGTGCATTTCTAGTTTTATTTTATTTATATTTCCATATTTTGTTTTATTTCAGCTTTATTGCAATTAATGAAAACAATTTTACTAGTTTTAGTCTACAACAATTACAAGGATACTTTGAGATTTGAACGTCAGTCTGAGACTGTCAGATTAATCATCCAGATCTTTAACCTCTCTTTCTCAGGCACCAGAGCACAGGGGCAGTGATCGCTCGCTGTGGTCAGCCTGAGGTCAGCTGGTGGGGCTGGAGGAATGCAGATGATGAGCACCTGGTGCAGTCTATTGCCAGAGCTTGTGCTGTGGACAGCAGCTCCTGTAAAGGCGTTTCTAACGGCTCCTTCTCTCGCGAGTACACTAATGGAGCTGACCTCTCAGATGTGGACTTCGGTGAGTACCATTTAGCCCTTAAAAAGCACCGAATACTGTTTGAATACATGACTGAATCTATACATACATGGCTTTTTCTATAGACTCGTCCATGACTAACAGCTCAGAGGTGGAGACACTGGCCATCCAACCTCGAAAGCTTCTGATCCTGGACGCCAGGTCATACGCCGCTGCCGTAGCCAACAGAGCCAAAGGAGGAGGGTGTGAATGCCCAGGTACTCTCTCACAGATGCTCTTTCAACAATCACAATAAAACCAGACGCTCCCCGCATTAATGTCATATTGTTCTCGTTGGCAGAGTACTACCCTAACTGTGAGGTGGTGTTTATGGGTATGGCCAACATCCATTCCATCCGCAAGAGTTTCCAGTCTCTGCGCTTCCTCTGCACCCAGATGCCTGATCCAGCAAAGTAAGTCTTCCAGCAAACATCTGCTGCGGTTGCAGTGTGTCCCTTTGTTTATAGATGTCTTTCACAATTTTAGGGACAGTTTTTTTATTTTATTTTATTTTTTAATACCTTAGTGCTGTTTAAATATAGTATATTGATCAGTCTCGAAATCTAAGGCTAAATTTACCATTTTAATCTCTATTATAGTGATTTTATGCATTAATATATTACGTGTTCAAGACACTGTAAATAAACAAAGAAAAGATTATTGGAGTGCGTTTTACAAGAAAATACTATTTTCATTTAATTCAGTGTGTTACTTGTCATTCTTTGTAATTATATGTTAAAATTTACTGCCAATTTCTGAGTGAAAATTGTTTCAAAGTAAATCCTACAATAGTATTTTTCAGTGTTGAATGTGAGCGTATGATATGGGTTTATCATTATTTGTGTTTCTTGTAACATCATAAACCTACAACTCAGCCAGTTGCCTAATTAGCATTAGCTAATAATATAGGACTAACTAATCATGTAGTCATTATCAATGTTGTTATTGTTAACTAAATTAATTAAAAAAATTTTTTTAGTAATTGAATTGAAAGCTGAAATTATGTATAAATATTAGATAAAAAAAAAAAAAATACTTAAATGTAAAACTAAAATGAGAATTTTTTGCCCTGGAAACATATTTGAAATAAAATAAGTGTAAGAGAACTAAAATTATTAAAACTGAAATAAAGCTAAAAAAAACAAACAAAAAAACTAAACCTTAAAACAATATAAAAATAAAAGTTATTTCAAATAATTAATACTATAATAGTGTATAAATAAAATACTAAAAATTACACTGGTCAACATAATGCTTTTGCTTTGAAGTGGATTAGTTTGGTTCAAATCTTAACCTCGGGGTCGAAACCCAGACTGATGGAAAAGTTAATGGTTAATAGGGATGTACAATACAATACGATATTTATTGCGATATTAAAAAAAAAAAAGAACATTTTAAAATTATATTCTTGCATCTAATGCACTTAAAAAGTTTAAAATTAAGAGCTCCAACCCATGTTCTTAACTAAGAAAACTTAAGTCAGAAGAAAGTGAATTGACTTGTACCTGAACTTTCACCTCTTTTTATTTGTGATATACTGTCTCAGTCTAAATTACACACTGTTGTTTTAAGAAGCCAAACAAATTAGAATATAATAATAACAAATTTATATTATTGTTATTCCTATGACAGTAATAGACATATATTGTAAAACAACTGCACTGTAAAATAAATGGAAAGTATTATTGTATTTTTGCTTTACGCTACTAGGAAACTTACAATACTTCTTTCCTAATTTCTACGCTTGTAGG
This sequence comes from Cirrhinus mrigala, assembly GCA_036247105.1. Lineage (NCBI taxonomy): Eukaryota > Metazoa > Chordata > Actinopteri > Cypriniformes > Cyprinidae > Cirrhinus > Cirrhinus mrigala. The sequence goes on from CM070014.1 coordinate 35,173,739, forward strand.
AGATATTTTGAATTTGGACTGCAGTAACGTAACCCATTTAAAACCGCGAGCTGTCAGCAATTCATACTGCACTTCTAAGATTTAATTTTGACAGAAAGCAGCAGTGCTTTTATTTTGACGGGAAACTCCAGCTCCAGTGAAAACAGGCTTACAAAAATGCCTCTCACTACAAATCTAGTGAAATACTGTAATTTGGTGGCCGTTGTGTTCTCAAATGCGCGGTAAACTCACAGCACATGTACTAAACGAGTTCACTGCATTCATTGTGAACTGAGCCGTTTTGAGGCATGGAAAACACTGCATTACGAGCTGATTGTCTGAACGAAGTGCGTGCTTCGCTCTGAAACATGCAGCGAAAACACACTTGATGAAGGGATTAAGCCATATTGTGCTTTCGGTTTTAGTTCGACAGACACTGCGCCAAAGCATAATGGCCCAAAACACAACTTTAAAGACTTTAAAGAAGTTTAAATATATTTTAAAAACTACACTTTTTGCCCGGAAGACCTATCGTTTCATATTGTCATGTGACCACAGTGATATCAAAACAGTTTTGCTTTCGTGATACCACAATATTCATAATACCGTTACATCCCTTATGGTTACTGTTGAATTCTTTACCTGTTAATCAAGAACTTAATTTTAATATCTTATCAGTTCTGCTCTATACTGTAAAAGTGCATAACATAACAGTGCATTAATTACTTGTGCTTGTCTCAAACTCTCACAAGCACTCTTGTGCTTGAGTTCCTTCATGAGCTCGGCTTTTTTATTTTTCCGTCTATTGTTCGTTCCCTGGCATCTGCCTGTGATTTCCAGCACTGGCTTGTATTTGCTTCCTTTTCCATCCGCGCTGTTTCCACTCATCTATTTGTTGTAAAGTCAACAGCAAATCTTCCAAGTGACTCTCTTTCTTTTACTTTCATTCTCTCGTTCTCTCTTTAGTCAGCATGATGAACTCTGGCCAAGAGCTGCGTTTCTAGGCAACAGAGTTGAATTGTTGTGAGGGAAGAAATCTAATTCTCTCCTTTGATTATTCTGATTGTAAAGGTCTCGCTGCATGAGGTAGTCATATTCATACAAAGGCGATTTTCCTTTTAAACACGATTCTGATTCATGTTCCTCTCAGGAACTATAATTTGAATGTCTCCTCTGGTTACCTGCACTCTGTGTTTCCTTGACTAATGTCAGTTTGTTTTGGCTGTATTTGCCCATGTTGGAAAACTTTTATAATGAGTATCAACCACACTTGTCAAACTGCTTCCTTCAGTCTTTCTCACAGTTTTCCATTAAGATTTAAACTCCATTTTCCTGATGTGCATAAAGCTGTTTTTGTTTCACTTGCATTAAGTATAATTAAATACAGGTTCATCTGCATTTTTTTTTTCAGGATGCATACATACTGTAGGATATTCATTAAAACTAATCTGCAAAACTACTCATTCATTCATTAAATCATTATTTTTAATGTTTTTGTAAAACATTAAAGACATTGAACATACTCACCAAAGCTGCATTTATATGATAAAAAAATACAGTAAAAACAGAAATATTGTAAAATATTATTAAAATTCAACATAACTGCTTGTCAAATTAATTTAATGCATCCCTGCTAGATAAAAGCATGCATTTCTTTAAAGAAATTATATATAAATGCATTAAATGATTATATACACAAATTAATTTACACAAATTAAATGATTATATACACAACCAGGCAAATGTTTTTGAACAGTAAAATTTGTAATGTTTTTAAAGAAGTCTTTTTTTGCTCACCAAGCCTGCATTTATTTGATCCAAAGTACGGCAAAAACAGTCAAATTCTGAAATATTTGTACCATTTCAAATAAATGTTTTCTGTTTGAATATATTTTAAAATGTAATTTATTCCTGTGATCAAAGCAAAATTTTCTGTATCATTACTGTGTTTTTTGTGTACACAAATGTAAGTGTGTAATGGTGAGTTTTGTTTTGTCTTTAGCTGGCTGTCTGCTCTGGAGAGCACAAAGTGGCTGCAGCATCTGTCCCTCTTGCTCAAGGCGTCTCTTCTCGTTGTGAACGCCGTGGACCGTGACCACCGGCCTGTACTGGTGCACTGCTCAGACGGCTGGGATCGCACCCCTCAGATAGCAGCGTTGGCCAAAGTCCTGCTGGATCCATACTACCGCACCATTGAGGTGAGCTCCGACAAATTCCCTCTTATTATTATTACGAGAGAAATTCATAATCTATATCACATGCTGGAAAAATCCACAAGGGCTTATTTTAAATCCTGGGTTTGAAATGCTCACAAGGACATGTTTACATAGACAACAGCTTAGAGGAAATGTTAAAATATTTGTAGCATGGCCCGACCTTGGAGCACAACACACTTTGATTAACATCGGTCGAACAATAGTGTCGTTTTTCTCCTATAGTAAACCTTCCCTTTTCAAAAAAGGTACAAAAGCTGTCAATGCAGCACTACCCTTTTTAAAGGTACTAATATGCACACTTTAGGAGTAAATAAGGTACAGAGATGTACCTTTTAAAAATGTAGTGTAGTATATTATTTGAGTGATTTTTATTTTTTATTTTTTTCCATAGTCTAATATTTACTAGCAGCAGCTGGATCTAGGCAGGCCAGTGTTTACTAGTAGACTCAGTGTGAGGTGAGATTACATCTTTCACACCATCCGAATAGGCCAAAAGGGAATTGAGTCCGTGCCAAAATTATAGTCAACAAAATATTTTCTGTTTCTAACAACCTGTAATATCATTCAAACAGTTCCCTTCTTTGTTTGCACTCTAGACTTTTTCTTTTTTTTTTTAAGGGATTAGTTCACTCTTTGATTAAAATTTCCTGATAATATACTCACCCCATGTTATCCAAGATGTTCATGTCTTTCTCTCTTCAATCAAAGGAAAATTTTAAGGAAAACATTCCAGGATTTTTCTCAGTATAGCGAACTTTAATGGTGGCCAACAAGTTGAAGATCCAAATTGCAGTTTCAATGCAGCTTCAAAGGGCTCTACACAAACTCCATCTCATTTTCTCCTCCAACTTCAAAATTGTCCGGCATTGTAGTTGTACCTTTTTTATTTATTTATTTATTTTTTTTTGTACAGGGCTTTTGACTTTCTTTCCACGTTCGCTTTGTAAACACTGGGTTGGTACCTCCACCTACGTCACTTGTTATCTTTCCACCGTAATGTGTAAAATCGAGCTAGTGCAAGACGAACATTTGTGGTTAAAAAGTATATACATTTAAATTTTTTATTTAATAAAAAGATAAGACTCTTATTCCTTGGCTGGGATCGTGTCTAGCCCTTTGAAGCTGCACTGAAACTACAATTTGGACCTTCAACCTGTTGATTCCCATTGAAGTCCACCATATGGAGAAAAATCTTGCAATGTTTTTCACAAAAACTAAAAAAAAAAAGTCTTTTTGACTGAAGAAGGAAAGACATGAACATCTTGGATGACATGGGGGTAAGTAAATTATCAGGAAATTTTAATTCTGGAATGAACAGGGGAAGATGCTTGTTTATGACCCTTATGTCAGAGTGCAATATTTTTAAGGCATATTTTAGTGGATTATGATGGTTTCAGCTGCTTTTTACATTCAGTTAACTCATGAAAGGAATTATGAAGTCAGGCCAGATTTAGTTTTAGATTAGTTTTTAGTTTTTAAATACTTTTAATCCGGCTGTGTCGGCACGACACATCGAACCAAGCTGTATTCATGTTACCGTAACTCTTCAACCATTTCAAAACAGTTCAGCTTGCTTCTGACAGTAGACCATATGCGCTTTCCGGCAATGTATAGCTTATTGCGGTAATTTTTTGCGCTCCGTTGGCAAATGACTGCAGATTTCCGGGAGAGCGGGAAGGAAGAATTTGAATGGAGCATGGAGGTTTGGATTGCGTAAAATAATAAACGAAACAAACAAAAACATAGCGAAGGAGGAGTAAACCGCACAAAAGGTGATTGGGATGATTTTTGATTGAGCAGCCTGAGTGAGACTTTCACATGTGGTGTGTGCTCTATAATGTGTCCATGCATGTAAATGTTTGCACGTATGTATGTGCATGCATGTGTATATGTGTGCGTGCATGAACAAAAAAGTCTCTTGAATGAAAACTGTGCAACCCAGTGTCACAAAAACACTTGTAAATATGTAATATAGTTGAATATTCAAGTATGAAGTGTTGGATTATTTCGATCATAATTTCTCTCTTTTTTTTTCTGAAAAAAATGACACTTTGCACTTGAAATTTGCACATTCTGTTAGAATTTTACAGTCAAATAAACAAAATATGTGAAAAATACCTATTTTACCCTTGGGTCTTAAAGGGTTAATTAAAGATAAGATTTAAAAACATTTTGTAAATTTAATTTTTCCTTTTATATTTTGCTTCATTTTAACTTGTTTCTCACTATGAATTACAATGGTAGCATTAAATTGCAAACAAACAAACCTTTGTTCATAAAGAATAATGAATTTTGAATCTTTCCAGATCTGATTTTTTTTTTTTTTTTACAAAATGAGACATTTTGCAAGTGGGCAGTGTAGTCGATTTCAGTTGAATGTTTAACAGGGTTATTATTATTAACTCAAATTAAAACTATTAACATTTTTGTTAATTGAAATAAAATAAATAAATAAATAGAAATAAGTTTAAGCACTAAAAATTATTAACTGGAAAAAAATAAAACTGAAACGGGAATAAAAATACTTACTATTTAACAAATTATGAGAATATTAAAATATAAGGTAATTAAAAATTTTAATAAAAGCTCTTATTGTGAATAAATAATACTAAAATGTTTTTGACTGAGCATGTCTATATGTATAAAGACATTATTATTATTATTATTTTATTTTTTTTATTTTTTTTTACAACTAATAGCAAGCTGTCTGGAAAAAGTAAATGGAAAACTGGACAGAAAAGCCACGGATGTAGTTTTGGCGCTTGAGCTCAGAAGATTCATGAGTCATCTTAAGTTGTGGAAGAGGCATTGCTGTATTGTAGATGTTCCTATCTAATCGTCTGATGTTGAATGCATGTGTTCTGGAGGTATTTTGTGATTTGTGTTGACATGAAACTTTTGACATCATATAAACAGAAGATCATCTTTCTGCTTGCAGGGTTTTCAGGTGCTGGTTGAGACCGAGTGGTTGGACTTCGGTCACAAGTTTGCAGACCGCTGTGGTCACGGAGAGAACGCGGAGGACTTGAACGAGAGATGTCCTGTCTTCCTTCAGTGGTTAGACTGTGTGCACCAGCTCCAGAGACAATTCCCGTGTTCCTTCGAATTCAACGAAGCCTTTCTGGTGGGCATAAACCTGTCTTTTAAATATTAAACACGTTTCTTGTTTATTAAGTACATGTTGTTAACTAAGTTGTTAAATTGTTTTGGTTTTGTGTGTTCAGGTGAAGCTGGTGCAGCACACGTACTCGTGTCTGTTTGGGACGTTCCTGTGTAACAGTGGGAAGGAGAGAGAAGACAGACACATCCAGGAAAGAACCTGCTCCGTTTGGTCTCTCCTCAGAGCTGCTAATCGCTCCTTCAGAAACATGCTGTACTCCTCTCATTCAGAGACCGTACGTCAACTCTTCTTTATCTGTCTTTACTCATTACTGTCTTATAATCATTTACTCATAAGAGGTCAAATGAGGTTACAACCAATAGGAGGTTTTCAGTAGCTGTTGCCAATGTCCAAAGAGCAGATGTAATAGATTTTGATGACTACTATATATAAAATTTGTCAGTAGTCTTACAGTGTGAGAGTGACTTTTTATTTCCCGGTAGTTGCTCCATTAATATGATCTTTTTAAAACGCCATGTATATTAATTATAAAAAATTAGCTTAATTTAGATTTTCTTATGTGGAGTATAGCATGTCACACCACAAGACATAAATACAGTAAAAAATAGTAATAATGTGAAATATTATTACAATTTAAATGAACTGTTTTCTATTTTATTATATATTATAAAATGTAATTTAGTCCTGATATCAAAGCTGAATTTTCAGCATCACCACTCTTCAGTGTCGCATGATCTTTCAGAAATCATTCTTGTATGCTGATTTTTAATGTTTTTTTTTCATGCTAAACAAATGTATTCATTTCTGTTTAAAAAAAATCTTACCAACCCCATACTTTTGAACAGTGTTATATAATATACTTAAAAGATAAACATTTATTTAATGCGATGAAGTATAAATATTTTGTTAATAATCAGTCAATCAAAACAAGTACCATTATTTGGCATGAATTTTACATTCTATTGCTACTCATGTTTTTACAGCAGTGATTGCTTTCATAGCAATGAAATTTCGCTTTTCTAACAGCCTTCGGCTGCATTTGCCTCATAATTGATATCTGTTTTGTAATAGTTTCATTTGACCCTTGTGTAGTGGTGAACATAAAGGGAGGCGTTTACTGGCTTCACAACTCATGCTTGCATTCCTCTCTAATACTCAAGAGACGCGGAGCTGCCGTGTCCTTTCGTTTTCTGTCTCTTAAAGCTAGTTGACACCGCCCCAACAAAACAGTTGTTGGGTTTTGTTGGATCAGTGTGTTAATCTTGTTGGTGGGCAGTATTATTTTAGGATTATTAATATAATAATATAGTATTTATTAATATTTTTAATGTAGCTTTATTTTTATATTTCCTGCTTTTCAATTTTATTTCAGTTTTAGTTCTGGTAATTCAGTACTTCAGCTTAAACTAAATAAGCATTTAAAAGGAAATGCAAGTTTTTTTTTTGTTTTTTTTTTTGATTTATTCATTTTATTTGTTTTTTGTAATTTAATTATTGTTTATTTTATTTCAAATAATGTAAATGTTATTGTTAACCCACACTGTTGGTGGGTCAAAGTGAAAATGATGACAACCAATTTATGTAAATAGCCTGTAGGTTTTTGCAACATTTTTGTTTACGGTTTCAGTTGCATATTAATATTATTGCTTGCTATATTATTATGTGAATATAATATATCATGTGAATTTTTTGACATCGGGAATAAGTATTCATGCTAAATCTTTTTTTCTTCTTTCTTTTTCTTCTGATTTTGGTGTAAAATATGATCCAGGCATTTCGATTTTTAAGCAATGTCAATTATATGTTATATTCAATGTCTGCTGTGTCTTCTAGGTGCTTCATCCCGTGTGTCACGTACGCAATCTCATGTTATGGACAGCAGTTTACCTACCCAGCTCTTCACCCACAACCCCTTCAGATGACTCCTGTGCCCCCTACCCTGCACCCGGTGCCAACCCTGAGGACCAGCCCCTTGGCAGGTAAATAGCTATCTGTTTGTGTGTTTCAATTGAATGAATGATTCAGCGATAAAATCAGTGACTTGCTGGCGGTTTATTTTCATTTTTAAAGTATAATTTCAGTTATTTAAATTTTTTAATGTTTCTGTATTCAAAAAAATATACTTAAAACATTAATCTCAACATTAATTTATGAATTTAATTGCATTCATGCCACCTCTGAGCCTTATTAAACATCTGAAAATACACTTACAAGCCATTTTTGTTTCTCTGTGTCACCTCTGTAGTACTAATTAATTTTGCTAATACTGATTTCATATGATTGAGGACTTATTATTCGTATTCTCTGTTTTTATTCTACTGTTTTAATTAGAAATTTTAAAAAGTTTATAAATATTATTTTTTACATTTTACATAAAAGATGACATACTTTTAATAAAATGTAAAAAATGCCATTAGAAGGAATAAAAAAAAAAAAAGCCCCTGTAAATCACTTCAAGGAGTAAAATATCACCTCTTAATGGGAAGGATAATTTTTTTATCAGAATTTTTGATTATTGATCAGAAGGTGCTCCTGAATCTTTTCACTGTGCTTCTAATTTTTTTTTTTAAATTAGGAGTATAAGTGCTCCTAAAAAAAAAGTAAGCGTAGAGCCCTGCTTAAATAGCATGGGTATATTTGTAGCAGTAGCCAAAAATATATTATATGGGTCAAAATTATCGATTTTTCTTATATGCCAAAAAACATTAGGATATTAAATAAAGATCATGTTCCATGAAGATATTTTGTAAATTTCTTACCGTAAATATAACAAAGCTCAATTTTTAATTAGTAATATGCATTTCTAAGAACTTCATTTGGACAACTCTAAAGGCGATTTTCTCAATATTTAGATTTTTTTGCACCCTCAGATTCCAGATTTTCAAATAGTTGTGTCTCGGAAAAATATTGTCTTGTCCTAACAAAACCATACATCAATGGAAAGCTTATTTATCCAGCTTTCAGATGCTGTATATTGACCCTCATGACTGGTTGTGTAGTCCAGGATCACATTTAATAATTTGAACCAATTTTAGAACACATTGTTTACATTTGTCATGCATCTCCTAGCAACAGGTTTCTTGTTTCTGTGCCAGTTTGTTGTGTTCAGAACAACCTGAAAGTCTGGTAGTGTATTCATTTTAAAAGCTGTGTAGTGTATTCCAGCCTTGACTGAAGTAAAATGGAGTTTCATATTGACCTAAAGACATTTAGGCTTTAGAAATTGAGAAGTCATGAGCTTGTTTCCATCTTGTGCCCCCAGGCGTCCTAAAACGCGCTCGTTCGATAACCTGCCCAGCGCTTGTGAAGTCGGAAACCCGCTGACCTCCAATCGACGTTCCAGCGACCCCAGTTTGAATGAGAAATGGCAGGACCATCGTAGGTCTCTGGAGCTCAACATCGGAACAGGAGCTGACGGTGCTGCATCTCCAGACTCAGATGAGAGGGTCAACGGACAAACCGTGGTGGGGATTATGGGAACAATGCCCAATGGGGACACGGAGAGCAGGGAGGGGCTTGGGGATGTCAGGTTGCCAGTGATGGAGGGCGTTGACGAGGCGGAGCTGACAGTTGGTGTGGCTGCGGGCCAAATGGAGAACATTCTCCAGGAAGCTACAAAAGACGAATCAGCACCAGATAACCGCAGAGATGCAAAGACAGACCACACTAACGAAACCTCCGCTCTAAACGGCCAGAGTGATGATGTTGCACATTCAGAAGAGGGTGGTGAAGAGGCACAACTAACTGCTGATGCTCAGGAGAGCAAAGCTAAAAACCTTGGAGATGCAAATGTCAATGGACATTTGTCAGAAGATGGCAATTCTGACGCATCTCCCGCTCTCAGCCAGGAAAGCTCGGGAAGCCAAGACGTGGAGGAAGCAGTCGAGAAATGCACGATACAAGAACACAATCCTTGCAACCCAAATAATATCCCTCCCAATGGCCTTAGGACTGTGAGTAACGGCCATGGAGTTGAGAAACAACAAGGGCGAGAAACCATCGACCAAGAGAAACGTCTTTCTCTGTTGGAAAGCTCCACAGAGACGCTTACAGAGGACTTGGGCGTTCGCCCTGAAAGTCTGAGACCTTTAACTATTCCACCTCCTCTTAAAACCCTCGCCGAATCGTCGTGCCTCAAACAGGGTCTCCGCGGCTCAACCGACCCCAGGACTTTAAACAACATCCCCAAACGGCCGTCTCTCAGTGCCTTTCCTCCCTCCACTGACCTCCTCCATCCCGTGTGCAACGGAGACTCCCCCGACCCCGAGCCCTCCACGCCGCAATGGGCGGCGCGCACAAACGGGGAACGGGCCACGCTCAGCCGCCAGGTGTCGCTCGCCAGCTGCGGCTCCCTGACCCTCCACGCACGGGGCGCCTGCTCCCACCATCGCTGCCTGCACTTGGGGTTTCTGGGCCGGCCGAGCTTCAGCCCCCCGGAACCCCGTTCAGCCCGGAGCCATCTGGACGATGACGGGTTGACCCTGCACACGGATGCCGTTCAGCAGCGCCTGCGACAGATCGAGGCCGGTCACCAGCTGGAGGTGGAAGCGCTTAAGAGGCAGGTACAGGAGCTCTGGAGCCGTCTGGAGAGCCACCAGGCTGCCGGGATGCTGCGACTCAATGGAGACATGGGTGATGAAGTGGTGAGCAGTACACTCATATGGCTTGGATTTGTGTTTTCAGCCACGTTTGATGATGTTTGATCTCAAATTTTTTTCCTCATCTTTTTGTCAGACCTCAATCGCAGACTCCGACTTCAACTTGGAGCCCAATTGTCTGTCCCGCTGCAGCACTGAACTCTTCTCTGAAGCCAGCTGGGAGCAGGTGGACAAGCAGGACACTGAGGTACACGCTATTATTATGATACAAAGACTTGTTCTTATATGTGGAGACAGAATACAAGGTACACTATCACTTACAAGTTTAGAGCCAGTACAATTTTAAAAAATGATTTTAAAAGAAAACTCTTAAGTTCACCAATGCTGCATTTATTTAATTAAAAATACAGTAAAATCAGTAATATTGTGAAATATTATTACAATTTTAAATATCTGTTTTCTATTTGAATATATTTTGAAATGTATTTTATTCCTGTGATCAGGAATTCCTGAATTTTCAGCATCATTACTCCAGTCTTCAGTGTCACATGATCCTTTATTATCTGATTATTATCTCATTTCTGATTATTATCAGTGTTGAAAAGCAGTTGTGCTGCTTCATATTTTGGTGGAAGTGTGATAGATTTTTTTTTTTTTAAATAGAAATAGCACTTTTATAACATTAAAAATGTCTTTACTGTCACTTTTGATCAATTTAATGCATCCCTACTGAATGAAAGTATTAATTACTTTAAAAAAAAACAGTCATATAGTTCATATGATTATGTTTGAAAATATAGCATGTAAAATATTTAATGTTTTTAAAGAAAGCATGATGTTTAAATTTGATTTTTTTTTAGTGCATGTTAATCTAAAGAAATAGATTAAATGGAGTGTTTGTTTTCTTAATATATCATCAAAATGTAATTGGTTATTTAAAAACTAATCACATTACTTAAATTATCATTCATAATGTATTGAACTTAATGTTGTTTAGGGATGCACCGAAAAGAAAATTCGAAACTGAAAATTCTGGATACGCTTGGCCGAAACCTGAAACCAAAAATGCTTTAAAATAATTGTTTACAGTTCATGAGTCCCTTGTTTGTACTGAACAGTTAAACTGCCCACTGTTCTTCAGAAAAATCCTTCAGATCCCACAAATTCTTTGGTTTTTCAGCATTTTTGTGTATTTGAACCCTTTCCAACAATGACTGTATGATTTTGAGATTCATCTTTTCACACTGAGGACAACTGAGCGACTCTCATGCAACTATTACAGAAGGTTCAAACACTCAGTGATACTCCAGAAGGAAAAAACATTAAGAGCCAGGGGTGTAAACTTTTGAACAGAATGTGTACATTTTTCTTATTTTGCCTAAATATCATATTTTGTTCATTTAGTACTGCCTTTCAGAAGCTACAGAGGATACTTACATGTTTCCCAGAAGACAAAAAGTTAAATTTATCCTGATCTTCAAATTCAAAAAAGTATTAATGCATCGTTTTTCCTTCCGAAGCATCAGTGAGCGTTTGAACCTTCTGTAGGAGCTGCATATGAGTCCCTCAGTTGTCCTCAGTGTGAAAACACATTCAGAGTGGAACACACATTCATTGAGCAGGGCATCACGCCAAGCAGTGATGATGGCTAGAGGGAGAGTGAAACCTGCAGCATGCCATATATGCCACATCTGTTTGTCTCTTTCGGACGAAAACCGAAAATGCCATTTCGGTGCATCCTTAGTCGTGTTTAAGCTCATTATGAGTCCTTTTATTGATACTTTCATTTACAGCCTATTTGTTGTTACAGGTGACCCGGTGGTACCCGGACCATCTGGCTGCTCAGTGCTACGGCTGTGAGAGAGGATTCTGGCTGGCCACTAGAAAGCACCACTGCAGGTAAGCCCAACATCACAGACTACTTTACAAAAACACCTCTACAGTCTTCTCTCTCCAAACATGTACCTCTTTTAGGGCCAGATGCATTAGCGTTGACTCATTTTCTTGAGGTCTCTGGAAAATCCTCCCTTTTTCCTCTGTAAAATTCCTCTGCCTCCGGTCTGTCAGTAAACAGAAAGATTTGGAGAATGTTTCATGATTGATTCCTAACTCATTACAGCAGCATTTGTAAACACAGCAGATTAAACAAACTACTACCCAACTATGAGGACTAGTGCAGACTGCCCAGTGAGTAAACAGCTAAATGCTCTTGAGTCAACATGTACCGCACACGCCACTGATGTGGGAACAGCAAAACTGAGCTTTATAGAGTGAAATATGGTTTCCTATTAAAGCTAGTATGCATAGTTTCAGTTTTTAGCAGCAGAAAGCTAGTCTACATAGACAGCATCCTGACTGAAATGGAAGCCCATGAGTGACTGGAACACCAGACAAACAGAACACCACACAAACAGTGCATGATAGATTGCAAAACTGATGACATGATAAATTTAAGCATAAAAATACGAAATGCATACAAATAAATAGTTAAAAACTGGTCACCATGCTTTCTACGTTTGTTGACCAAAAGGATCCTTGAATTTGGCCACTTTAAATGCTGTCTAGTTAGAAATCTCACTAGGTTTTAAACTGCTAGGAGTTAAAGTTGATTTTTCCTCCTGTACCACAGAGGCAAGGAGCGTATGGAAGAGGTTTGGTGAGATTTGCCCTCTCTCTGTGTCATTCTCAGGCTCTTGTACGTCCCGTTAACCCTGCATTGCTTCAGAGTGACCTAACCCTCCTCTCTTTTCTCATCTCTTAATGGGGTTTCTCTCTTATTGTTTATAGGGAGAAATGTTTCTTGAGCAGCAAATCAGCATATTAAAAATGATTTCTGAAGGATCATGTGACACTGAAAATTAGAGTAATGATGCTGAAAATTCTGCTTTGTATCACAGGAATAAATTAAATTTTACTATATATTCACATAGAAAACAGCTATTTTAAATTGTAATAATATTTCACAATTTTCCTGTTTTTTTTTTATTGGATTTTTATAATATCAGTATCAAATAAATGCAGCCTTAGTGAGCATAGAAGACAAAAAAAAAGTAAAAAAAAAAAAAAAAAAATTCTTGCCAACCCCAAACTTGTAAATAAAAAATATGATCTTTATTAGTACATCAGGGAAAAATAAAACACTGTAAATGTGTAAACACTTGAAGTCCCATCATAATGTTAGTCAGTGTTTCTTGGATCCAAACCAGTCATAATTCAGCTTTTCATAACCATTTTCCACACTCTCTCTGATCTTTTAAGACTGTTTTCCATATGTGAAAGACTTTATGATTGGTCAATCTTGCATGTAAAATGAGTTAATATTGGAGGTTTAGTATGTAAATGAGGGTCATATATTTGTGAATGATACATAAAAATACATAAGAATAATTATTTTATATATATATATATATATATATATATATATATATATATATATATATGTATATGTGTGTATGTATTTCATTTCAAAATGCATTGTTTTAATTTATTTAGGTCTTATTTTGTAATATTATTTAATGGAAAATGTGAAGAGTTATAATAATGTTTTTAATTTGAAAATGTAATGCATTGTGTTTTAATGTATTTAAAGCCTTTTGTGATTTAATGAAAAATATTTAGGTTTTTTTCTTTCCAAAATGTAGAGCATTGGTTTAATGCATTCAGATCTTTTGTATTATTATTATTATTATTATTATTATTATTATTATTTATTTATTTATTTATTTGTTTTATCAAATAAGTGCAGCATTTAAAACATTAAAAAAAAAAGTTAAAAAAAAAAAACAATTCTTAGCAACCCTAAACTTTTAAATAAAAAAAATATTTTTTATTAGGCAAAATATATAAAAATAAAGAATATATATGATTTGTCAGGGAAAAATAAAACGCTCTAAAATGTGTAAACATTTCAAGTCCCTTTATAATGATAGTCAGTGTTTCTTGGACCCAAACCAGTCATAATTCAGCTTTTCATAACTGTTTTCCACACTCTCTCTGATCTTTTAGGCCTTTAAGACTGTTTTCCATATGTGAAAGAGTTTTTTATTATTGGTTAATCTCCTTGCATGTGAAATGAGTTAATGCTGAGCAGGTATGTAAATGAGGGTCATATGTTCATGTTCCTGGTGTCAACGTATATATACTTGCATTATATCTGGGTGTTGCATAAGAGCCTGAAATTTGGTTATGGAGGTTCATGTGATTGATTTTCTGTGAAGTCTCTTTTCTCTCTGCATGTGTGTGATGGTAATGTATGACAGGCTGCATGTTTGTGTGTGGGTTCTGTCAGTGCACCACTTCTCACTCATTTGTGATTAATTAGATGTTTTCTTGCAGTAAATCTGCATGGACTGCATTTTATCCAGAGCTGAAGAAGCCCTTCACACACTTAACACTTTAACACTCTTGTTTCCTGTTCAGGATATGATGATGAACATTAGGATATTAAGTAAAGATCATGTTCCATGAAGATATTTTTTAAATTTCCTACTGTAAATATGTCAAAACTTTATTGATTTGATTAGTAATATGCATTGCTAAGAACTTAAGAACTTAATATTTAGATTTTTTGTTTTTGTTTTTGCAACATCAGATTCCAGATTTTCAAATAGTTGTATCTCAGCCAAAAATTGTCACATCCTAACAAACCATACATCAATAGAAAGCTTATTTATTCATGTCAATTTTTAATAGCTTTTTTACAGTGTTTCTCTCAAAATGTGTTTAAATTGGGGTTGTTGGATGATTAAAATAATAGTGATTTCTTTCATTATCTCAGATTTTGAAATTTGATGGTTTATTTGAAGTAATAATAATAATAATAATAATAATAATAATAATAATAATAATAATAATTTTTTTATGATTATTAAATGAAAATACAAATAAATGTGTAATGTAACTTATGAGTTATTTTTTTAAATGTAGTGCATTCAGATGCTTTATTATAAAATAATAAAAAAAACATAAGAATATTTTTTTTTCATTTCAAAATACCTTGTTTTAATTAATTTAGTAATTAATTTTGTATTATTATTAAATGAAAAATCTAAAGAATCATAATAATGTTTTTAATTTGAAAATGTAAGGCATTCTGTTTTAATGCATTTAAAACCTTGGTTTAATACATTCAGATCTTATTTTGTATTATTATTACATTTTGTGTATGTATAGGCCTAAACACACACACACACACACACATTCATACATGTGTATGTGTATATATGTATATGTGTGTGTGTATGTGTATTATATTATATTATATTACGTTATATATATTACATTATATTTAATATTAACATGTTAACGCATGTAATATGATGTTACTATGTAGCATGTAATATGATTACTATGTTTCTAATTTCACTCAAGGTCTTATTAAATGAAAATTTTAAGAATATATAATAATAATTTTTAGATATATTAAATGCATTTAGTTTTAGTGCATTTACATCCTCTTGTTATTGTTAGTACATGAAAAACATTAAGCACTGCTA
Source organism: Cirrhinus mrigala (assembly GCA_036247105.1). NCBI lineage: Eukaryota > Metazoa > Chordata > Actinopteri > Cypriniformes > Cyprinidae > Cirrhinus > Cirrhinus mrigala. Next base: position 35,189,148 of record CM070014.1, read on the forward strand.
TTTGTGTAGATTTCTCATCTCAGATTTTAGATTTGATGATTCTAAGTAATAAGAACAATATTTCTTTGTATTTGATTATTTAATTAAAATATAATAAATGTGTAATATAACTAATAATTAATATTATTATTATTTTTTTTTTTTACATGTAGTGCATTCAGTTTTAATGCATTAAGATTTATTATAAAATAAAAAATACTTCTTATTATTGTTTTAATGAATCCAGATCTTTTTTTGTATTATTAAAGGAAAAATTATGTTGATGATGATGATGATAATAATAATAATAATAATAATGTTGTTTTAATTTGAGAATATAATGCAGTCTGTTTTAATGCATTTAAATCCTCTTGTTAATTATTAAATGAAAAATATTTTTTTATTTTAAACTGTAGTGCATTGTTTAAATGCATTCAGATCTTTTGTATTATTACTATTATTACTTTTTTTTTTAAATTAATAATAAATAAATGAATTGAAAAATGTTATGTTTTTAATTTTGCTTAAGGTCTTATTTATTATTATATATATATATATAAAAAAAATATATATATATATATATATATATAATTTTGTTTTTCATTTTTAAATGTATTAAATGCATTCCATTTTAGTGCATTTACATCCTCTTGTTATTATTCTTGAAAAAAAAAAAGTTTTTACTACATTTTGTTTTAAAATGAAGTGCATTAAGTCCTAATGCATGCAGATCCGCTCTTCAAGATATAAATGTGACCCTGGATCACAAAACCAGTCATAAGTTGCACGGGTGTATTTGTAGCAATAGCCAATAATACATTGTATGGGTCAAAATTATAGTTTTTTTTCTTTTATGCCAAAAATCGTTAAGATATTAAGTAAAAATCATGTTCCATGAAGATACTTTGTAAATTTACTACCGTAAATATATCAAAACTTAATTTTTGATTAGTAAAATGCATTGCAAAGAACTTCATTTGGACAACTTTAAGGTTTTCAAATGGTTGTATCTCGGCCAAATTTTGTCCTATTCAAACAAACCACACATCAATGGAAAGCTTATTTATTCCACTTTCAACTTCAGAAAATGGACCCTTATGACTGGTTTTGTGGTCCAGGGTCACACATGTCTTTTATATATATTCTAGTTTAAATTCTAAGAGTTATTTCTTAATGCACTAATGGCATTCTTTCTTTGTTTTTGTTTTTTTCTGACTCCCTCCTCCTCATCTTCTGTTCCTTTCTCCCCTCTCCCAACCTCTGCCGCCCCCTGCAGGAATTGCGGGAATGTGTTCTGTGCCAGCTGTTGCGATCAGAAGATCCCGGTGCCAAGCCAGCAGTTGTTTGAGCCCAGTCGCGTATGCAAGTCGTGTTACAGCAGCCTGCAGGCTCCCGCGCCGCCTCTCAACATCGAGCTGGACAAACCCATCACGGCCAGCTCCAACTGACCCCAGACCGGACAACCGCCGCGGACGCACGGCCCCAGACCAAGACGCTCCAGAGAGACTGTTCTGCGGAGGCGAAGACGCCTCTTTCCCAACTGAAAGGGAATCATGTATATAAGGAACGATGAGGAGAGGAGGCTTAGCACTTTCAGAAGAGACAGGGTGCGATCGAGAGCTCGTCTTCATTTGCGATGAAACTTGTCCTGTACCTGCTGCATTGAGGGAAGGATTTGTCCGACGGCGTGCAAAAGTAGGATTTCTTCCCTCGTCATCTCACAAAGATAGATTATCAACTGATGTTTCTGAGAAAGGTGCTTCTGGGACGAGACCGCAAGATCCTAGCTTTGTTTTTGAGTTCTCATCTCTTTCAAACTGCTTCGCGGGTTTTTCGTTTTTCTTTTCGAGGTGATTCTGGATGCCACAGCGTTCGGGCTTCTCTTTGGGGTCGGAACGCATCGAATTACAAACTCTCGTTTAGTTTCTTTCTCAAATAGAAAACGTTCACCCCTCTGGCTAATATTGACTGTATAGTGAGGGGCCGCTAGATGGCGCTCTTGTTTTTCTGATCCGCTGTGTGGACGTTGGCCGACGTTCTCACTAGTGCATTTTTTTTTTGTAACATAAATGCGAGACAAATGAGATAATATATTAGAATGATATAAGAATGAGACATATAGCATTTAAGATGAGAAATTGTATAGAATTCTTGAATAGTGGCTCACTAAATTAGTCACCAAATATAAGTTGTGTTGTTTTCCCCCAGCTGTAGCCATTTGGGGTTTTCTTTTTAATGTATTTCTTATGGTTCTCCCAGACGAATCGAGATGTATGTGGAGAGAGATGTCGTACGTGATATGCTGCAGTAGGACCCCGGATGCTGTTTATTTTTTTTTTTTTTCCCCCAACACTTATTTATTATCAAGTTTATTTAGTTTGACTTACATGTTCAATCCGGACAATTGCTACACCACAGGATAATCAGTGTTGATGGGTTTAAGCTGCGTTTGCACTGAAGATGAAGCCCCTTCCACACACACACGATGCACAAATCACAATCAGAGTTTTTCTTTCGCCCAATTTATTTGCTTTTATGGAGGTTCATTTTGACAGTTCCCTCAATTAGGAATTCACCCGATAGTACGTTTTTTTTGTTTACTCACCCTCATGTCGTTGCAAACTGGTCAGCTATTTTTATTTCCATCTCAAAATGGATTTTGGAAGCTCTTTATGCAAGTTTGATGGTGTTGCTTTTCTTTTTGGAGCTTGATAGATGTGATCACTATGAAAAAGAGCTCCAGAAATCCTTGGCAAGAGGGTGAGTAAATAATGAGCATTGTCATTTTTTTTTTTTTTGCGGTGAGCTATTCCTCGACGGGTCTCCCCAGTGACGTGAGGGTTTAGTGCCGCGATGATGGGCGTTAATTCCTAAAGCTGATGACATCTGCGCCTCTCTGTAGAGCATTTTCAGTGTCGGCGACGGGACAGCTTTCGCATTAACGCCAATCCATGAATGTGAATTTTTTTTGTTTTCCAGAAAGAGTAAATTCCATGGGTTTATATTTTGCACATTGGTAATCATCAGAAATACACTGTCGCAGATTTCTGTAAGAATAAAACAAAGTGGAATTCCAACTGAAGTGTTTGCTGGACTCATTTCACCAGTTAGTTTAATGCTGGGCATGCAAATGCATGTCTTTAGTGTGAGCTAGGACAAGGATTTCCAAACACCTGTCACCTAATTGGTTTTTTTTTTTGTTTTTTTGTTTTTTAAGGCTCTCTGTTGGTCACGTGACATGTAGGTAAACAATTGAAGTGTTTTTTTTTTTTTATATTAAATATAACATTTATTTTATTGCATATTTTATTATAGCATTTATTTTTATTGATTTTGTTACCTTTTTTTGTTTTATCAGCATTGAGCACTTTTGAGATATTACGCTTCAAAGTTTTTGTGTTCCAGACTTTTGGAAAAAGCCCCAAAATGTACACAGCTTACAAAAGAATCGTCACAATGTAAATAAGTTCTTGAATAGTGGCTCACTAATTTAGTCACCAAATATCAGTAGTTTTTCCCCCAGCCGTAGCCATTTGGGGGTTTTCGTTTTAATGTATTTATTTTTCTCCCAGCGATGCTGAATAGACAGATTTTCATAATGTAAATAAATTGTGTCAGAATAAGAACGTGAATAACAAAAATGTCAGAACCTTATAATTCCATGGCGGAATTATAAACATATTAGTAAATATATTAGTTTAAATATTGTTTGATCGTTATTTTAATTTTCCTTTTTATAGTTTACTTAGTACTTACTAGACTTACAGTAAATTAAAGTTGTAATCACTCTAGCTTTATACATTATTAATGATAAAGATCCATTTGAGCTTAGGTTTATGGTTATGATTACAAATGTTGCACATTTCTAAAGAAGGTCTACTTTTGAAATCTATACTACAGCAGTATATAACACTATAGACTTTTTCATTAAAAAAACAGAAATGTGATACTGTACGAACACCTTAAGGAGAACATTAAAATCATCTACAAAAGTTTCTATGTAACAAACATGGGGAAAAAAGGTAAACATATGTGACCCTGAACCGCAAAACCAGTCATAGGGTCAATTTTTTTTAAACTGCGATTTCAAAATCGCATCTGAAGTATGTTGTCACTGATGTATGGTTTGTTAGGACAATATTTACATTTGTTAATTATATACAACTGTTTGAAAAATCTGGAATCTGTGGTTGCAAAAAATCAAAATACTGAGAAAATCGCTTTTAAAGTTGTCCAAATGAAGTTCTTTGCAACGCATATTACTAATCAAAAATTAAGTTTTGATATATTTACAGTAGGAAATTTACAAAATATTTTCATGGAACATGATCTTTACTTTACCAACTGATTTTTGGCCTAAAACAAAAATTTATCATTTTGACCCATACAATGTATTTTTGACTATTGCTACAAATATACCCGTGCTACTTAAAGAAGTTCACTTCGAGACAAAATGTACTGATAATTTACTCACCCCCTTCTTATCCAAGATGTTTGTCTTTCTCTCTTCAGTTGTAAAGAAATTCCAACTTGCAATTTAATTGAACTTCCAAAATTCAGTTTAAATGCAGGTTCAAAGGGCTCTAAACGATCCCAGCCAAGGAAGAAGGGTCTTATCTAGTGAAACGATAAGTTATTTTCTAAAAAAATAAAATTTCTATACTTTTTAACCTCAAATGCTCATCTTGTCTTGCTGTATGAACTCTGTATTTCAGTTCATGACAATTAGGGTAGGTCAAAAAACTCCCATCTTATTTGCTTCTCCAACTTCAAAATCAACTTACATTGCTGTTTTTTTTTTTTTTTTCACTTATTTTATTTATTTATTTATTTTTATTTAAAAGCGTGTTTTGACCTTTGCACTTTCACCTTGTAAACACTGGGTTGGTCCTGCTGCAGTGATGTAGGACGATTTTGAAGTTGGAGGAGAAAATGACATGGGAGTTTTTAGACATACCCTAACTATACTGACCCAGATTACACGGAGTATGGATGCGCATCACAGAGCTAGACAAGACAAACATTTGAGGTTCAAAGTATATAAATTGTCAATTTTTTTCTTTTTTTTTGTAGAAAATAACCAATTGTTTTGCTAGATAAGCCTATTCTTTCTTGGCTGGGGTCATTTAGACCCATTTGAAGCTGCATTTAAACTGCATTTTGGAAGTTTAAACTCTTGGGCAACATAGAAGTTCACTATATGGGAAAAAAAATTCCTGAAATGTTTCCCTCAAAAAACAATTTCTTTACAACTGAAGAAAGACAGACATGAACATCTTGAATGACAAGGGGGTGAGTAAATTACCTGAAAATATTTGTTCTTGAAGTGAACTTCTCCTTTAAGACTGGTATTGTGGTCCAGGGTCACATATGCTAAATAAAAAAAAAAAAAAAAAAAAAAAAAAAAAAAAAAATCAAATTTAGATATAATTTATAAATTAATAAACAAACGGAAAAAAAATCATAAAAGAAACCTCACTAAACCTCATTGATAGAATCATCCAAAAAAAATAAATAAATAAAAAAAATAAATCTTATTGTGTTACAGTCGAAATGTTATAGATTGACTCACCCTAGCAGCTGCTACTCCAGCATCGACGTCATTACATTGCCTGTTGGTCTTCACATGAGAAACTGGCTTGTATTTCATTATTAATTTTGTCTCTCATCTGCCAAACGTTTAGCATTTCCAAACCTTTTGGATGCTCTCACCGTTTGCTCCGCTCCGCTGTCAAATCCCACGATCCCAGCGGTCGGGCTCGGATGACGAATCTGTAATGAACAGAAGCGCGCGCTCGCGATCACGCGCTCTAATTCTGACAGAGCAAAAGAACGACACGACGCCAGGAAAACGGTGTATGGCTCATACTTTAATAGTGTTTAATATAGTTTCATTTCTTTATACAAAAAGAAAGTTCAAGGTAAGCAGCCTTGTTAGTTGAAAAACATCGATTATCAATATTAAGGTAGTAGTACATGACGGGACGTCCCAAAACCAAGTCAGAATTTACTCATGCGTTTGATATGATCACTCAGGCGTTTGCTTACATGAACTCAAAAAAGCCTCTAACTGAGCTGTTTTCATATTCCACGAGGAACGACAGAAGATCTTCTAACGTTACAAACCCTGAGGGCTACCGGACATTATTTCACGTCACAGCTGAACAGGACGTCCGTTAACGGATAAGCAGCAGCAGAAATTTCCAGAAGAGCCCCGGCCGCGGACTTCCTGCTGTGTGCGAGTGTCGACGAAAGCTTCGTTATTTCCGACAAAAAATACGATAAGTTCACTTGAACATCACAAGGACACTTGTAGCGAGAACATGACGTGTCTCTTTAAAAAGATTTACAAGCTCAGACTCTATATTAGCATAAAAATATACAATGTGCAGGAGGTTCGATCATGTCAGTCAAATAGAGCTTAAAAAACTGGACAAACTGTCATTGAGAGCAGCCAAATTGACTGTGTTTACCACGTTAGCATACAACATACATGGAAATAAAACCTTTGCTGTACTTTTCTGTAGGAAACCCATTTCAACTGTCTATACATACAGTTTAATAGCATAAAAAATAGACTTATCATAGCTTCATCAGTCAAGTTCCGTTTAGCTATAAAAATTGAAATCACCATATTTACAATGTGCTAATCACGTGATTAAGGTAAAGGAATATCCTGGGTTCAGTGTACAGTAAATGTACAGCATTTGTGGGCGTCTGTTACCACAGATCATAATTTCAACTAGACCAAAAATGGTGGTTATAAGTAAGGTACAATGGAAGTACATTTCTAATGTGTGATAACATTACTAACCTCATCAGTGCATGTCAAAGTCAGTAAATTGATCATTTTCACACACAGGATACCTCAATGAACATGTTTATATGAAGAAAACAACAACCTATAGTAGTTCTACCAATAAATGGATTAAGAGACTTTTCAAATATATAATTAATTTTTTTTTAAAGAGATAGCTGACCCAAAAATTAAGTCTGTCATCATTTACTCACCCTCAAGTTGCTCCAAACCTCTATGGGTTTCTTTCTTCTGTTGAACACAAAAAATATTTTTGAAGAATGTTGGTAAATAAAACTGTATGTATTCATTTATTTCCATTTTTCATTTGATCTACCATCAAATGTTTTGTCATCCAGGGTTAATAAATGATGACTGAATTTTACATTTTTGGGTAAACTATCCAAGAAACCAAAGGTGAAAAGGGTAAACCTTTAATGGGTGTCAACTAGGGGTCGGTATTAAGCATTTTTATGGTTATTGGTCATTTTCAAAACTGATTTGCTGATAAAATGATTTAAAAGCATTGAAAAAGTTTTTGTCAGAGCCCTTGTCATTCTTAATTTTGACATGCATTTTAATTTTTACCTCAGACATATATAGGCCATTCTACAGAATTGGTCCAAAGTCAGAGTTGGAAACATCTTGATGGGGAAAAAAAAAAAAAAAGTCTTCTTCCAAAACATTTGTATACATGCAAATTGTATAATATTGTATATATTGTATTTTCAGAAAGTTTTGAAATATTTGTCCTCTCCCCAAATTTGTCACTACCGAAACACAGTAATAGTAATTTAATTAGAAAGCTTATATTGACCTATTAAGATTTTGCTTACATCTACATTGTACATTTTTTTTCTATCTGCACACACCGTGTAGCTATGAGAGAGAGGGACACAGCAATATTTCCTGATCATAAATTTAGGGATGTAGTTAAAATCAGTCTCAGCCAATAGACTAAAACACACTGTATTGGTAGTGACATGAAAATGCAGGACTTTTTTTTTTTTTTTTTTTTTTTACATAAAGTCTCCTTATTTATGAGGAAAATATAAAATAAATATATATATTTTAACTTATTAAAGTTACAATTTAGGGGTTAGGGTTCGGGACAGCCACCTCCCAACTGAAAGCACCCAATAAATGATGAATATATATATATATATATATATATATATATATATATATATATATAATATATATATATAAAGCTTACTAATTTTTTAAATATTAATGTGGGTTTCAACAGATAATATAAGGTTCTCGGTAAACTACTAAGATTTGAATACTTAAATGCTTTTTAAATGTTTTTTTTAGTTGTGGGACAGCAGTTTGCCCCAATTCTGTAGAATGGCCCATATATATCTACTTGATCTGTAATAATCGTATCGGCCCTGAAAAACACATATTGTTTGACCGCTAGTATCAACATACAATTATTGATTGATCACAGTAAATTATAAAAAAAACTCTTTGCAAGTTTTCTAAAATGTTGTAAATGAGGCATTAATGAAATATGCACTAATTTGCATACAATTCCAGAACAGAAATCTGAACACTGGATAATGCCAGGTTCAATTTTTTATTTTTATTTTTTTTTAACTGTTTTTACAAACAGGATTTAGGCTTTTCCTTAATTTAAAAAAAAAAAAAAAAAGTTCTATTTTTTTTTTTGTTTTATAAGTGATATATGAACAATTTAAAAAAAAAAAAAATCTTTTTGAGAAAATGGCCAATGTATTATAACTGAAATCTACTGATGTTAATAGATAAAGTTTAAAAAAAAAAAAAAAAAAGTTTTTTTTCACTAGAATGAAAGATTGCCTAAAATTGCTAAATTTACCAGTGCCTGAAAAAAACTATAGTTTTGCCTGTAGTGTCTTGTCTTAAACTCAAAAAGTGCCTGTTCCCATTTACTTCCACTGTTAATGTCTTACTGTAACCACAATGTTTAATTAAAAAAAAAAAAAAAAAGGGACAGGTCAAAACCATTTTCTGCAGTAATGGCCGTTATGCCACAAAATGCTGTTGATAGAGCTTACCGTACTGAACCCGGGACGTTCCTTTAAAGGTCTTTCCCCCAAAAATTGCAGTTGTTTTACTTTACAGTGGACCTTGATGAATGGTTACAGCATGGACAACATCAGCACAATGTCCCAGACTCTGGGGCTGCGAGTGAATAACATGGCTCTGTTCACGGTTACAGGCATGAGATGATATAGTTCAGAGTTTTACGAAGCGCCCGTTAAAAGGACACGTCCATCCACGCGGGAGGTGGACGATGGCTCTTACGTCATCCCTCCGGGACGCTCTCAGACTGAAGACTGGTCCCAAACCTACACCACCACCAGGATAAAGAGGTCACTTCAACACTTCAACAGGCTGCCTGCCATGTCTGACGCAGATCAGCTCAGAAACATCATTACTGCTGCAAAGGATGCCGATTTTAACGTCTTTTCCCAGAGACTTTTGTTTTTGTTTTTTTTTAAAGGCTGGACATTAACTGAGCATCCTGTTTGAGGCCATAACTAGAAGGAATTTAACTACAAAGCAGCGGATGTTCATGCATTTGTGCATGCATGAACATCGTCAAACCTGATGTTTGTATCCCTAGAAGGATACACAGTTTACGTGGCAGTGTCTCATGCGTACCTTGTTGACGGGTGTCAGCTGGGTGCGTACAGAGCTAGTGTGAAGGCGCGAACGCTCCCGGTCTCTCTCGCTGCCGCTGCTCTCGAAGCGCCCAGGCGACCTCTCCCTGCGGCTGTCTAGCACAGCCCGACCGGGCGATTTCTCGCGGTCCAGAGGCCGGGCCGGAGATTTGTCCCTCCGGAACTCCGTGCGCCCCTCGCGGTAGCGGTGAGGAGTGCTGGGCTCGCGGTGCAGCTGCCCCTCCTGGGTCCCGGGACCCGAGGCCAGGCGCTTGGAGATGTGCTCGTTGTAGGTGGGCGGCCCACGCTTGTTGGGGCTGCTGTGAAGATTTGGGTAAATGCATGATGCTTTGACTGCACACAAGATGATTTACACGGTTTGTGAACATGGAGTATTGAAGCAATATGCAACTCACAGCCACATGCGATGTGACTTTACCACAAATAAGGGATGTTTTTAGCGAGAATCCCTGTAAGCGTGGTAAGATCACTAACAGCAGCAGCAATATGATAAAACTATAGAAGCTTGTTTGTGCCACAGAATAAAAACATAAAAATTATGCAACTTTTATTACAATTAATTGCAACTTTTTTCCCCACAATTACAAGTTTGCAAATTAGATATCGTAATTGTAAGATTACACTGCAATTCTGAATTGACATCTCACAATTCTGACATTTTTCTCAGATTTCTAAGTTTACTCCTCACAATACTGACTTTTTTTCTCAGAATTCTAAGTTTACATCTTACAAACTGACTTTTTTTCTCAGAACTCCAAGTTTACATCTTACAATACTTACTTTTTCACAGAATACTTAATTTACATCTTGCAAATCCTTTTTCTCAGAATTAAGTTTACATCTTACAATACTGACTTTTTACTCAGAACGCCAAGTTTACATCCCACAATACTAACTTTTTTTTTTTTTATTTACAGAATACTAAGTTCACATCTCACAATACTTACTTTTTTTCAGAATTCTAAGTTTACATCCCACAATACTTTTTTATTTTTTTATTTTTACAGAATACTAAATTTACATCTCGCAATACTGACTTTTTTCAAAATTCTGAGTTTACATTTCACAATACTTTTTTTTTTCTTTCTTTTTTTTTTTTTTTTTTTTTTTACAGAATACAAAATGTACATTTCGCAATACTGACTTTTTTTTTTCACAGAATACTAAATTTACATCTCGCAATACTGACTTTTTTCTCAGAATACTAAGTTTACATCTTGCAATACTGACATTTTTCTCAGAACTCCAAGTTTGCATCTCACAATACTTTTTCACAGAATACTAAGTTTACATCTTGCAATACTGAATTTTTTTTTTTTTTACAGAATACTAAGTTTACATCTCGTAATACTGACTTTTTTCTCAAAATTCTAAGTTTACATCTTGCAATACTGACTTTTTTCTCAGACCTTCAAATTTGCATCTCATAATACTAACTTTTTTTTAGAATTCTAAGTTTACATCTTGAAATTCTGACTTTTTCTCCGAATTCTAAGTTTACATCTCACAATACTTTTTTTTTTTTTTTTTTTTTTACAGAATACTACGTTTACATCTTGCAGTACTGACTTTTTCTCAGAATACTAAGTTTACATCTCACAATACTGCCTTTTTTTTAAGAATTCTAAGTTTACATCTTGCAGTACTGACTTTTTCTCAGAATACTAAGTTTACATCTCGCAATACTGCCTTTTTTTTTTAAGAATTCAAAGTTTACATCTTGAAATTCTGACTTTTTCTCAGAATTCTAAGTTTACATTTCGCAATACTGACGTTTTTTTTTTTTTCCACAGAATACTAAGTTTACATTTCGCAATTCTGCCTTTTTTCAGAATACTAAATTTACTAAATTTTAGTAATTAAGTATCTCGCAATACTTTTTCAGAATTGTAAGTTTACATCTCACAATACTTTTTTTTTTTTACAGAATACTAAATTTACATCTCACAATACTGACTTTTTTTCTCCGAATTCTAAGTTTACATCTCGCAATGCTGACTTTTTCTCAGAATTCTAAATTTTCATCTTGCAATTCTTACTTTTTTTCTTGTTACTCAGAATAAAATCAGAATCTGAGGAAAAAAAAAAAAAAGTTGCCTGTCCCTTTTTTACATTTTTATTCTTTATTTTATTATAGCTTCCCTATGGACATATAGGAGACATCAAACAGTGACATTTACTATTTACTGGGATTAGAAGCAGATAGAAAAGTGAGACTTTTTGTAGAACATAAAATACAAATAAATGCAAATTTAAAAACATTAATAAATACTATAACATTTCAATATGATAATAACAGTTCACAACTGACTGCAGCAGCTGTTAGATTATGTACCTAAAATGCATTTCTGGCTCTGCATTTTCTGCTCAGAACAAACTAAAATGGAAAAACATTTAGTTTCTAATCCCTGATTATTATAATCATAATAAATAATACTTCCATTAAATAATATAGTTAATTAGACTGCCCTTTTAACTGTTCACTGTTTGCAGTTGCCAAGCAGCAAAGTTACTTACTGCATTAATACAGAACGTGCAGTAACAGCTGAAGTCTGCAAATTTACAAAACCTGATTTTCAAACGTGACTCATTCGCTCAGATTTTACAGCCAGACTATCACTCTAATAAACTGTCATAAATAACCCGCACCTCCTGCTTGAGCCGGTCCTCTGCAGTTCCCCAGACTCCCGCACCAGGCTGCCCTTACAGCAGATGACCCGCAGTTTGTTCTGGTAGGATGAGGCCAAATAAATGGCACCAGACGATATGGCTGGACCCAGATAACGTGGGTTAGGTATGTCCAGGTGAACGAGACTGGGAGGCCTGTTTAAAAGAGGATTTACTGTCACTCTTGAGTTCTTGTGTTATTTTTGCATGCACATTGCTCTACGTCCTACCCAAGAGCTGCGTGTCCCTGAATCTCAATAACATCCAGCGAGTTGAAGTAGGTCACAAACAGATATGGCTCTCTGAATGCTGGAAACAGACAGATGTTTCAGTTAGTCATCCTGAAGATCCTCATCACTATGTTTTGCGCATTTGGGTGTGTTATAAATGGAAAACTGGCTACCGAAGGTCAGGGGAAGCCGACTCCACTTGAGATCATCAGGACGACTTCTTCGACCGTAAGCATCCACAAACACACCGATCTCTGTTTTCAAAAATAAGAAATTTAAAGAAAAATATTGTAGAAAATCAATGCACTTTGAGTGATTTTGATTCTGTTTTTTATCTACCAACATTCTGCTAAAGCAAAATGCTTTTGCAGGGCCCTATGATTTCTGCAATGCTAAAAACAGACAAAATCACAGAATCCAGTCGTAAAATGGAATGGAAATTTGACAGATTTAGAATGAATAAATCAAAAGTCGATCAGCATACTTAAATCAAATCACAATATGAACTAGTGTCTGTGAAGGACTAATTAAATACAAATACTGCATGTTTGCCAAAAATTAAAGGGTTTAATTTTCATTAGTTTATAAATAATGTAAATATATGTTTTATGCCTTTAATTGATTACCAGAAAAGTTTAAATGCACAATACAGAATTTCTGAAGGGGGAAAAAAAAAAAATCATAGAACCCTATTATTGTAAAAAAATAAGGTTGTTTTTATGAATTCAATTAATTAGACAGGCTTTTGATTATTTACATTAATTTAAACCATTAAAATGAAATCCAGAAAAATGAAACTGAAAACAGAATTTGGTAAAAGTAAAATTTGGATTTTTAGAAAAATTACCCCAAAAAAATCTAATTCCAATTTTAAAATTCAAAATTCAGAATTTGAGAAAAAAAAAATAATAAAGCACTTCAAATTGCTGTTAAACTGTACAACTGTAATTAGATATTCCTTTTTGTTAATACAATTTAATTCAACTATATAAACCGACTCTAGACTATTTAAATGGGAAAAAAATGGAATCCAGGAAAATGAAAACGGAAAAAAACTGAATTAAAAAAAAAAAAATGGATTTTTTATGAAAAACAGACAAAAAAAAAGAATTTCGAAGGGCCCTACTATTGTATACTACTCAATATTTTTCAAAAGAGTATGCCGTTAGTAACAATGAATGCTGAAAACGGTTTCATAGTATAGCTTGTTGCATTATCATCATATGTAATGTTTTTTCAGTTTTTTAAAAATGTTGTACATTTTGGAAAATGTAAAAGGGAAAGTAAAGACAAGTGTTCCAATGTGAGAAAATTGAGTAGTTAAACAGCCATACTGAATGGATACTGCATACTGTTTTCTTGTTTGGAACAGCATGACAATAAGTACAAATGATTTTGTATGAAGTACTGCTCATGCAACAGAAGTTTGCTGTAGTTAGATGGTGTGATGGGTGTCTGACCGTGGAAGCAGAGCAGATATTCTTCCTTCTGCGGAGTGCTGGACACCTGGACGATGGAGATTGGGAAACAGTGGGAGGATCCGGTGAACACAGCCGATGCCAGGGACACGTCATTCTTGTCCAGGAACTCTGCCAAAAACAGCCCATCACGCAAAACGCTGTTTACATAATGCACAATTACAAATTATAAGTGCCTGATCATGCTCTCACAAATGGCCCGCCAGCCGGTCCAACCTGGAATATGCAAATGTGACTGTAATGACTAGCTGAATCCTTGTCAATAACAGATCCATCACAGAAGATATCAGACGTCAGTAGATTGTGGACTGACCTGAAGGTTAAAAACAATTATCTAACTGCGCCCACCGGACGTCATTGATATACGTACCGTCCAGAACACACTGCTTCATCTCAATCTCGTAGAATTTATTGGTACCGATGATGATGCTGTAGCTGGTGAAGTGGATACAGCTGCACGGCTCCAGCGTTTCAATCTCCTGAGAGATAAAGAGACAGGTCATTAGGGGTGTGATTGTGCGAGTGATCTCTAGAGGAGTCATCGCAGATGTTTGCAAAGAAACTGCAAAATCTGATATGACTTCTTACGCTTCAAGACCAAAAACCATCAAACGTTTCTTACCTTCCGTATACAGAATTTGTTCAGATTGTCGTTGTATCGTAGAATTGTGACTTTGTTGGGCATTGCGGCACAAATGCACGGACCGTTTTCTATCTAAAGCAAGAATAGACACAAAGTAGCATGTGAGGTACAAATCTGTTGCATTGCACGTCACAACGCGGACATGATGCAAAACAGGGCGCTAAAAATACACAGAGAGGAAGTTGCAATGCAGTGAAACACATGGTGACTGCAGCCTCACCCTGCCCGCGGCGAACAGATGACAGCCCTTGACGGTCTCAAAGATGTACGGCACAATCTCAGGTAGCGTGGGGAGGTGAGACTGGGACAGAGACTGTTTGACTTTCTTAATCTCAACCAGACACAGCGCCCGCTCATCCCCTGCAACACATCATCATAATTGACTTATTTTAAATGCATCTCGTCAAAGAGTACTATGGGGTGTTACTATAGTACAGTGACGGTATCATGCAATACTACCATGGTATTTTGATATATACAGCTAATGATTAGCATATTAACATGCCATGGTATTTATATAGTTTTCAAAAACTTTGATTTCCAGGGAATGCATGAACTGATAAATATATATATATATATAAATACTTAGAATGCAATGCAAGTCGCTTTGGATATGCATAAAAAAAGAATAAAACTTGCATTTGAGTCATTCTGTGTCAACTCAACCAGAGGTCTCTGGCTCCAATTTTTGATTTTGCTAATACTTCTTCTGAATTACATTCAATAAAATAAGTATTCGCTGTATGCAAAGTGACCAACATCTGGTTTTCAACCACTGAAACTGGGTAATATTCAACAATCTGGACAAAGAGCCACATCGAGATGCCCATATCTCTTGGACTGAACAATGCAAGGGCCTTGAAAATGAAAATTTCAAAAGAAAAGTTTATTAAGAACTAGAATCTAAAATCATATTGTGATATCTTTCATACTTCTTGAGTCACAGGCATGCAAACTTTGGAAAAAGAATATTTATGGCACTCAGACATCTAAGACATGTTCTAAGCAGTTGTCTTGACAGAAAGAAATGAGACACATCTCTAGTTTCAACATTATGTTTGTCACACATTCCTCTTTAAGAGACAATTAGTATCATATTTTTGCAAAGTGACCCATATTTTATTTTTAACCACTGAAAATGTGTGCAATTTAACGATTTACTCCTGAAGCCATATTGAAATTCAAATATCTCTGGAAATGAATCACGCAAGGCCTTAAAAATGAAGCTGCCAAAAGGAAAGGTTGTCAAGACCCAGTATCTAAAAGGAGATCAAGATATCTTTAATACTACTTGAGTTACAGGCATGCAAACTTTGGAGAAAAAAAACTTGGCAAGTGCCGTTTCCCCATTTTTGAATGGTCATCATTGGCTCACAATGTAACAAAGACGGCTAAAGTCAACAAATTTTAGAAACAGACCTACCAATCTCGGTGTACAAATAACATTGTGATGCTGCCATCTTTCTGAAGTCATTTTACCCCCTTGTAATTTGGCTTTAGATCTCAGGTGAAAATTGCTATTTTGACCCCCCTCTGTGGATTACTCAGTAAATATTCATTCGTGACATTTAATATTTTAGCTTTCAAACCATGCTCACGTGTTGGAGCTACAGAAATACTTCAAAGAATAAAATGGTATTATAATGGTACATCGTACACAAATACAAGATATAATCATGTATAAAAACATGGTAATACATGGAACTTTTTGTCCCATTGCAAGGGTTCAAATGAATTCAGACTTGGTTTCTGAACCACACAGTAGTAAAGGGTTGTGATCTCTGCTCACCCACGATCATCAGCAGCTTGTCGTGGTCCTTGATGATGTGGATCTGAAACACGGATCCCAGACCCGGAATGTGAGTGAGGGAGTTCTTAATTACGTTCAGGGCGTAAAGACCTTCCTCAGAGCCCACCAACACAATCTGATGACAGAAACAAATAACCGATGATGGTATATCAGACTACAATGAATATAGCTTAATAATAAAAGAATAAACCATGAAAATTATAGCTTTGTTTCCATCCAAAGTTGCAAATTCATCTACGCAAACTGGAATATTTCACAAAACATTTAAAGCGCCATATGTGACCCCGGATCACAAGACCAGTCTTAAGTGGCAGGGATATATTTGTAGCAATAGCCAACAATACATAGTATGGGTCAAAATTTTCGATTTTTCTTTTATGCCAAAAATCTTTTGGATATTAAGTAAAGATCATGTTCCATGAAGATATTTTGTAAATTTCCAAATCAAAACATAATTTTTCATTAGTAATATGCATTGCTAAGAACTTCATTTGGACAACTTTAATGGCACGTTTCTCAATATTTAGATTTTTTTGCACCCTCAGATTCCAGATATTCAAAGAGTTGTATCTCAGGCCAAATATTGTCCTATCCTAACAAACCATACATCAATGCACCATTTCCATCTAGCAAGACGAAGAGAACAACATCATCACTTCTTGATAAACTGGCAACAAATAACAGAAAGAAAAAGGATGCCTGCCTAATTATACCTAACCGAAGACTCTGACAAAAAAGACCAAACAACAAATGACCAAAACAACATTTCTGTCCACTGGTTAATCCAGTTATGTTGTCTCATCATGTAGTCACATGTCTTTTTAATGCACATCAAGGAATTTATTTGCGTGAATGTTTTCTTTGTGGATTAAAAAAAAAAAAAAAAAAAAGAAGTACTTTAAAGTTTTTCATGCACATTTTAAGAATTTATGCACATTTTGGCCAGTGTTGCCAAGTCAATTGGGCTATTTAAACACTGTTGCCGTTGGTTGTTTTTTATGCCTGCGGGTTAAAGCGACTCCAATAATGTAATATTTAGGCCCTGGAATGCTAATTTTACCAGGGGAAAAATTTGTATTTTACCCCCCGAAATGCGATTTTTAATGGGGGATCCCCCTCAAAGCACGATTGGGCTACTTTTGGGCTTGTTTTGAGTAGCAATTGGGTGGGTTTTGTTGTGAAAACCTGGCAACCCTGATTTTGGCATTTCCATTCAGTGTTTTATTGCGATATCCCAAAATGTGCATTAAAATAGGTGGATGGAAATTTTGGGGATGACGCAGGTACCTGGTCAGTCAGCGGGAGGGTGCAGTTGATATCCAAACGGTCGTCTCCTTCTAGCTTGAGTAAAGAGTTACCCAACAATTTCTGTACAGAACCAAAAACACCATCATGAGGATATGAAAATGATCTGCATTTTACATTTTATGCACTTGTCCAAGGCAACACAGTGCATTCAAGATATACTCTGCACTTTATCAGTATGTTCCTTTGAGACAGACCTACTTTTTTCACTCTATATATCATCACACTGACTCTTTAAATGTCACTCTGAATGGTCTGTGGGTGTTTCAGGTTCCTCTCACTCACAGCATCAGCTTCGGCTTTCTCTCTCGCCCCTCGACTGCTGGCCACAATGGCCTCCAGCACAGCCACCCAGCGCTGCTTCTCAGAAAATCCTGAGGTCATGAGGTACAAAGTCTGACCGGGCCAGCAAGTGGACTGCGGAGACGACTCCAACTTCAGCACATACTGCACATCTGAACACATACAAGTAGACAATAAACACATCACATCTTTCAGAATTGGGCTTGTTTCCCAATCCACATCCAGCAGACCAAAGAAGTTCCAATAGGTACATGGCACAATGCAATTCTCCAGAAATTTAGTTACCTGTCTTGGCCGTGTTGGGCAGTTCAGAAGCACCGACAGCGGAATGAACAGTCACGTCTCCATCAGAGAGACACAACTCAAACTCATCCAGCGGCTTCACAGACTCTGAGAAGACACATTACACATCATTCACACCAATCCACATCTGTTTATCCCCGCTGGAAAGCTGATAAAACTCTCTCATGGTCATCTCTGGTCTGGTTTCTGATGGTTTCAGGCTGGTTTGGATTAGGGATGCTCATTTTAACTGGTTAACCATTAACCAACAGAAAGAATTTTGACTGAGCAATACAATCATTTAAACGGTTTAAAAGGTAATTTAATTTTTTTTCAGTAATTTATCAAAATATTTTAAAATGTTTGCTGGATGGTTAATATAAAATTGCATTATTGAGAGAAAAAAAAAGGTAAATCGTGTAGACATATAACATTAAGTCGCATTTTTTATTACATTCAGAAATAGACCTGACTGATGCCAACGCAAAATGTTTACAAACACTATAAACATAAGCTAGGCTATTTTAGTTCCCCTCACTCCACAAAAAAATCCTTTCAATTTAACAGAAAAGAACAAGAATGAAAAATGTAAGAAGCTAGGTTATATAAACGACAAGCCAAAACTAAACTAAAAATTCATTTAGGCTAAAGCGAAGCCGAATCTAACGTTGGGTCTCTTATACGACACAAATCCAAATGTTTTCATATTCGAAATGTATTTGAATGCCAAAATATTATTTATTATGTAAACCTGGTTTTGTACTGCACTCGCATTCCAACATCCACATAAAACAAATAGTTTGGCATAAAATCATGGCAGTACGTTGATAATGATTAAGCAGTGTGATTTTTCCATATGTTTGGCTGACTGTATTTTATTATGTTAAGTTTGATTTTTTTTTTCCTTCTAACAATGAAAACAACTCCTAGTCATACAGATAATCAAAACTGTAAACGGTTTGCTTTTTATTGTGTACATTCACAATAAAAGCAGATCTTTGTGCTTTTGTAAAATAAAGAAAAATAGGATGCCGCTTTCATCCGTCTACCTTCCGCTCAGCACAAAAATGACCCAAAACTCTGCATACTACCTACTTGATGCACAGTGTTTTCTTTCGTTTTGTTAATTAAGTATAAATATTTATTGTATAGGCCTATTCATTCATTTTATATATAGCCTAGCTTTATTAATGTTTGTCTCCGTTTGCAGAAGCACTGCAGGTGCGTGATGTGATGCGTCCATGTGAATGTGCGCATGTAAAATTAAGCCCTGGAAAACAAATTTCTGGTCACAGACACTTCTAAAATAGTTAAATTATAATTTAAAATAATCTTGTCTGTTAACGGTTCATAATCGGTTAATGAGCGTCGGCTAGGAAAAATAACCGAAATGAACATCCCTAGTTTGGATTAATGGTTGTAGAGGGGTTCTGTCAGCTGCTCAGGGTGGGAGACCAGCAGACCTCCATAAACTGGTTTAACCACTATCCAAAAACCAGATTGACCAGTTTAACCCTTGTGCAACAATAAAAAAAAATTACACATAGGTCCATAGTGGACAAAAATGTCCATGTCAAAAAACTGTCATAAAAATTTGAAGCTTGGGAGCACAGAGTTAAGTTTGGTCTTGCTTTAAAGAAGACCCATGGCAGATTACTGATGAAGTAGAAAAAGTTTAAAAAGTAAAATAAAAAAAAGTTGTAGAGTTTTAAATTTATGAAAATGCTTTTATATAAAGCATATTTTATATTTTATATAAAATATATATTTTATGAAACATGTTGAACTCTAAACCTGCTAGAAAATCAAAGCCATAAATTTAAACAAGTTGTGTTCCAAATTTGAGGTTGATATCTCAAAAAATGAGCTTTCAGCAAGATTTTGGTTGGGCGCAGTGTCAAATTTTAACTCCGCTGGGCACACAGTGGTTGGATTTGTGATTTGCAGTAGAGTTTTTCTCTCTCAAATGTAACAAGAATGCACACACACAATTTTTTTGTTATGACACACATACAAACCACACTCTGACATCCATACCAACACACCCACACAATTATAGCTGCATTATTTATCCAACTGGCTCTATAATACGCAGAAGCAGAAAACAGGAATAAAGCGAGTATTTGCTTTATAGGCCAAACCTGAAAAAATAGCATCATCTAGGAAAAAATAGTAAAAAAAATAAATTTTAAAGCCATGCCAACAGAATGAAAGCCTTCTAACAAAAATTGCATCATTTTACAGTCAAATGGCACTGCAATTAAAAACAGCACTTTTAATGGGTTTCAATGGGGACATTTTTGTTCAAAAGGTGCTTAGAGTAACATGTTTTTTACCTAGTGCATATATATTTTAAGCTTGGGAGCACAGAGTTAAGTTTGGTCTCATTTTAAAGAAGACCCATGGCAGATTATTGTTGAAGTTAAAAAAGTTAAAAAATTTAAATAACCAAAAAAAAAATAAGTTATAGAGGTTATGTTTATGAAAATGCTTTATGAACAAAATTTTATATAAAATATATATTTTATGAAATATGTTGAACTCTAAACCTGCTAAAAAATAAAGCCATAAATCTAAACGAGTTGTGTTCCAAATTTGAGGTTGATCCCTCAGAAAATGAGCTTTCAGGACGATTTTGTATGGACGCAGTACCAAATTCCCCCATAAGATGCCAGCAAAACTCCGCTGGTGCACACAGTGGTTGAATTTGTGATTTGCAGTACAGTTTTTCTCTCTCAAATATTGCAGGAACACACACACACAATTTTTTTTAATTTTTTTTATGACACACATACAAACCACACTCTGAGATCCATACCAACACACCCACACAATTATAGCTGCATTATTTATCCAATTGGCTCTATAATTTGCAGAAGCAAAAAACAGGAATAAATTGGCCAAACCTGAAAAAATGGCAGCATCTGGTAAAAAATTCATTTTGAAGCCTTGCCAACAGAATGAAAGTCTATTAACAAAAATAGCATCATTTTACAGTTGAACGGCACTGATTAAAAATAGCAGTTTTAATGGGTTTCAATGGGGACAGTTTTGTCCAAAAGGTGCTGAGTGTAACAATTTTTTGTACTTGAGGTGAAATAGTAAAATTCCAATAAAAATACACACCTGTGCAAAAATGTGTGTAGCTGGCAATAACACGGGCGAAATGATCACAAAAAACAAGACTGAAAAGGACAAAAATGTCCAAAAGGTTGCACAAGGGTTAAGAAAGTACGATTCAAGATTTTCCAGCAGGGATGAACTCTTGCTTTAATAATATTCTGTGTGCAAACAAAACCAGTGCATGCTGGAAAACAGACCGTCTCTTGGTTCCGTCTCGTACGTGATCACTTTATATCCATCCAGGACCACGTACTTCCTCTCCCAGCCCTGACCGCGCTTCCCATTTCTGCAGGAAAACGACCACAATTCCTAGTACACATATAGTGTTTGCTTTTCTTCTGATGGTGTTCATGCTCATGGAACTAGGCTCACCTAGGCTGTTTCAGCCATCCTTCCAGCCTCATATGTCCACCAACATCTTTCAGACCAGAGGTGCTTCCCTTTTCCCTACACAAAGCCTCGGACAGGTGCAGCGCGTACTCGGTGGGCACGCCGCAGGTGGCTGGAAGGTACGGGGAGCATTTTGGGTGGCACAAAGCGTGACATTCTAAAGAAGGAGAGAGAAGATGTTTAAACCAACACTGAAAGTGGATCAGCATCTTCAGCTTTAGCCCAGGCTGACCTTATTGCGTGACCGATTAAGATCTATTAAAGGCGACATATCATGAAAATCTGACTTTTTCCATGTTTAAGTGCTATAAACAAGTTCCCAGTGCATCTACCAATGCAGAAAACCTGAAGAAGGACAACCTTGTAACTTTGTTTTGGTAAGCCTTTTGCTGCAAGCTTGTGAAAAATCCCCCATGACATAGACAGGGGATCTTATTATATCACAGCCCTTTACTCTGCACGTTTCCACCCACACTGCTGTCATTTTGTTTTTACCAGTGACAACGGTGTACCAGTTCTAACGCCATGGCAAAAGTTCAAGCAAAGCATGCTAACTCTTCTGTCGTTGGCTGCGCAAATTAGCGCAGAACACTTTTTAGAGTCCCAGCCTCAGAGAAGACGAGAGCAGCAGAAGTGGAAAGTAACGTTTTACATTTACTCGCGTTACTGTAATTGAGTAGCTTTTTTGTGTTCTTCTATCGGACTTTTACTCAAGTATAGTTTGTTTGAAGTATTGTAGATCGCTACATTTTACAACACATTAATTACTGAGTAAAAAAAAAAATTAGCTCCCTGGAAACTACTGCAGTAAGTAGGTACAAAAACAACCAAATCACTAAAATCACAAGAAAAATGTGACAAGACAGTCGTTATGGTGCAGACCCAGCTGAAAACGAAACCCCGTCGTATTCTGCTGAAGTTGAAGAAAATGAAGTGAACCCCTTTCCACGTTTATGCTCTGTTATGCAGTGTAAGCTGGGAAATCAAGACAAAGACAAATGCTTGTCTTATATATCAAAACATTTTTTCTGCATTTGTAACTGCAGGTTAAATGCATTCATGACCTGCATTAAACAGTGTGTAAATACATCTAAATGCCACTTCAGATGAATCTTCCGTGTTTCCTCTGCATTGCAAAGATGAATTTTGTTGATACTGATTTAACTTGCCTGGTAACTAAATAACTGATTCCTTTAATTAAAAACAAGTTTGAGATTTATAGGCCTATCCCAGGGGATGTCAAGCTCAGTTGCTTGTAGTCCCAACCCTGCTCCAACACACATACCATGTAGTTTTCAAAATAAGCCTAAATGATTAGATTAGCTGGATTAGATGCGTTTAATCAGGGTTATATCTAAACTATGCAGAGCTGTGGCCCTACAGGAACTGACACCCTTGGCCTATCCCGTCTAATGCGATTTTGTTCCCAACTGTTTACCTTTACAGACATAACTGAGTTCTTGTAATTCCTGTATGTGTGTGTTTTAACACAACCTTGTGTGTATTTGTCAGTTTAAGCGCAATAAAACATGAAAGAGAACTTAGTTTAGTACTCACATGCTGTGTGACAGTCGCTTTATCTGTGCATGTTTTGGATGCGTGTGCTTAGAAAAGCATATATAAGAAGTTTGAACTGACCAAACAGATTAGACATGCACCGAACGATCGACCAGGGATCGGAATTAGCCAGTTTTCCACATGATCGGACCAGTGACCGGCCGGTCAGTCTGCCGTTTCCGAGCCGAGCCGATCCGATTCGTTTTGATGTCAGAGTCCGTTGCAGTGTTGCCAACTTTTTTCGATGGAAAGTAGCTAAACCCCACTTGAAAAGTCGTCAAATGTCGCTAAATGACGTCATACGCTCATTAGCATATTAGCTCATTAGCTTACGCCAGTAGGTCGTGTTGTCTTGCGTCTCTGTGCTCACATACTGCTATTTAATGCAGCCAAATTCAATAAAACTGTTTTCACTTATATATTTCATAGATATATTGATATATTTTACGTTTTCTTTTGTCAGACAACGGGGTAAATATGAAATAGTGACTGAAACGCGGCCCATTAGGACTACATAACCAGCTCTCGAAGATATTTATCTACACTAAAATCGTGATTCATAATCACGACATTGTCTAATGAAATAAAATACACATACGATTAAGACAATGGCTGTGCTGTGATTTCGGCTATACTTGCATGTAAAATAGAGTTAGAAGCATCAGAATATCTTTTTTTATCTGAAAGTGCTGCTTCTCTGCCGCTCACTGAACAGAGCAGACGCAGATAGAGAGAGAGGGAGAGCGCGCGCGCTGGGAAAGCAGGACTTTGCGCTCGCGCGGCAGTACCAGAGAGTATCATAAACTAAATAAGGTTTGTCCAAGAAGTCGCTAGATTTGTCGCTAGGCGCTTTTTCGAAAAAAAGTCGCCAG
Source organism: Cirrhinus mrigala (assembly GCA_036247105.1). Taxonomy (NCBI): domain Eukaryota; kingdom Metazoa; phylum Chordata; class Actinopteri; order Cypriniformes; family Cyprinidae; genus Cirrhinus; species Cirrhinus mrigala. The sequence goes on from CM070014.1 coordinate 35,213,255, forward strand.
GGGGGTCTGAAAAGTCGCTAAATCTAGCGACAAAGTCGCCAAGTTGGCAACACTGGTCCGTTGTATCGCATCACTGGCGTTGCTTGCGACAGAAGTTAAAAAATGTTAAACTTTTCAAGTGCCAACACAGGCGTCAGCCAATTAGATCGCCTTATGCAAATATATTAGTGCAGACGCCAGCCAATCCCATTCGGTGCAGACACTGGCCAATCAGCGCGAAGCTTCAGACACGCCCTCCATGAATCGTTAACACTGACGCCCCCGTGTGAATGGGTCGTTACGGCGACTGATAATGTATTTATGTTGTGACAGATGAAGCTTGCGCAGCTTAAAATGAGTATGTGAGAGAGACTCATGCAGAAATTAAAACAAATGAGTGCATTTTAGACACAATATTGAATGTTTTTGCTCAATTTCGTTGCAGAAAATAGTTCCAATCAAAGCCACAGCAGAACTGCTGCATGTCTCCGAACAACACAGCAGTGTTTCGTTAATGAATCGTTTTTGAATGATCAGAAACCCATTTATAAAGACTAAATTACTTGATTTGCTGCCACCTACTGGTGGTTTGGTTTCATATTAAAAAGTATCATTGCATTTTTCACAACATTTCTTATTTCTTTCAACATTTTTGTTTGTATATGCTTATACTTATAATTATACTTCTTAGAAAGAAAATCAGAATCTGCAAAAAACGGTATCAGCAGGTCACACTTGCAAAAAAAAAAAAAAAAAAAACGGAAATCAGAATCAGCCAAGAACATTGCAATTGATGCATCTCTAAAACGATGTTTTAGAGTATCTGAGTTACAAGCTGTAAATGCACAGCTCTATTCTGGAAAAGGGGGTGGGGAGCAGCAGCTCATTGGCATTTAAAAAGACATGCACGAAAACAGCGTGTTTCTGCTCCCAGTCAAAATAGGCATTTTCAAAATGATATAATTAATTAATAGCTGAAACTTCACAGACACATTCTGGGGACACCTGAGACTTATATTACATATTGTAAAAAGGGGAATAATAGGTCTCCTTTAAGCGATCTATTCTAGTAGAAACTACAGTGAACCTTTTTCACATTTCTGTTTTTTTTTTTTCATAAACTAAAGTCATCATAGTATCTTTAATAGTGGTGAACTAGCAATACAACAAATAATTTTTGCATTTCCATTGGCTCCAATATCAAAAGAAATAAAACTTGTAATGACTTCCAAAAGAGGGAAAAAAAAATATAAATGTGACCCTGGACCACAAAACCAATCATAAGGGTCAATTTTCCGAAACTGAGATTTGAAAATCTGGAATCTGAGGGTGCTAAAAAAAAAATAATAATAAAAAATCTAAATATTTATAAAATCGCCTTTAAATTTGTCCAAATGAAGTTCTTACCAATCACATATTACTAATCAAATTTAACTTTTGATATATTTACGGTAGGAAATTTACAAAATATCTTCATGGAACCTGATCTTTACTTAATATCCTAATGACAGCATAAAAGAAAAATCAATAACTTTGGCCCAATACAATACAATGTATTGTTGGCTATTACTAGTGCTACTTATGACTGGTTTTGTGGTCCAGGGACACAAATTTGCTCAGCAGCTATATTAGAAACACTAAGGCAGCAGCGAGTTTTCTCTTTTATTATTATTATTATTATTTAATGCAAATGCAATATAACACAATAGTTAAGTAATCAGTTTTACATTTTTTCCTCAGTCAGAAAAGGGTTTTGAATAAAACAATCCATTCTGTTTTTTTACATTTTTCTCCTAATAAATTATATTTACAAACTCATCACACATAGTAATTAGGGTTGCAGAGGGTGGAAAATACCCTAAAAGTTTCCTAAAATTCTGGAAAGTAATCTGGAAATATTTGGAAACTTTCTGCCCTTTTGCAATCCTACTAGCACTGTATATTATATATTATATTAGTATATATTAGTAAATATAATATATTACTAATATAATTTATATATTAATCTAAAGTAATTTATTTTCCAAAAAATGAAACCTTGCACATGAAGAAAGCATATTATTTGTACAATATGTATAATATGTAAAATCAACTTAATTTAGTTTCAAAGCAAGAAAGCAAGTGACTAAATAATCATTTATTTACTGAACAAAATAAGCCAACCAATTACAATTCCATTTTTCACTGTAAAAAGTGTTAACCTGTAACTGTTACTTCAGCTTTACCTAGTTTAACCCATACAATTTGTTTTGCTGGTATAAATAACATATTTAGGCTGATTCAGTGATGTATATAATATTTTGACTGTTAAAATTGATGTTACAATTTTTTCAGTAATGGTTTCTCTACCCAGTATTTGTGCAATGCAATACCACTACTGGTATCGGCAAGTACCAAAAATGTAAGTATCATACTCACGGAAAAAAAAAAATTAGAAAGATTTAACATGAGATCCGTACCAATGCATGTCGCGGCCTGCCGTCCAAAATGGACGGTGTCCAGACAGACGGTGCAGCGGGCAGCCCTCATGTTGAGCCCCTGCGTGAATCTGTGAGGAGTGTTGTGATGAATCCTGTCCTTCACACGTCTGGTGTACTCTACAGGATGAAACAGACAAACACACACTCTTAAAAACAGTCTAGTGTCTCTTATACCCGTTTATATAACTTATGCAAACAGGCCAAAGCAAGCTGAAAATGTCCTCTCCTGAGAACATTTCTCCCCCAAAGGGTGAAACCAGCTCTGAGAACACCAGCATCACTGTACTGTCCAAGCTCTCATTGGTAGCTTGGGTACACGCATGCAAGGATTTTGGAGTTCTGGCATTCCGCATGGCATACAGCAGGAGTATGGCCATATATACGAGATAAGCTCAGTGTCCTGACAGATCTGAGTGCAGGAGCTTTGGAGATCCACAATCATTCCATGATGTCCTGAGTGGAAGTCTGCAGCCTGAAACAGCCTGTGTTCAGTCAATGTATTGGGTGCAGGATGGCCAAAAGACTTCAATTGAAGGGTTTCCTTGAATGACATGTTTGGATTTGGTCAGAGAGCTTATCTCTGCAGGGATTAAAAAGATCATATCAAGAAAGAAAAGATATTGGAGAGACGTCTGCTTCATTCTCAAGAAACGGTGCTATTTGTGTCCCCCTGACTGAATGCAGTCACATCATGTAATATATTTAACTCTGCTTAGTGTGCATTTTAAAACAAATAAATGTAATTTATAAAATGTATTTATATATTTGAAATTTAAAAATTGCATGTATATTTTTAAATACATGTATTTGAAATTTGTAGTATGTAGCATTAATTAAAAAAATATATATTATATATGTGTGCGTGTATATTTTATAAACATTTTAATATATATTTCTTAAATAAAGTGTCTATAATGCATTTGTTTTATACAATGTTTAATACATTAGAGTACAAAACTTTAAAAATATATATTTTATCTCTCTCTATACACTACCAGTCAAAAGTTTTTGATGTTTTTTTAAAAAAGTCTCTCATGCTTACCAAGCCTGCATTTATTTGATCCAGCAAAAAAGTAAAATTTTGAAATATATTTACTATTTAAAATAGCTGCTTTCTATTTGAAAATAGTTTACAATGTAATTTATTCCTGTGATTTCAAAGTTGAATTTTTAGCAACATTACTCCAGTCACATGATCCTTCAGAAATCATTCTAATATTCTGATTCGCTGCTCAAAAAAAACATTTATGTTGAAAACAATTGAGTAAAATTTTTTTCGTTTCTTTGATGAATAGAAAGTTCAGAAGAACAGCATTTATCTGAAATAGAAATCTTTTGTAACATTATAAATGTTTTTTTTTCCATCACTTTGATCAATTTAAAGCATCCTTGCTAAATAAAAGTATTCATTTCCTTAACCCCCCCCCCAAAAAAAATTATACTGACCCCAAGTTTTTGAATGGTATAGTGTATAATGTTACAAAAGCTTTTTATTTTAGATAAATTCTGATCTTTGGATCTTTCTATTCATCAAAGAATCCTAAAAAAAATTGTACTCAAATGTTTTAAATATTGATGATAATAATAACAAAAAATCTGCATATTAGAATGATTTCTGAAGGATCATGTGACACTGAAGACTGGAGTAATGATGCTCAAAATTCAGCTTTGCATCACAGGAATAAATTACATTTTAAAATATATTACAATAGAAAACTGTGATTTCAAACAGTAAAAATATTTAATAAATTAATACTTTTGCTGTACATTGGATCAAATACATGCAGGCTTCTTTAAAAACAAACATTAAAAATCTTACTGTTCAAAAACTTATACATTTGTTTATTTGTTTTTGTTTTTTTTTTTACTTAAAATTTTGATTTAAAAAAAAAATACATGTATTTGACATTTGTAGCATGTAGTATTTATGTAGTATGTAGTATTATTTGATTTAATTATTTATTTTTTCATATTTTTTCCCCTGAAAAGCTTTATGCATTTTCTATAATAATGCAAAATGTGTCCCTTACTTTGAAATGGTTAAATTCCCCCATTTCAAAATAATGGTTGGATCTTTCTGACATGGTATGTGAGAAAACTGTCTTTCTGGCCATGTAGTATAGTTCAAACAGAAGTTTCTTTTACAGTTTTATCTGTATTTCATGATTTTTAGGCATACATCAGCCTTATCTTGAAGGTTCAGTGACCTTTTGAAACGAAAATAAACAGATGAAAAGTTCTTGAAACTTATATTTGAAGCACAAATGGCACGGTTTCTTGAGAGTGGGCCGCCTAAGCCTGTTATGTAAGAACTTACTTTCAGAAGTGACTCTCCTTATTTCTGTGGAACAACAACAAAAAGGACAGTGAGTGTGGACAGACATGAGCCAATACATTTCTGGAGTCCTTCAGAGGACACAGTCTCCTCATCTTATATTGACACAGCATCAAAATACACATCACATCAGCAATTTCCTACAAGCTTCTGATTTAATTTCCCTTTCCATAGCATGAGATGAAATGGCAAGAAGGACCAAGAGAGCACAATTGTTGTTTTTGCTTATGTGTTGAATATTAAAAAGGTTGCAAAAGCTCTGCGTCTCGGTTCTAACCTTCAGGATTGGCAGGGTCCTTCCTGCGGCCGGAGCTGGACGACATCAGGCCGCTGCTGGGCTGGTGCTCGGGGGATTTGTTGGATTTGGTGGACATCATGAGCTGCTGACGAGCCAAACCCGGGGTGGCTGGAGTAGCGCTGTGCTCCAGAGCTTTATTAAACTGAACTGCTGAGAGGAGCGAATACAGTGAGACAACAGAGGGACTGTACTGAGAAAACCAGCATGTCTGAGAACATTATACACAGTGTGTGGCATGATTGCTTATTGTTTAATAGAACATGTCATTTCAGCAATGCGTTCAGCAATATTACAGTACTGTTTGAAAGTCTCTTCTGCTGACCAAGGCTGCATTTATTTAATCATAAATACTGTAAAACACAGTTACGGTAAACATTATTACAATTTAAAATGACTGTTTTCTATCATAATATATTTTAAAAAGTAATTTATTTCTGTGATCGAAGCTGAATTTTCAGCATTACTCCAGTCTTCAGTGTCACATGATCCTTCAGAAACAATGTTGCCGAATATTTTTGTGAAAACTGAGATACACTATTCTTCAATTAATAGAAAGTTCAAAAGAGTAGCATTTATTTGAAATAGTAATCTTCTGTAACATTATAATGTCTTTACAGTAACGTTTGATTAATTTAATGCATCCTTGATGAATAAACATATATATATATATTTAATCTTTAAAAAAACTATCACATATAAACAGCAACAGATATTTTAGAATTTTTTGATGAATATAATATTCAAAAGAAACTATTTGCATTCATAAGCAACTAAATTTTGTTTTGCAATAAAATAATTGTTTGTAATATATTACATCTGTAATATATATTATAAATATTATTACTTTTTTTATTATCATTTTTGATCACTTTAATGCACCCTTGCATTTTTTGTGCCACATTAAAAAATAAAAATCTAAGGCTACAAGATTAAATTTGTAATATCTGGAGAAAAAAAGCCCTAAAGATTACAAAAATAAAGCCAAAATAAAGGTGAAATATTTTCAGAATAAAGTCAAAATTACAAAAATAGTTTTGTAACAATATGAAAAAAAGTCTAAGTATTTTGTAAATAAAGTAAAAATTACGAGAATAAAGTCGTAGCAATACGAGAATAAAGTTTAAATATTTTGCAAATAAAGTCAAAATTACAAGAATAAAGTTGTAGCAATACAAGAATAAAGTCAAAATATTTCGCGAATAAAGTCAAAATTACGAAAATAAAGTTGTAGCAATACAAAAATAAGCTTAAAATTACGTAAATAGATTTGTAACAATGCGAAAAGTCTAAATATTTTGTGAATAAAGTAAAAATTACAAGAATAATATCATAGCAATACGAGAATAAAGTTTAAATATTTTGCGAATAAAGTCAAAATTACGAGAATAAAGATGTGGCAGTCGAAATATGTTGAGAATAAAGTCAAAATTATGAGAATAAAGTCAAAATATTTTGCGAATAAAGTCAAAATTATGAGAATAAAGTCAGAGAAATATCAGAATAAAGTCGAAATATTTTCAGAATAAAGTCAAAATTACAAGAATAGAGTTGTAACAATACAAAAATAAAGTCAAAATATTTCATGAATAAAGTCAAAATTACGAGAATAAAGTTGTAACAATAAAAGAATAAAGTCGAAATATGTTGAGAATAAAGTCAAAATATTTTGCGAATAAAGTCAAAATTATGAGAAAGTCGTAGCAATACGAAAATAAAGTCTAAATATTTTGTGAATAATGTAAAAATTTAAGAGAATAAAGTCGTAGAAAAATGAGAGTAAAGTTGAAATATTTTGGGAATAAAGTCAAAATTAGGATAATAAAGTCAAAATATTTCAGAAGTCGAAGATATGGTTTTCCTCTTTATTTCAAGTTAAAGCATGATATAAATGTGAAGGAACATTAGAAGGCATGAAAAAACAGTATAGCCAAATTTAATGAAGTGAATGTCTGAAATGAATTGGCTTCGACTTTCGACTTTATTCTTAAAATATTTCGACTTCATTCTTGAAATTTTGACTCTTTTCTCAAAATGTTGTGACTTTAAATCTCAAAAACAAATTAAGTTTGTTTTTAAACGTAGTACTTCTGAGGAACACAAAAGATCAATTTTATGTTTTGTTTTTTTTTTTCATGTTGCTTTTGCATCATTGTAAACCAGAGGTCAGCAAACTCGGTCCTGGAGGGCTGATATCCTGCACAGTTTAGCTCCAACTTGCCTCAACACACCTGGTGCAAGTATGCCTAGTAGGAGCCTGATTAGTTTGTTCAGGTGCATTTGATTAGGATTGGAGCTAAACTTTGCAGGACACCGGCCCTCCAGGATTGAGTCTGGTGACCCCTGTTGTAGACAAAACAGAAACGAATGAAATGAAATAGCCAAACGGCAGCCCACCCTCTCTGAGCTCCAGGCGTGTTTTCTGCAGGGCTTCTTCCAGCTCTGAGCATCGAGCGCGTTCCTTCTCCAGCGCGGCTTTGAGGTCGCTGTACTGCAGGGGAACAGGGGCCACGGCGGGCACAGCGGGTACCTGCGTCTGTCCCTGCGCCGCCAGTGCCGCCAGCAAATCCTCTCGACGCCGGCCGCCAAACAGCCCCTGCACCCAAAACACGAGACCGAGTGAATCGCCCAGGCTCACGCCAACAGCTACACGAGTTTAGTATGCTAGGACTCTATCCTGCCATTTGATCCCTACAGATCCAGTCCAATTAGGTATCCCTTTCTACAACTCACATATCGAGGGTGACTGCATATAAGGATACATATGAGATTTCTGAGGGTTGACGCGGTTAGTATGTGGTTATTTGCGTATATGTAGTTCCAAGGACACCTAATGCGCAGCTCAGCAAGCAGTTAGTCAGATTAGTTAATGAAGTGAATTTACAGCGGATGACTCTGACCTTTTTCTTCTTAGAGGGGTGCTCTACCTTGGCCTGCAGGAAGTCTATGAGCTTGGTCTGCTGGGTGATGGTCCCCTCCATCTTGACCTTCTCGTGAGAGTACGCCGCCTGCAGAGGGAGCCACACTGCTATTAGAACACACCTCTGTTTGGAATGGAACACTAACATTCTGCCTACTGCATACTATTTTTAGCAACATGCTAGTAACTTGCTAATCATGTTAGCAACATGCTAAAAACATGCTAATTATGTTAGAAACAGCCTAGTAACTTGCTAGTAACTTGCCAATCATGCTAACAACATGCTAGTAACTTGTTAATCATACTAATAACATGCTATTAACTTGCTGATCATGTTAACAACATGCTAGTAACATGCTAACCATGCTAAAAACATGATAGCAACATGATAATCATGCTAACAGCATGTTAATAATATCTTAATCATGCTAAAAACAAGTTAGTAACATGCTAATCATGTTAACATTATAGTAACTTGCTAATCATGCTAGCAACAGGCTAGTAACAAGCTAACCATGTTAAAACATGACAGCAACATGCTAATCATACTAGCAACATTCTAGTAACTTGCTAATCATGCTAACAACATGCTAGTAACAAGCTAACCATGTTAAAACATGACAGCAACATGCTAATCATACTAACAACATGCTAGTAACTTGCTAATCATGCTAACAACAGGCTAGTAACAAGCTAACCATGTTAAAACATGACAGCAACAAGCTAATCATACTAGCAACATTCTAGTAACTTGCTAATCATGCTAACAACAGGCTAGCAACATGCTAGTAACTTGCTAATCATGCTAACAACATGCTAGTAACAAGCTAACCATGTTAAAACATGACAGCAACATGCTAATCATACTAACAACATTCTAGTAACTTGCTAATCATGCTAACAACATGCTAGTAACAAGCTAACCATGTTAAAACATGACAGCAACATGCTAATCATACTAGCAACATTCTAGTAACTTGCTAATCATGCTAACAACAGGCTAGCAACATGCTAGTAACTTGCTAATCATGCTAACAACATGCTAGTAACAAGCTAACCATGTTAAAACATGACAGCAACATGCTAATCATACTAACAACATTCTAGTAACTTGTTAATCATGCTAACAACATGCTAGTAACAAGCTAACCATGTTAAAACATGACAGCAACATGCTAATCATACTAGCAACATTCTAGTAACTTGCTAATCATGCTAACAACATGCTAGTAACAAGCTAACCATGTTAAAACATGACAGCAACATGCTAATCATACTAGCAACATTCTAGTAACTTGCTAATCATGCTAACAACATGCTAGTAACAAGCTAACCATGTTAAAACATGACAGCAACATGCTAATCATACTAACAACATTCTAGTAACTTGTTAATCATGCTAACAACATGCTAGTAACAAGCTAACCATGTTAAAACATGACAGCAACATGCTAATCATACTAGCAACATTCTAGTAACTTGCTAATCATGCTAACAACATGCTAGTAACAAGCTAACCATGTTAAAACATGACAGCAACATGCTAATCATACTAACAACATTCTAGTAACTTGCTAATCATGCTAACAACATGCTAGTAACAAGCTAACCATGTTAAAACATGACAGCAACATGCTAATCATACTAGCAACATTCTAGTAACTTGTTAATCATGCTAACAATAGGCTAGCAACATGCTAGTAACTTGCTAATCATGCTAACAACAGGCTAGCAACATGCTATTAACTTGCTGATCATGTTAACAACATGCTAACCATGCTACAAACATGATAGCAACATGCTAACCATGGTAACAGCATGCTAGTAATATCTAAATCATGCTAGAAACAAGCTAGTAACATGTTAATCATGCTAACAACATTCTAGTAACTTGCTAATCATGTTAACAATATGCTAGTAACATGCTAAAAAACATGACAGCAACATGCTAATCATGCTAGTAATATGTTACTCATGCTAGAAACAAACTAGTAACATGCTAATCATGCTAGCAACATTCTAGTAACTTGCTAATCATGCTAACAATAGGCTAGCAACATGCTAGTAACTTGCTAATCATGCTAACAACAGGCTAGCAACATGCTATTAACTTGCTGATCATGTTAACAACATGCTAACCATGCTACAAACATGATAGCAACATGCTAACCATGGTAACAGCATGCTAGTAATATCTAAATCATGCTAGAAACAAGCTAGTAACATGTTAATCATGCTAACAACATTCTAGTAACTTGCTAATCATGTTAACAATATGCTAGTAAAATGTTAACAAACATGACAGCAACATGCTAATCATGCTAGTAATATGTTACTCATGCTAGAAACAAACTAGTAACATGCTAATCATGCTAGCAACATGCTAGCAACTTGATAATCATACTAGCAAAATGATAATACGTTAATACGTTAAGCATGTTAAAAACAAGCTAGTAACATGGTAATCATGCTAAGAACATGCTAGTAACATGCTAATCATGCTAACAACATGCTAGTAACATGCTAATCATCTTAAAAACTTGCTAATCATGCTAACAACATACTAGTAGCTGGCTAATCATTTTAGCAACACGCTAGAAACATGCTAGCAACATGTTAATCAGGCTATAAACATGATAGTAACTTCCTAATTATGATAACAACATGCTAGTAACTTGCTAATCATACTAGAAACATGCTATTAACGTGCTAAGCATGCTAACAACATGCTAGTAACATGTTAACAACAAGCTAATCATGCTAACAACATTAATTAGCCTATAAAAATGCAAGTAACAAGCTAATCATGCTAAAATATGCCAACAACATATTAAATCATGTAAACAATGTGCTAAATCATGAGAGCAACATCAACTTTCATACTTTACAACTTTACAACTGCTTCAAACTTTCAGGCTAGGCTTTCTCAAGCCAGCTCACAGTTTGTTCTCAAACTTTGCTCATCTAACTTTCAACTACTACTTTACTAAGTATTAATAAGTATTTAATATAAAAAGTGTGACCAGAATAATTTATCTATTTATGTATTATTTATCTGAAAGAATTAAAATAACCATTTCATGTCTATCCTTGTATCATTCATTAACTTTGATATAGGATTTAGAAAGTAATTAGTAATTAGTGATAGTAATTAGTAATTAAGTAGTCATTTAGATTAAGTTGAAGTACCATAATAACAGTAACACTTTGCAATAAGATCTATTAGTTAACTACATTAGTATTAACATCAACTACGAATGAACAATACTTTTACAGCATCTATTGATGCATTATTAAAATCACAAGTTGTGTTTGTTAACATTAGTTAATGCACAGTGAACTAACACGAACAAACGATGAACTATTATTATTAACTAACATTAACAAAGATTAATAAATAGTGTCATAAATAGTGTCATAAATGTATCGTTCATTGTTCATTCATGCTAGTTAATACATTAATCAATGTTACCAAATGACACCTTATTGTAAAGTGTTACTAAATAACTAAAACGGAATGAAATAAAATAATAGAAGCTAATACAATTGACAAAAATCACTTAACAATATTACAGAAACTTTTAAAATAAAACTAAATTTAAAAAAAACAGAAATTTATAAACGCTATAATAGTCTATTGACAACACTAAAATAATCCTGATACAACATACTATATACACAGTGCAGCAAATAGTTATTTTTAAAAATAGCATGCAGTGGGCGTTATGCTGCAATGCTGTCACCTCACTATGTTGCCTGTTTATTTCTGTGAGTAGATGGTTATAGTCTCAGAAATAAAGAATTATTTTTTAAAAAACAATTTTGTGTAAAAAGATTTTTGTAAATTCAATAATTCATCACTCTCAAAATGAAAGATCATGCAGAGCGCACTGCATTGTGAAACTATTATTTTTGCAAACTATAGTAGCTGATCTGGGAACAGAAAATTGTGCATACTTTGCACAGCATATATACTGTATGCCTAGTATGAGTAGTGCATTTGATTGCCATTCTAAACACACCCAAAGCTACTCTTCTGCAGTGATCAGAGGTTCAGGTGTATGTGTGCACCTGTATGTTTTCCAGCTGGTACTCCAGGTCTGTCCGCTCAGTCTTCAGAAGGTCCGTCTGGTCCAGCGCATCCTGAAGTCCTTGAGTCAGTCTGAAGATGTGGCTCTTCTGCATGTCCAGCTGCTGCTGCAGTTTTGCTTGCTGAGAGAAAAAGATACACTGGTTGTGGTAAGAATACAGGATGCATGCTCCCAATACTCAGAGATGTAAAGAGTAGGGTACAACGAGGCTATAGACACCCCGGGGTAAAAGGTGCCTTTGATTTTATTTTCCTCTAAACCACTAGATGGCGCAAATACTTAGCGTAGCACTTTCCAAAACATCCGCTTTTCAAGATACATGTGCAAATTTGGCTGATCATTTACACGATCGCGGGCAACAGCGCAAAGTCGATTCTGTGCTTATTTGATTTAATATTTGATGTTTTTAAAAATGTTGTAGATTATGTCACAAATGAGAATCGCTGAAATCGCTCAAAAACATCTTAAGACAAAGATTTACATTTTTTAAATTAAATTATCTTAAACTTTAAATTATCTTAAGACAAAGATTTTCTAAATGATTTTCAGTTTTGTTTAATGTCATTAAAACAGCAGTTTTTAAAATAATGAAAGAATTTGTAAAAGTATGCTATTTGGGGTAAAAAGCACCCCTGCTGTTGGGTCTAAAAGGCACAATTATTAACATGATAATGGACTACTTGCACAACATCTTCCACATTCTCCTTCTTACGGCTCAGGAGTTTCCGGTTAGCGTTCAGCGCACCTACAAACAGACAGTTTCTAATGAGAACGCAGATTATTACTACATTTTAGGGCTGGCATTTCTTTAAAAAACAATTAATCATATTCTCCGCGTTAACATGAATTATCTTCAACCTGCTGAAATGTTACTATAAATATATTTCCCTTCCGTATGTGCATTCTGAATAATAAATAAATATATTTCCCCACTAACCTGACACATTCTCATTAGCAGTATTTTTCTTTTACTGATCATATTTCATACCTGTTTGACTGATAAAAACCCTTACGAAAATTAACCATGGTTTCACTATAGTAAAAGTGCCATGTTTTTTCTGTTGTCACTCCTTGTCATCCAAGATGTTCATGTCTTTCTTTTTTCAGTCGCAAAGAAATTATGTTTTTTGAGGAAAACATTTCAGGATTTTTCTCCATATAATGGACTGATCTGGTGCCCCGAGTTTGAACTTCCAAAATGCAGTTTAAATGATCTTCAAACGATCTCAAATGCAGTTGTAAACGATCCCAGCCAAGGAAGAAGGGTCTTATCTATTTTCATAAAAATAATACAATTTATATACTTTTTAATCTCAAATGCTCGTCTTGTCTTACTCTGCCTGAACTGTTTTTTCCGGTTCATGACAGTTAGGGTATGTCAGAAAACTCCCATCTCATGTTCTCCCTCAATTTCAAAATCATCTTATATCGCTGTTTTACCTTTTTTGTTAAGGGTGTTTGATCTTCTTTGCATGTTCACGTTACAAAGACTGGGTCAGTACCTCTGCAGTGATGTAGGATGATTTTGAAATGATTTTTGAAGTTGAGGGAGAAAATACGGAGTTTTTCGACATACCCTAACTGTCTTGAGCCAGAATACACAGAGTTCAGGGAGAGTAAGACAAGATGAGCATTTGAGATTAAAAAGTATTTAAATTGTATTTATTTAATGAAAATAACCGATCGTTTCGCTAGATAAGACCCTTCTTCTTTGGCTGGGATCGTTTACAACCGCATTTGGGATCGTTTGAAGCCGCATTTAAACTGCATTTTGGAAGCTCAAAATCGGGGCACCATATCAGTCCATTACATGGAGAAAAATCCTAAATGTTTAACTCAAAAAACAATTTCTTTACGGCTGAAGAAAAAAAGACATGAACATCATGATGACAAGGGGGTGAGTACATCATCTGTAAACTGTTGTTCTGGAAGTTGACTTCTCCTTTAATTTGTGGTTATATGGTTTAACTTCAATTGCAATTTTTGGTTTTATTTGTAGTAAAACCATGGCTAATTTGTTTGTATGCGTTGGTGCTCTTATTCCGAGCCCCTACTGCTTATTCCACTATTTAAAATGGCTGAATGAATGTGCGGTAACTGCCTTCTTTAACAATGTTGAACATTTAAATATTTTTTAACAGTAACACGTTGACAGTGCAACTGCATTGAATATTCATATTTTGGCATTAGGCTACACACAGTGAAATGATGACACAGAATATGACACAGAATAGTGACTAACATACTACAGATAAATAAAGGTTCATTACGATCTTATTAATCATATCTCACAAACACTGCAGCGACGCGATTAGGCCACTAGTGTAGAGCACTGACACTCCGTGGTGAAATTATTAGATATGATTACCAGCCACCGCTTTCGCAGATCGGTTTATGTTGGATTAAAACTCCATGTTCAGTTGAGTTTGGAAAATTCAGTACACAGTAATCATCATAATATGTCTTCTCCTGTTTCTAAAAATTTCCGGATTTTAAAATCATCCCGCAAACTCTCATTTTATTGGGCGTTTAAGTCAACTAGATGATTACAGCACACTGAAAATGTACATAACCGGAAATAACTGAGCCGTAATATTTTGAAAAAGAAGTGCGTGACACGGCACAGTGCAAGTAGTCTATTAGATGGCAGATTTTACCGTTTGTTGACATGACATGGTTAGATTCAGATGGTAAATATCACCATGTTTAGAATTAAACCATCATATTTAAAATCATGATATTATCTTATCATATTACATCATATTATATAAAATTTGCTGTTACTACTGTATTAAATTACTATGGGGTTTTTTTACCCCAAATACCATACTTCTACAAAAGATTTTGTTATTTAAAAACTGCTGTTTTAATTGCATTAAACAAAACTGAAAATCATTAAGAAGATCTCTGTCTTAAGATATAGCTGAGAATTTTAGCGATTCTCTTTGTGACTTTAATCTACAACATTTTTAAAAACATCAAATATTAGATCAAGAAAGCACAGAATCGACAATTGCGTCAAGGATCAGGCAAATTTGTACATGTATCTTGAAAAGAGGATGTTAAAGGAAGATATGCTTTCAATGCTTTCAGAATCTTTAGATTTTAAAATGATTTTGTTTCTGTATTTTAAAATACATGTTTTATATAAACATTTTAATGACAGTACATTTACTAAACAAAAATAATTATTTTATTTATCAATATAAGCAGAAAATAGTACAAACTTTGCAAAAGTGATTGTTTTGAACTAGTGTTAACTATGTGTTTGTATTATTACAAAAAAAAAAAAAAAAAAAAAAATTGTTTAGCTAAAATATTTGTATCAACACTGTCTCTCTTTTACCCCATGCTGGTGAGCCTCCTTTGAAATCTCATACATTTATTATTTATTATCTCATAAGATTTTTAAACAAAATAAATGACTTGTATGATTTATTTTTACAAAAGATGTTCAATATAGACATATATATATATGGGTGCAGTGAAAAGCACATTTTTTTCTTAGGTTGTGCCTTTAGCCCTGTTGTACCCTATCTGAAAATCACAGTTGAGTAAAAGTACAGATACCTTACAGCAAAAATTTCTCCGTTACAAGACACCAATTGCAATACGATTTGAGTATAAGTCTTAGAGTATCTGATTTTAACAGTACTTAAGAATGTAGGCTCAGCTAAATTTAATTTTTTCCCTTTTAAGTATATTTACACCATTTTCAATACTTAATCATTTCAGTTCAATTATTTCTTTTATTTGTGTTTTGAGTTCTAGGAAAGTAAAGCACCTCGTCCATGAGCCTCTGTTTGAGTTCTCTCTCCGTCTCCAGCTTCTGCTGCAGGCTGCGCGCGTTCATCTCCAGCATGGCGTGTTTCTTCTCCAGATCGCTCAGCTGATGAAGATACAGTAAGTATGCATGTCATCATTTAGCAGATGTTTTTATCATTGACGTGCATATGCACTGGCACACTTACGGTATCAGAAAGACCTTCGGCTTTGAGTTTCTGGTCTTTCAGGGCCTGCTGCAGCACCAGGATTTCAGCTTTGTGCTCTTTGACCGCCAGTTCAACGGCCTGACGAGACTCAGAATTGCGCTGCTCTGCACGGAGTCTGGAGAACAAGAGAGAAAGAGAGAAAGTTATTGAACAATAAAGTGTTGGAGCAGCACAGCATGTCTCTTACTCAGTGTTTCTATCTCTATACTTAACATTCATTATGTAACTCTTATATAACTTTGGGCACTTCTGGCCCTGAGGACGTTTAGAAAATAAACTTTTAACACACTTTCTAGTTTATTTTGTCCAAAAGTTATATAAATATATCACAGCAGAATTTTTTTTTGACAGCTATATACATAACTAAAATTGTATGCAATTCAATTTACATTATTTAATAAAGTATAATAATTTGCATTAAAGACATGCATTCATTTAGTTATATTTGCATTAATGTCTACATTTTTATCATGCCTTCATTTATATCTATAAAATATTTAATGATAAATTTTATATTATATTACTATTATTTTATTTTTATTTATAATATCTAAGTTTGCAGTTTTCATTGTATAAAGCATTATATAAAGCGTTTGTCATCATAATAAATCCGCAAAATAATGTATTTCTTTATTTACTTACTTATTTTACTAAAATAAGTAAATGGACTATCCAAATGACCTATTATATCAATATGTGATGAAAAATATTAAAAACACTTTTTTTGGAAAGTTATAGCTAGCATTTTATGTATCCTAAATTTTTGCAATTAAATAACGTAATTATCTGCATTAAATATATCCATTCACTTATTCAATTTAACTTCGCAATAATAAATACAGAAATAAATAATGGCCTTATTAAAAAACTAAACTAATAAATCTTAATATATTTCACTTCACAGTTTTCATTTTATAAAGATAGTTTAAAGTCCTTTCTTTACTATTGTAGTTTTAGAGCTGCTTTACAGTAGAGTTGAAATTTGTTTGCACTGCTGAATCACTGTTTTCTTATCACTGTAAAGCTGCTTTGACACGAAGATGACTTCACTGGCTTTATCATCACAATAAACCCACTAAGCTGAAATGTTATTTTTGACTATCCAGACTCAAACTCATGGCTCATTGTGTAGGAGTCTGTGTCATGCATTAACTGCTAGGCCATGGCTCTGGCATTATCCAAGTTGTCATCCAGCTCTCACAGAGCAAAAGTGTGTTTCTCTGTACCTGTTCTGCTTCTCGTTGTCCAGTTGTCTCTGTATGTCTCTGGCTCTGCGCTCCGCCTGGTTCTTTTCCTCATCCAGGGCAGATCTCCAGTTCTCCCACTGTCTCTCCTTCTCCAACAGCTCATCGTTTAGCGTCTCCAGCTCCAGCACCTGCTCCTCCAGCATCGTACATGTGGTCTTCAGCGTCTCGATGTTCTACACACACGCACGCACACAAACATATATAATTTCGATCAAACTATCACAATGTCACTTTTGTAGCAAATAAATACACTTACAAAAGTAATGTTACTCAAACAACAATCATTCAATTTTTTTTTTTTCCTGACTTGTCCAGTTGTTCCAAATTACTGGTTGATTTTTTATTACATTTTGTAGAATGCACTCACAAATAATGTCTAGCAGATAAAATGTTTAGAGATAATTGAATATACTTTTTTACTAGTTAAATACACTATTTAAATGCATCTTAAATGCAATTTTTAATTTAATTTAATTTAATTGTAATAAATCTTACTCAATTTTATTTGCATTAATTCTCATTCCTTTTTTAAAATTTTATTTAAATACATTTTAAATAAATTTCATTTCCTTTTAATTTCAGTTATAATTTAAGTTGAATGCATTATAGAGGTTTCCATTTAATTTGAAAGATTTTATTAATTTCTGGCTTTTCCAATTATTTTTTTAATTAAATAAGCTGTATTCAAGTAAATTGCAAATAATCTTCATGTCATTTAAATTCAATTAAAATTTTATTTAATTTACATTTTATTTACATTTATTTTCATTATAGAAGTTTCCATTTTATTTTAAATATTTTAATTTCAGTGATTT
This sequence comes from Cirrhinus mrigala, assembly GCA_036247105.1. Lineage (NCBI taxonomy): Eukaryota > Metazoa > Chordata > Actinopteri > Cypriniformes > Cyprinidae > Cirrhinus > Cirrhinus mrigala. Next base: position 35,231,409 of record CM070014.1, read on the forward strand.
TTCCAAGAACTTTTGATGAGCACACGTTTTTATAAATTAAAACAATTTTATTTAAATATTTTATTTTATTTTATAAATTAAATCAATTACATTTGAATATTTTATTCAAATAACATTTTATGTAAAATAATTCCTTTTACTTAATTACTAAATTTAATTTAAAGTTTAACATTTGAATCTGATTTTAATTACATTTATTGTTATTATAGTTTATTGTTATTAAGTTTGCCTTAATGGTTTGATGTTTTCTACTGTTTAATGAAAAAAAGAAATCATAAAAGATTTGCTAACCTTCTCTGAAGTCCTGATCTAAATCAAATGAGTCACAATATACGCTCCGAAGTGTATTTAAATAAAATGCAAATTATTTTCAAGTCATTTAAATGCAATTACAATTTTAAATAATTTACATTTTATTTCATTTAATTTACATTTACTGTCATTATAGAACTTTCCATTTTATTTTAAATATTTTAATTTCCATGATTTTTCCAAGAAATTCTGATGAGCACGTTTTTATAAATTGAATCAATTTTATTTTATTTTATTTTATAAACTAAATCAATTTCATTTAAATATTTTCTTCAAATAAAATTTGATTTATTTAAAATAATTTTTTACCTAATTAGTAAATTTAATTTAAAGTTTAACATTTTAATCTTATTTTATTTACATTTATTGTTATTATAAAAGTTTGCCTACTGTTTAATTAAAAAAAGAAATCATAAATTCAATTGCAATTTAATTAAAGTTACATTTTATTTAATTTTTGTAATTTGTCATTATCGAAGTTTACATTTTATTTTAAAGATTTTAATTTCCACAATTCTTCACAAGTTTTTATAAATTAAATCAATTTTATTTTAATATCGTATTCAAATGAAATTGTATTTATTTAAAACTAAATAAAAATTACTTAATTGTACTTATTTTTTTTACTTTATTACTAAATTTAAAGTTTAACATTTAATTTAATTTTATTTACATTTATTTACATTTATTTTTATTATAACATTTTCTTTGATTTTAAAGATTTTAATAATTTAAAGTTTTCTTAAATTCTTATTTCATTTAAAATAAATTGTAAAGACTTTGAAGCATTGAAACCACCATTCTAAAACGCTCAGATATTTTCATTTTTCTATGATGGCTGGAACCTTGATAAAAAGAAACAGATCAGTGATAACTTATTCACTACATCTGCTGCAAACCGACAGACGGCATCTAAGGAACTGCAGGATGTGACGCTGAAATTATGCTGATAGATGTAGAAAGGAAGCTGCAGATTTTTTCTTTTAGACTTTCATTAGCAGGTCCGGATTTCAAAGTCGCTGCCAATCGGAATTGATCCTCAGAGAGCCGGCGGGGGGGGATCGAGGGTGTCTTGAATCAGGCAGATGTGCTCGGAAGTGCATCTCAGCGGCAGCACTGGATATTACCACATTTCAGAAAGACACAGGACCGAAAGAGCAGGAGGGAGAGAGTCTCCAAATATAGCTGGCGTGCTTTTGCCCCTGTGAAGTCCAACGCTGGCAGGGCAGAGGGGAGAATATGACACATCTCTGCCTCCTACCAGCGTCTATGATTACCATCCGCTACTGTTATACAACAGCGAGGACTGCACACCTACACACGCGTCCCACGCGCCTACATCACCTCACACACAGACACACACACACACACACACACACACCTCTCTCCACAGCTCGCTGCGGCATCATCACGCAAAACAATAGGACCTACGAGCGTCATTTTCCAGTTTATTGAACAGCTTTGTTTTGGCACTGGGGAGGACAGCTGTGATTTGCTGTTTGTGTTGTGTCATCACTTTTTAAACCGTAAAACAGTCATATCATGAGAAATGATGAAAACGTACTATACTATATCTTAGAAAAGCCTTCCACAGTAAAAAGAGCTCTTACAGAAATTAAACTGCAAATATGATGCATTACAAACTTCCCTAATTTTTGGAACTTTCAGTCTGAAAAATAAAGCAGGATTCATACAGATACTGTAAAATGAATTTTCAAGCCCTACTTTTTTGATTTTCAAGGACTTCAAAGAGAAATCTCACCTATCAATGTCTTATCTTTCAAATTCTAAAAAAGATAAACAGATAAATAAAAATATACTAATATAACAATTTGGCAAAAATAAAGCAAACCACATGCACAGTACGCAATGATGTTAACTTTAAGAACAAAAGAGAAAGAGAAACAAAGCACATAAAATTTTAAAATGCACCATTATTTTGGCAGCAACAGGTGTGATGCCAATTTAAAATGCATGTTATATACAATTGTACACATTTTGCTACACTAACCATAGTTTACCCATGGTATTTTTGTAGCAAAACTGTGGTTATACAAAAAAAAAAAAAAACAAAAAAAAAAAACACGGTTACTACACTAAAACCATGGTTAATTATTAAAATTATATTTGTTTTGTTTTTGTAATTGTACTGCCTTAATGATTTCACGCTTCTACTGTTTAATAATAATATTTAAAAAAAAAAAAAAAAGATTCGAAAAGATTCACGAACCCAGTCCGAAGTCCTGGGGCCAGTTGCATAAACTTAGCCTCTATGTTAAGACAGTGTCTTAAGTCCTAGTCTGACCAACTAGCAGTTAACCAAAGAGTAACCAGTCTTATTTTTTGGATTCAACTTAGACTAATCTACATTTTCCTGTAACTAAATTAAAACAATTATGAACAGTTTTAAAGATAAAATTAGCCGTCTAACTTTTTAAGACTAGTCTAAACCTTTTATGCAACCGGCCAACCGGTCATTTGATCTGAATCAAATGACTCGCGAACCCACACCGAAGTTCCGCTATAAATCAAAATATTCACGAACCCGCTCTGAAGTTTCGATCTAAATCAAATGAATCACGATCCGCTCTCTAAAGTCCAGATCTGAAATGATTCGTGAGCCCGTTCCAAAGTTCTGATCTAATTCAAGTGAATCGCAGTCCGTGCTCCAAAGTCCAGATCTGAATAATGATTCGCGAACCGTCATTTCAGATCAGGACTCGGAGCGTGGATCACGAATCATTCAACTCACGAAATGATTCACAAAACCACTCTGAAGTTCCGATCTAAATCAAATGATTCGCGATACGCGATTTGAAGTTCCGATTCAAATCAAATGATTCGTAGTCCGTGATCTGAAGTCCTGATCTGAATCAAATGATTCGCGATCCGGTTGGAGCGCTTTAAAACAGTGACACTGATTCGGTGTTTTGAAAAGCTCCGTTTCACCAATCATTATACGTGCTTTTTAAAATCATTACAAGCGATGATCTGTTTTTTGCTAGTGAATCGCCTGAACTGAATGATCGAAGTCACGAGCTTGAATCAATCGGAGCGGTTCCAGCTTAAATGACTCACTCAATTGATTCTGTTTGTCTGTTTTTCTTTTCGCGTCTTCAGCCATGTTTACACGACATTGTGAGTACTGCAACTGGCTTAGCTCGCTAGTTTTATGACATTAACTGAAATAAGCGAAATAATTATGATGTTTACAAATACAATACAGATATTTCCATTCCAAAGATAACATCCAGCACAAATCTACGAACATATTCAGGTGAGGTAACTGGTTTACTGCTAACTAGTGAAAGACTAAATTAATATGACGAGCTGCACCTCAAAATACATGTTAGATGTAAACATTGTGCATTATAATCAAGCTTAATTCACTATATTTTAAATAGTTTGAGCACTGCAGTTCAGCTGGTGACAGTTCAATAGGAAATCAACTGAAAGCATCCAGTCATCTCATACGACTGAAGTTTATGTTCAATTTCTTGCCAGAATGAGCCAGAATGAAATGTAAAAGTAGCCAGAATGAAATGCTCATCTTAAAGAAATATGTCAGATGGATTTAGCTGGTTTTGCATCTGAACTCTTCAATTATAGCTGGTGAAGTGGATTTACTTATTTGAGTTAACAAAAGTAATGGTGAGCATTGTAACGTTTACAGCAGCACTGAAAAGGGGCGGGGCTACATGAGGTCAACATCAGATGGGCTGCAGCATTATTAAAAAAATTAAAGGCTTATTCCATAGATACATTGTCTTTCAATAATTCAAGCACTTTTCAAGTGCCTCTTCAGGAATATTGTTTTTTTCAAGGGTTTTCCAGGCTCTAAATTTCAAAAAGTCAAATTCAAGTACTTCAAGCACTTTAAGTACCTTATACAAACCCTGAAATAATTACATGACCACCTACACTACAGTTTAGAAAGTCTGAGGTTAATAAGATACTTTAATGTTTTTGAAAGAAGTGTCTTTTGCTCACCATGCATTTATTTGATCAGAAATACAGTCAACAGTGTAATATTGTAAATATTTGTATATTTTTAAATAGTTTTCTATTGTAATATATTGTAAAATTTCTGTGATCAAAGCTGAATTTTCAGCATCATTACTTTAGTGTCACATGATCCTTCAAAAATCATTCTAGTATGCTGAATTGCTGCTCAAGAAACTTTTATTAGTTACTGATTTATCAGTTATTGACTAGTTATTTGATTTTATTTCAGTTAAATAAATATTCTTAAATTATATTTATTAATTTAATTTATTTAATTAAATTAGTTATTTTAAATCATTATTTTTTTAATTACATTTAGCTACCATCATTTTTAATCTTTCATTAATTTCCAGGTCTATAAATTGTCATTTTAAAATTACCAGATACTTCTGGGTTCCTATTAGGCAAGTTTATTTATATAGAACATTTCATATACAATGGTAATTCAAAGTGCTTTACATAAAAGGAATTAAAATAATCCTAAAAAAATAATCACAACAATAAAAACAAGGAATTTAAAAACTTATTATTAAAAGTTTTTAAAAATTATTTAAAAAATTAATTTAAAATGCATTAAAATATAAAATACTAGGACACTTACGATGTTATAACTTTATATAAAATAAATGAAAAATAACAGCAACTATTTGATTTACCATGATTTTTCCAGTTTTCATAAAGACTGGACTTTTTTTCATAATTTTGTAGTTTAATACAAAATTATAAGATTTATATTCACAAAGAACAATGTTTAGCAGATAAAATGTTTAGAGATTAGTAGTAGTTAAATATGTTAAAAAAGTTTAATTAATTTTAATTACATTAAAATAATTTTAATTGATTTTATCTGCAATAGAAATCTTTTATATATATATATCTCTTTACTGTCATGTTTAAAGCATTTAATGCATCTTTGCTGAATTTCTTTGCTCTTTTCTTCATTTGAAAATGTAATTATAAAAAATCTTACTGACCTCAAACTTGTGAATGATATTTACATGTCATCATTATTACTAAATTATTTTTTACAGGACACTATTATTACTATTATTACTAAGTACCAGAAAATATTTTTAAAATAAATTAAAAATATCAGAATGCGTCGCTACTGTTTTAGTTTCAATAAATGATACTCAACATGGAAAGAAAGTTGTGAGCTCTTACAAAACGGAGTTAGAGTATGTTTTATAGAACACCTTTTAGCCCCCTAATGTGTTAAGTTCTTACATTATGCTCCTTTATGTTATTTTCAAAATGCTAATGGCAGCTAAACATCGTCTCAGATTGAACAGCATCTGTTTAAGCGGCGCTCATCACCTGTGCTGGGCTCTTAAATTCAGCCCACATCTCTGACTCACACCTGCTGATGGGAGTGTGTGTGTGTGTGTGTGTGTTGACTCTACCTGTTTCTGGTTGTTGAGGTGCATCTCTCGGTCGGCCACCTCCCGCCGCAGGCGCTCCACGTCCTGCTTGAGCTGCAGCCTCTCCTCATTCTCGTCCGTGGCCTCATCCAGTTGTTTGGACAGGTAGAAATTCTGTCGGTTCAGCTCGGCGTTTTCCTGTGTCAGTTGTGTCAGCTGCTCCTCCAGATCCGTGATTACCTGATACAGGTGCAACAAAGATTATGTAAGAGTATGAAGATACCATCAAATGGCAATGACATGGTACAGATATACATACGTATTATCAGAAGTGAGCAAGACTTATTTTAAAGAAAGTACTTTTATTCAGTAATGATGCTTTAAATTGATCAAAAGTGACAGTAAAGACAATTATGTGTTGTAAAAGATTTCTATTTCAAATAAAATCTATTAAAATTACATTAAAATTTATTTAAATAATATTTCTTTAACTTAAGTTATACTTGTCTACTACTAATCTCTAAACATTTTGTTCTTTGTGAATGTATTCTCTATAAAACAACAAAGTTATGATTAAAAAAAAAAATGTTAAAAATTAAATAATGCAAAAATGTATTAATCAAAAGTTACAGTAAATACAAAAAATATATATATTTGGAATAGAATCTGTTAAAATTATATTGATTTACATTTTTTCTGCTAAAAATTGTTCTTTGTTAACGTATTCTCTATAAAACTACAAAATTATGTTTTAAAAAATTGGCCAGTCATTATTAAATTGGAAAAAAGCATGGAAAATTAATACAGAAAAAAAAAATCATGGGAACTAATTTTAATAAAAATTAATTTAAATAAAATACATTTAAATAATATCAATTATTGCAAAAATGTATTAATCAAAAGTTACAGTAAATACATTTATAATGTTACAACTTTTTTTTATTTGGAATAGAATCTATTAAAATTACATTTATTTACATTAAATTTTTTTCCTGGTAAACATTGCTCTTTGTTAACTGTATTCTCTATAAACTGGAAAATTATGATTTAAAAAAAAAAATTGTCCAGTCATTTTGAAATCAGAAAAAATTCATGGAAATTGAAATATATTAATATATATACCACAGGAACTCATTTTAATATAAACAAATTAAATAAAACACATTTAAATGAAATCAAATACTGCAAAATGTATTAATTAAAAGTTACAGTAAACACATTCATAATATTCCAAAAAAAATATTTCAAATATAATTTATTAAAATTACATTTATTTACATTACTTATATATATCATGGGAACTTCTTATGAAATTTGAAAAAATCGTGGAAAATTAATATATATAAAAAAAAAAAATAACAAAAAAAAAAAAAGAGAGAAAAGTATCATGGGAACTATTTTTCATATTTAAATGAAATCAAATACTGCAAAAATGTATTAATCAAAAGTTAAATAAATACATTTATAATGTTACACTTTTTTTATCTGGAATAGAATCTATTAAAATTACATATATTTACATTACTTTTTTTCTGCTAAACATTGTTCTTTATGAATGTATTCTCTATAAAACTACAAAAGTATGATTAAAAATTGTCTAGTCATTTTGAAATTGGAAAAAATCATGGAAAAGTAATATATATTCATATACATTTAAAAAAATAAATAAATTTAAGTTACATATTTCTGTGAAACATTGCTCTTTCCTGGTGAAACCAGGAAATATCTAATACTTTTAAAACTGTAATTTGCAGGTCTCAAAAAGTCTTGGGAATCAATAAAACATAAAAAAATAATGGAAACAAAATTTCTTGAGCAGCAAGGTCATGTGGCACTGAAGACTGGAGTAATGATCATGAAAATTCAGCTTTGATCGCAGGAATACATTACATGTTAAAATATATTCACACAGAAAACGGTTGGTTTAAATTGTAATAATATTTCACAATATTACTATCTTTGCTGTATTTTTAATCAAATAAATGCAGATTTGGTGAGCTTTTTTTTTTTTTTTTCAAAAACATACCAACCCCTAACTCCATAGTATTTGTTTTATAATTCTATATAGAAAACCTGGTATTAGTACATTTTGGGGACTATTAAAGTATTATTTCCTTCGGTTTTCTACATAATTGTATTTTTATTGTTTTATGACTGAACTTTATGACTGAACTGATTTACTTTCAAAACAAAACAATCTATGATTGGACATTATTACATCACAAATGGGCTCAAAAGTTAAATAATCTTGCTAAAAACATCACAAGTCTGTGTGCTAACCACTAAACCACCACTTAAACCTGTATAAATGTAGTTTTTCCACTAAAAAACAGTCCTGATGCCTTTCTCCATGTTTCTTCCTAACATCTTTCTGTCCTTAAAAACTCCTGCCGTTTAACAGGCGTGTATTAATCCTGTCGAGTGCCAGAAATGTTCTTAAAGCCTTTACCATCACTCAAAGCTAGATGCAGAGCTACTCTGAACTTCATCAGAAAGCCTTCTTTGACTAAAACCCTTTTTAGAAGCGTTTCTCATTTCACTTCACACATTTCCAAAGCCTCCATCTGACAAACAGAAGAGACGCAGGTTTGCATGAAATTGCAGTGCTGGTCAAGTGTGTTGGCGCGCAGCGGTGCCAAGCACTCCTCTGGTGCGGAGGAGGTTTCTGCGCTCATTATTATTGTCATTACAGTTAAAGGCACAGCGTCACGCACACACACACTGACCCACTTTAACCAATGACCAAAAAACACACTTTTTACCCTGCTCTGGTGTATTTGGCCTGTGTTTTCCCTTGTGTTCATCTTTCCATTGATATCCAAAATTGCATCTATCTGTCTTCTTCTGAATGGTTGTTTGCACAATGCCGTGTGGTTGCTAGGGTGTTATGCATGATTGCTACGTTTTTTTTTTTTTTTTTAAATTGTTCAGGTGGAAATCTGAGAAAAGTAATAGGGTAAGATGAGAGAAGATGCTATTGTGCACTTTTAATCTGTAACATCTTTGGACAAGTTTAGCATGTGCAAAATGATGATGCATCAGCATGATGCATTTGCAAATTTAGTTTGCATAACATGTAAAATTTAAAATTGTCTTAGTAACTTTTATAGAATGTACAAATGTCTGTTTGTACAAATGTACAAATACTGTTATTACTTTTTAATACTATTAATACATTTAATTGCTAAAAGAACTACTCTGTACGGTGAGAAATATTAAATAAAATTTATATTATATCATGTACCATCAGTTAACATCTTTTACGCTTAAGGTTTGTCTAAAACAGTTTATGGTCAAAATTATAAATAAAACTGTTTTGAATGACAAAAAAAATATTATTATATTATATTATATTATATTATATCTATTATATTATATTAAGTGTCAATGTAAAATAATAAATTAACTATTCAATTTTTTGACAATTTATTATTAAAATATTAAATTATTTAGAGGACATCTTTCCCATTTAACTTTTACAAAATGTCTAAATGCCTTTATTATATTATATTATATTATATTATATTATATTATATTATATTATATTATATTATATTATATTATCTTAGATTAGATTTTATTTTAAGTTTCATAAATGCAAAATACTAAATGGAATATTCTTTTTTTGACAGTTTATTATTAAAATGTAAAATTATTTAGAAGACATCTTCATCTTCCCTATTTAACTTTCACAGAATATATAAAGGACTTATATTATATTATATTATAATATATTTTAAGTGTCATTATTATGACACTTAATTTATTATTAAAATGTAAAATTATTTAGAGGACATCTTCCCTATTTAACACTCACAGAATGTATAAATTACTTTTTTTGTATTGTATTATATTATATTATGTTATATTATATTTTTAGAATTTTAAATTTTATTAATGTAATTGCAAATGTAATGCTAAAATGTTATTATTAATTTGTTTTGACAATTTATTATAAAAACATAAAAATTGTTTAGAGGCCAATTTTACGACATTAACTTTCACAGAATGTATAAAAGATGTTTTATATTATATTATATTATATTTTAAGTGTCAATGTAAAATACTAAATTGAATATTCTTTTTTTTGACAATTTATTATTGAAATGTAAAATTATTTTGAGGATTATATTATATTAGAATTTTAAATGTTATTAATGTAATTGTAAATGTAATGTTAAAATGTTATTATTAATTTGTTTTGACAACTTTGTAATTTTCCAAATATGTAAAGTTATTTAGAGGCCATTTTACCTCATTAACTTTCACAGAATGTATAAATTATGTTTTATATTATATTATATTATATTGTATATTGTATATTTAATTAAAATAATTCCATAATAGCAACACTGTTATTTCACATTGAATGATTTCACTCAGTTACCTTATAGATGCCTAAACTGAAAAAAAAAAAAACAACAAAAAACAAAAACAGTAAATAAAGTAAGTAATAAAGAAAAAAATAAATAAATAAGATGTCACTTGGGGCCTTCTGGGTCTAATTTGATATTTTCATTAAAAAAAAAAAAAAAAAAAAAATCAAACAATATTTTTCACTCCACAAATCTAAAAACAATAATGTGTCCACATTAGCAAATAGACACACACACAAAAAACCAACAATGTAATGTTTTCTAGAAAAATATTAATCTCGAAAACAAATGACTAAATCTCACAAGTTCTGCTATTCAGATAAAACGACAAAAATATAAAGAGCATATTAATTCATTAAATAAGAATTTGTGCCATCTGTGACCAAGAAAAACTAAAACATCTTAGCAACCATAATACAACACCCTAGCATTGTTTTTAGTGTTTCACAGGCATTTAATACACATGTAATTAGCAAAATAAAAGTGCATGGGAATACAATGTTATTCTCTACCCTTGCTAAACATAATACAGCTCAAAAATTGAGAAGATCAAAGCGTGTTTAGTGGAAAGAAGCCGTCACCAGGGGCTGAGATTATAAGAGCTTACGAAAGACAGATCGAAGAGCAAACGCCGCTCTCCTGTCTGTCTGTCTGTCTGTCTGTCTGTCTGTAGTCCCACCATCAGCAAAACTCACCGAGACTGACAGCGAGGCTTCAGACACGTTAATGCTGAGAATAACCATAACTAGCACTCACACAAGCTCTTAAACATAAGTATGAGCAATAGTAATAGCAATGCTTGACTTGCCATACATATAAAAACAAGCCCATGTTTTCATTTCATTAAGACAATCAAATTCAAATTTCAAGATTATACATTCATATGAGCCCCAGTTATGATCGCAAAGGAGTATGGTAAGGGAAAAATGTAATATAACTCCTCGGCACTGAAGAGAAGATGGGCGTCTAAAAACAGCGCTGGGGCCGGGTGAGAATATTGCATCGGTGGAGACGCTCAAACAGCTTGAGTGTGGGTGGACAGTGAAAGTAGGGCAGAGATGCTCTGTGCTTGATAATAATGAAACACACTCCAGGGGCAATGCAAACAAAAGCACTTCAAAATGCAACCGTTCCCCAAATCAATAACTGCTGGAGGAACAACACATGCATTTGAAAATGATAAAATGGTGGACGGCATTACTTTCCCCTAACAGTGTGTGTGTGTGTGTGTGTGTGTGTGTGTATACACTGCTGTTCAAAAGTTTGCGATCAGTAGGATTTCTGATGTTTTTTAAAGAAGTCTTTTCTGCTCATCAAGGCTGTGTTTATTTGATTAAAAATACAGAAAAAAACTGTAATATTGTGAAATATTATTGCAATTAAAAATAGTGGTTTTCTATTTAAACATACTTTAAAATCAAATTTATTCCTTTGATGCAAAGCTGAATTTTCAGCATAATTACTCCAGTGTCACATGATCCTTCAGAAATCATTCTAATATGCTGATTTATTATCAATGTTGGAAACGATTGTGCTGCTTAATATGGATAAACATTTTTGGAACCTGTGATAGTCTTTTGTAACAATATACACTACTGTTCAAAGTTTGGGGTCAGTAAATTTTCTTTCTTTCTTTGAAGAAATTAATACTTTTATTCAGCAAGGATGTGTTCAAGTGATAAAAAGTGATAGTAAAGATTTCTATTTTAAATAAATGCTGTTCTTTTTAACTTTTTATTCATCAAAAAACTGGTTAAAACACTTTTAATCCCCCCAAAATCATAAAATAAATATATTTATTGTAATACACATTTAAAATAAATTGATAAAAAAGTGATAGTAAAGACTTGTATTGTTAAAACATTTCTATTTTAAATAAATGCTGTTCTTTTAAACTTTTTATTCATCAAAAAACCTGAAAAAAAAGTATGACAGGTTCCAAAAAAATAATCAAGCAGCACAACTGTTTCCAACATTGATCATAATTCAGCATATTAGAATGATTTCTGAAGGATCAGACTGGAGTAATGATGCTGAAAATTATAAATAAATAAAATAAATAAATAAATAAATAAAAAGCAATTCATTTCAAATTGCTGTAAAATGTAATTTATTTCTGTGATCAAAGCTGAATTTTCAGCAGCATTACTCCAGTCTTCAGTGTCACATGATCCTTCAGAAATCATTCTAATATGCTAATAATTATCAATGTTGGAAACAGTTGTGGTGCTTAATATTTTTTTGGAACCTGAGTTTGTTTTTATGTACTTTTTTAAAATAGAAATATTTTCTAACAATATAAGTCTTTACTATCACTTTTTATCTATTTATTTTGAATATATATATATATATATATATATATATATATATATATATATATATATATATATTATAATAATATTTACTTTGAATTTTTTTTTTTTTTTGGTTATTTTTTACATTTGTACATTTATTTATTTATTTATTTTGGTTAAAAGTGACAAATGTAACAAATTATAAAAACTAAATATATATTAATATATTAATTTTTCAATATCATGGTAAATAGGTTGCTTGACAATTTATTAAACTGTAAAAGCGGTGTGACATGCTATTCTTTATCTAAAACTATTTTAAACAATATTTTTCTAATTATTTTATAAATGTCATACAGTACATGGCATTTTTATGAGCTCCTTTTAATTAAGAGATTACTTGTCACCCTGCTGGGCTATTTAAATGAACTGAAAAAAGCATAATTAAAATGACACAGATCCTATTACTGATCCAAAACATCACTTTACCCTTTAAAATACTGTTTTTTTTTTTAATTAATACTTTTATTCAGCAAGTATGCATAAAATTTCCTTAAATAACAAAAAAAAAAAAAAAAAAAGTTTCCAATAAATGCTGTTCTTTTGAACTCTGAATAAATTATTTTAATAAAAATATGAAGCCACACAACTGTTTTTAACATTGATGATAATAAATGTTTCAGCATATTAGAATGATTTCTGAAGGATCATCTGACACTGAAGACTGGAGTAATGATGCTGAAAATTCAGCTTTGATCACAGAAATAAATCACATTTTAATATATTTTCAAACAAAAAACGCTCATTTTAAATTGTTAAAAATATTTCACATTATTACTGTTTTTACTGTATTTTTGATTAATTAACTTCAGCCTTGGTGAGCATAAAAGTCTTGCTTTCGATAATATTTTACAAATCTACCACCCTTAAACTTTTGAGCGCTAGTGTGCATTCATATCAATTTTAAACTAAAACAGTGATATTGACAAAAGGTTTGATTTAGTTCTGACTCAGATGCTCTTTATGGAAACTGCACCATCCACACACTCAATCTGTACAGGTAGGACTGGTCTGGGTCACATTTGATGAGTCAAATAGAGAGAAAAGCTCATTTGCATACCGCACAGCTGTCTCGCAGGGCATCAAACTTGCGTTGGATTTCATCCCGATGGGCCTTAAAAAAAGAAAGAAACCAAATGAGAGTTAAAATTGCCATGTTTGCAAGAAGTGTGCACTCTGCCAGAGTGCTGCATGGAGTTCTGCAGTAAAGTGCATTTGAGCAGATAGCAGCGGCGCTGTGAAATGAACTCGAGTGTCATGACAGGTGTGATGTCATGCATGAGAGCGACAGGCTGCGAGGATGAAACCGTGTCATAGATGCATTGAAACGGAGCGCCACAGCCCTTGTGTACCGCAGAGAAGCGTAGGAAGATGTTTACAGCACTGTGAAGACGAGGAACACAATAGTCCACAGAGAGATTCGACAGAAACACGATTACTCATTACGACTGAACGACATAAAGGAGATGCGTGGAGTCTGCAATATGGTGAAATGACACGGATTATATCGACCGCTGCTCCTTCAGAAGCTACTTTGAAACTTTAGCTTGCCAAGATACAAACTACTTACATAAACTAGTCAAGCTGTCGTTTGCTTAAGTTACTTAGAAAAACTACTGTATTATATTTGATAACCAAATTTCAAATGATCAAGATGATCAAAATTTTGCCTTCTCTCATCTGACTGATAGTTTAGACTTTTTTTAAAGGAGAAGTCCACTTCCAAAACAAAGATTCACATGTAATGTACTCACCCCCTTGTCATCCAAGATGTTCATGTCTTTCTTTCTTCAGTCGTAAAGAAATTATGTTTTTTGAGGAAAACGTTTCTGCATTTTTCTCCATATAATGGACTGATATGGAGCCCCGAGTTTGAACTTCCAACTTTTACAGCTTTAAATGCAGCTTCAAACGATCCCAGCCAAGGGAGAAGGGTCTTATCTAGCATAATGATTGGTTATTTTCATAAAAATAGTACAATTTATATACTTTTTAATGTCAAACGCTCGTCTCGTCTTACTCTGCCTGGACTGTTTTTTTTTTTTTCGGTTCATGACAGTTAGGGTATGTCGAAAAACTCCCATCTCATGTTCTCCCTCAACTACAAAATCGTCCTATGTCGCTGTTTTACCTTTTTTGTTAAAGGTGTTTGATCTTTGCATGTTCACTTTGCAAAGACTTGGTCGGAACTTCTGCAGCGATGTAGGATGATTTTGAAATGATTTGTGAAAGTTGAGGGAGAAAATACGATTGGAGTTTTTCGACATACCCTAACTGTCTTGAGTCAGAATACACAGAGTTCAGGGAGAGAAAGGCAAGATGTGCGTTTGAGATTAAAAAGTATTTAAATTGTATTTTTTAATGAAAATAATCGATCATTTCACTAGATAAGACCCTTCTTCCTCGGCAGGGATCGTTTACACCCACACTATAATAAACTATAATAAACTATGTATCAATCAAATAAATGATGAAGTATATGAGAGAGATGGATTTGGTCATGGTCACTTCAGGTTCATTCATCACAATGTAAATCCTCACCCGGAGGACGGTGATCTCCTCCTCGGCCTCTGCGGTCGTCTCCTCCAGCTCGGTCTTGGCCTGCTGTAGTTGGCTCTCCAGCGCGTGACGGGCTGCCTGCAGGCTGCTGATCTGAGCTTCTCTCTCCTGCAGGGACAGCGTGAGCTCCGACACCTGCCGCTTGATCTCCAGCTTCTGCTCCTCGTGCTCCAGACCCATCTGTGGAGGAACACACAGCAGGACTATAGTTACAGGGCGATCAACATGACTCCAGTGCATCAATTAATGTCTTGTGAAGCCAAAAGCTGCATGTTTGTAAGAAACAAATTGATTGAGACGTTTTAACTTTAAACCATCGCTTGCTGCTAAAATATGAGCCCATAATCCATAATAATGCTTCCTCTAATGAAAAAGCTGTCTTGTCTGAATCCGGAGAGAAATCTGCACAGATGAACCACCATTTGCACGTCAAAACAGTCTAAAACAGTCTAAAACAGCTCTAAACAAATATGTCGGTGGATTTCGATGTGACAAACAGGAGAGGAAATGGCCAGTATTTTGGCCAGAAGTGATGGTTTAAAGTTAAAATGTCTTCATGATGGATTTGTTTCTTACAAACATGCAGCTTTTGGCTTCTCAAGACGTTCACTGATGGACTGGAGTGGTGTGGATTACTTGTGAAATATTGTGATGTTTTTATCAGCTGTTTGGACTCTCATTCTGACGGCACCCATTCACTGCAGAGGATCTATTGGTGAGCAAGTGATGCAACGCTACTCCAGATTTCTCCAAATCTGATGAACAAACAAACTTAGATGGGGTGGCCTGAAGGCGAGTAAATTGTCAGGAAATTTTCATTTTTGGATGAACTATTCTTTCAGGCACAATTTCCCTCAACATTGCCACTACTGTAACATTGTGGATATTTATCTTCTTTATAATTCCTATTATCTTTGATTACTATTATCACTGAAAATATTGTATTTTTTATTGTGTCACAGTAAAACAATTATTGCCATATTACAATGATTTTTTTTTTTTTTTTACCTAAATCAACTAATTAAAGGCAGTGATGAGAATTTAAAAATAATGCCATGATGCCAAAGAAAAAAATAAAGATAGCTCTAAATGGTTTTAGAAAATATAGTTTAGAACATATACATTTCTAATAGATTTAGATCTTATTTTCTTTATGCAAAATCTAAATTATTTCTTTCTGCTGATTTTAGGATGAAACATAATTCAGTATTCTTCCCGAGTGTATCAAGTCAATTGTATTTTTATAGTGTTTTACATAATACAAACTGTTTCAAAGCAGCTTTACAGAAATTCATGATGTTAATGATATAAATATACATTCCTGCCTTACAGTCATATTTAACAGATTAGAGCTCATGATAATCATATTAAATCACAGACTCATATTAATTAAGAGACCACACGGAATATGTTTCACCCCGCTGGGTTGTTTAAATGAACTGAAAAATCATAATGAAACTTATATAAAACAAGAAATGTTTGAAAGTTTTGGTTCTGTACAATTAGTACTTTTATTCAGCAGGGATGCATTAAATTGATCAAAAGTGATTTTAAAGACATTTATAAAATTTCCAAAAAAAAAAAAAAAATTGCTGCTTTCTTAAACTTCCTATTCATCAAGAATCTTGAAAAAAATATGTCAATGTTTCCACAAAAATATGAAGCAGCCAGAGCTGGGTAGATTACAAATTGTAATCCGTTACGGATTCCTAATTACATCACAAAAATTGTAGTCAGTAACGTAATCCATTACATTATGTAATATATTCAGATTACTTTTTGATTACTTTTAGATTACTTTTATCACATTGATTTAAACAGGATAATCTTGTACCATAATAATGTAAAAATACAAAGATTGAGAAAATATATTCCTTTCATTGTAGTTAACATGAAGTGCATTAAAGATTATATTACATCAAGATTTTGACATCAAGACATCAAGAGTTTGTAAAGGAACTGTAGGGGGTTTGTGAGTTTAATGAAAGGCTAACAAGTAATTAAATCATAAATAAATGTAAAATTAATATAAATCATTTTAAGATAACAATCAAAATAATTCACTTACTAAAAAAGAAATATTTTATATTTATCCGCACACCATACAACCATTAAACAATGTCTGAGAAACATGAACATGCAAATATGATACTTATTAAAATATTTATTTCTTAAGGGGTACTTAAAGGGGTCATTGATTATTTAACTTTTTTTTTTTTTTTTAACTTTAGTTAGTGTGTAATGTTGCTGTTAGAGCATAAACAACATCTGCAAAGTTACAGTGCTCAAAGTTCAATGCAACAAGGAGATGTTGTCTTTTACAGAATTGCTGATTGACCACCCCTTTAAAGTAAATAAATGAAATTAAAGAGGTTCAGATGACAAAAAGTTTGAGAATGTCTGCAAATAAGAAATAAAGATTGAAAGACAAAAGCCTTTCAATAATACATAATAATACATGGTTAAATAACCTGAGTGATAATTCAAATAAAAATGAATGTTTCATCAGTAGTTGATGCAATGATGAAATGGTTCCTTAACCTGAAATGATTTTTGGAAATCCACTGATCAAATGCTGTGTCGCCACCTGAATAATGACTAGTCTATGTGTGAATGTCCACACTTTCTGAGTGTATGTAAGCAGTTGACAATTTTAGAAAGGAAAATTTAAAAGACAAAAAAGAGGAATTAGAGAGAATCAGTAAATGATGAATAATTTATTGCTATCGTGTGAATAATATGTAATCATGTAATCAATAAAAAAGTAACTGTAGTTTGATTACGAGTATTTTAAAATGTAACTTACTCTAATTACAAGTACTTAAAGGAGAAGTCCACTTCCAGAACAGAAATTATCAGATAATGTTCTCACCCCTTGTCATCCAAGATGGTCATGTCTTTCTTTCTTCAGCCATAAAGAAATAATGTTTTTTGAGGGAAATATTTCAGGATTTTTCTCCATATAACAGACAAATCCCAAATGCAGTCGTAAACTATCCCAGAAGAGGAAGAAGGGTCTTATATAGCGAAATGATTGGACATTTTCATAAAAATAATACAATTTATATACTTTTTAATGTCAAACACTTGTCTTGTTTTACTCTCCCTGAACTGTTTTTTTTTCTGGTGACAGTTAGGGTATGTCGAAAATCTCCCATCTCATGTTCTCCCTCAACTTCAACGTCCTATATCGCTGTTTTACCTTTTTTGTTAAGGGTATTTGATCATCTTTGCATGTTCACTTTGCATAGACTGGGTCGGTACTTCTGCAGCGATGTAGGATGATTTTAAATGATTTTTGAAGTTGAGGGAGAAAATACAATTGGAGTTCTCGACATACCCTAACTGTCTTGAACCAGAATACACAGAGTTCAGGGAGAGAAAAGCAAGACGAGCGTTTGAGATTAAAAAGTATTTAAATAGTTTTTTTTTTTTTAATGAAAATAACCGATCGTTTTGCTAGATAAGACCCTCCTTCCTTGTTTGGGATCCTTTACAACCGCATTTGGGATCATTTGAAGCTGCATTTAAACTGCATTTTGGAAGTTCAAAATCGGAGCACCATATCAGTCCATTATATGGAGAAAAATGCTCAAATGTTTCCCTCAAAAAACAATTTCTTTACGGCTGAAGAAAGAAAGATATGAACATCTTGGATGACAAAGGGGTGAGTACATTATCTGTAAATTTTTGTTCTGGAAGTGAACTTGTCCTTTAATTTTTGGAATCTGATTACGTAATCCAGATTACATGTAATTAGTTACTACCCAGCTCTGTTGAAGCAGCACAACAGTTTTCAACTTCATATTGATTTCCTTTGATTCTTTTGGGTTGAAATATGGTTCCAAAGTCTCCTCGAGTTTATCAAACCGTCTCATCATCGTTATATGCTCGTCTTGGTCGTCACTCACCTCTCGCAGTCTGGCCTCCAGCTCCAGCACTCTGCTTTTGTTAGTCTGCTCTTGTTGTGTCAGTTTCTCCAGATGTTCCTCCAGCTTTGCATTCTGGGCTTCCAGTTTTCCAGCCTGAGATTCCAGATAAAACTTCTGCTGCCTGAGCTCAGATATCATCTCCTCTTGGGCTTTCCTAAAGATTACAAACAAGACTTTGAGGGTTTTTGGACAAAAACCCTGCTGAAAATTGTAAAGATAGTCAAAACCTGTTTCTAAAACCTGGTTAACCATGCAAGTTAAGCTAGTCTGGAGGAAACATCATCAGCACATCAGCATCTAAATCACGATAATATATGACCCTGGACCACAGAACCAGTCATAAGGATCAATTTTTTTTTTTAATTTAGGTTTATACATCATCTGAAAGCTGAAGTTTGTTAGCATAGGATAAAATTGGGCCAAGACACAACTATTTGAAAATCTGGAATATGAGGGTGCAAAAAAAAAAAGTTTTTTAATCAAAAAAAAAAATCAAAATCTTGAGAAAACTCCCTTTAAAATTGTCCAAATAAAGTTCTTAGCAATGCGTATTACTAATCAGAAATTAAGTTTTGATATATTTACAGTAGGAAATTTACAAAATATCTTCATGGAACATGATCTTTACTTAATATCCCAATGATTTTGGCATAAAAGAAAAAATTTTATTTGAAATAATTTTAACCCATACTCATAATACTGTTGGATATTGCTGTAAACAAACCTGTGCTACTTACGACTGGTTTTGTGGTCCAGGGTCACATATGAAGCTGATATGAAAGCCTCATTGTAATGCAAATACACCAGGTCATCGTTCATTAACTTGTGCTTAACCCTGAAAATCTGCTATCATGGCACATTAGCCTGAAATTAACCTTTACATTCACAAATCACATTTCATATTGAAATATCCATGGTTCATTCATGTGAACAGCATGAAATTGACTGTGAAAATGCTGTCTTAATAGTAATATTACATAGAAGCATAAAAAAATAAGTAGCTACAGCCAAATAGTACCAGATAATGTATACACAGATATTTTTTAAATGTATTTTATTTTTATTTTATTTATTATTTCTATTAAAGACATGATAAAATACAAAAACTCATACATTTATTTATATAATATTTATTTTTTTAAATAATTCTAATTTTATTTTATACACTATAAATTGCAATATAATAAAAGGACATTCCCTATAGATACTTCACAATATTGCATATGATTATAGTTTATTTAAATAGTTTTGTTTCTTCTTATTTTTGTTAGGAGCGATTTCTATTAAAACACTATAAAATATAAAAACTCATAATTTTATTCATATAATATTTATTTTTTAAAATACATTTTCTTTTATTTTATACACTATAAATTACAATATAATAAAAGGACATTTCCAAAATATCCTTCACATTATTACATATGATTATAGTTTATTTAAATAGTTTTGTTTCTTCTTATTTTTGTTAGGAGCGATTTCTAGTAAAACATTATAAAACTTAAAAACTCAAATGTATTTATATAATATTTATTTTTTTAAATATATATATTTTTTTATTTTATACACTATAAATTATAATATAATAAAAGGATATCCCCAAAAGACCCTTCACAGTATTACCTATGATTATAGTTTATTTAAATAGTTTTGTTTCTTCCTATTTTTGTTATTAGTGATTTCTATTACAGACAGTATAAAATATAAAAACTCATACATTTATTTTATATATATATATATATATATATATATATATATATATATATATATATATATATATATTTTTTTTTTTTTTTTTTTTTTTTTTTTTTTTAAATTTTATTTTATACACTATAAATTATTTATTTTTTATTTGTTTGTTTTTTATTATGTTTTTGTCAGGAGTGATGTATTTTTTTGCATTATTGTCATTTTTCATTTTAGCAATTTCGTGGTATACTTTCGTATTTTTTTAAATATGCTATTTAGGTTTAATTTATTTTTATTTAATTTTTAGTAATTTTATTACTTTGACATTTTTTAAGTTTAAGTAAATGTATCAGATGCAAACAAATGTATTTGCAAAGAACACCATATCCAAACAAAATGTGTTTGACTGTATTTTATGACATTATGTGGCACAGCATGAAGCAGAATGGCTAATTGCTTTTACATAACAACAACAGTCAACCGCAATATGAAAAAAAAAAAAATTCAATTAATAATTAAATGTGTTACTAAAAATAATCCAAACAAACAGCTCTTCAAGCAAGTAATATAATGTGTATAACTGTAGGCTGTTTGTGGTTACCAGCTACAAATGATTTCTATCCACCACTGAATCAGCTGGAGTCTGTATGTTCACGCATATATACTTACATGTTTTTCTGTGTGTAAATGCTGCTGTTGGCTGCCAGTTTGTTGGCCTCGGACAGCTCAGCGATCCTCTGCTCCAGATTGGTCATCTTTGACTCCATGGCATTGATTGTCTACATGAAACAGAGTCGCTGATGAGTAAATTAGACACCACAATTCAAAGCAGAACCTTAGTTTGCTAATAGATGGACCAGCTTGAATTTCTTTACGGGTTCAGCTGGTTAGTGCTGGTCATACAGATCATATAATCTTTCAGAAAAAGCAAAATAATGTGTTACCGCCGCCTGGTCGCTGATCACTTTTCCTCGCTCACGCGATTCCTCCTCATACGTGTTCTGCTTGGACTCCAGCAGTTCCTTTTCAGCCAAATCAGCCTTCATTTGAGTCTCTAAAACCTGCAAAAACATAAGCACTGGATTATTACACCTGACAAATGAACTGAAACTGCCCTTGAAATGAGGCTATTAAAAGTTTAAACTAAATCCAAAGATAAATATAGAGTCAAGATCTTTTATTCATTCACTGTAACATTAATAACAAGCATCAAAGTCAGAGTATATCAGTCCTGTGTAAAACTCAGCAATGGAGGTAAACCGCTCTGTTGAATATCACTGATATTTGTCACGAGCAGAAGTGTGTGTGTGTGTGTGTGTGTGTGACCAGACCTTGATCTTGTCTTCAAAAAGCTTCTTCTTCTGTTCCAGGTGTGTTTCCATACGCTGCGCTGTTGCCTGCGTTTCACGCAAGTTCTCTTCGAGTTCCTGCATACAGACAACAGAGGAAAAATTAATATCAATGAGACTTCATGGAATATTGCTTTCATACTGAGAGATTGCTAGGGTATCTTTCCCCGAAGAAAAATTAAAAAGTGTGTAACTTTAGTAAAAGTCTCTATTCAATCTTATTTATTTTAGGAAAAACAGTCGGTAATTTTAATTGATACATTTCCTTAACAGGTCACCAGCAGTACTATATCAATATTATTTACAGTATATGCTTTCATAGTATTTATTAATATAATTAATATAATAATATTATAATTTTATCATTAATTATATTAATCATAATTAATATAATCAATATTCTAAGTTAACTTTTATTTTTTAATTTGTTTTAGTTGTAATAATTCTGTGCCTTTGTCATTCTTTTTTATATTTTTAAAAATATTTGTATTATTTAGCTTTCATTTATTTTTGTTTCAGGTTTAGTAATTTAGTACTTCAATGTTTTTAAGGTTTTTCATATAATACTTACATTTTATTTGAGGTTGATTTTAATTAATAAAAATCATTTTAAATAAACTTAATTAACCCTTTAGCCAGTTAAAAAAAAAAGAAATAAATAAATAAAATAAAATAAAATAAAAACACTGTAAATAATTTACCATTGCATTATATGTAAATATACAGTAAAATACATCCAAATTTATCAGTTCTGAAAGTACAAAGGAAAAATTAAGCTATAATTTAAAGTTATTAAATAAATAAATAAAAAGAAAATTATATATATATATATATATATAAAAATTTAAGCGCTTTTAATTTGTTTGTATTTATTAAATATATTTAAATATTTAGCTCTAATTTATTTTATTTCAATTTTAGTATTTTTGTTGTAATTTACTACTTTAACGTTTTTAAGGTTTTTCATATAATACTTATATTTTATTTGATGTTTATTTCAATTAATAAAAAACTATTTTAAATAAATTGAACTAACCCTTTAGCCTGTTTAAAAAAAAAACAAACAAAAAAAAAACAACATTGTGAATGGTTTACGATTGCATTATATGTAAATATACAGTAAAATACAGCCAAATTGATCAGTTTTGGAAGTACAAAACAAAATTTAAGATATAATTCATAGTGAAAAACAGTAAAAGTTATTAAATGTTTATTTATTTATTTATCAGTAATGTATTTTTATAATTTCCGTTCTCATTTTCATTTTTGTTTTCATAATTTTATGTGCTTTTGAATTTTTTTGTATTTTAAATATTTAGCTTTAATTTATTTTTATTTCACTTTAAGTAATTTTTAGTACTTCACCTTTTTATAAAGATTTTCACATTTTATTTCAGCTTTATTTCAAATAATTATTAAAACAACTATTAACAAAATAACAAAAACAGTAATTAATTTATTTATTTAATTAATTTAAGTTTTAGTAATTTTAGTATTAAAATTTTTGAGGTTTTCACATAATATTTATATTTTATTTTATTTCAGTCTAGGGCTGCACGATTATAACAAAAATTATAATTGTTGATTATTTCTTTGAAACTGGAATTGCGATTATTAATAACGATTATCACAATTTACATTGAATGATGTTTTGAATAGCTTTATACCACTGTTTGAAGCAACTGCATGCCACATTTTTATATATAGTTTCTTCTTTAAATATAAAAAAGTACAAATTTAAAAATTAAAACAATGAGAAAAAAAAAACTTAAAATAATCTGTAGGAAAAATACACAAACTCTCTCTCACACGCACACCTTAAGAAAGCAGAATAATGTAAGTGGATTTTTTTTCATTTCATTTAATTTTAAGCACTTGTTAATCATGACTAATTCATAAAAATCAATAATACACGCTATAAATCATCCAGCTAAAAACTCATCGTCATTGTGACACACATGATTGTGGCCAAAGACTGAGATGATCCACTGCAATCTGTCACTTTTGGAGCCGTGACAGGGCCAGAGAGCATGCTGGGAGCTGAGGAGAAGAAGCGGTGACACTGCCAGGCTAAGCAGGTCGAAGAAAAATGAATAAAACCAAAAATGTGTGTGTGTTTAACGCAAGCGTGAGGGTTTGAGAAGGTATACCGCGCGTGACTAAGAAGTGTTACGCGTCTTAAGTAGCTTTACTGCGTGCATGTGACATCTCCAGCAGACATTTCTGGAGCGCAGCAATCACATTTCATCAGCACGTCGTGTTGAACGAATAGCTCCAGTGTTTACCTGTTTGTTTGTGTGTGCGGTTAAGATACAGTATGTGTAAATCAGCGGGAGTTCAGCACTTGCTCGCTTCTCAGGCTTACCATGATTTTGTCGGCCATCTGTTGGATCTGCTGCGACTTGGTCTGAATGTCTTCTTTGAGTTTAGTTTCTCTCCGTTCCACCATCTCCAGCCTCTTCACCTGGTTCTCAAGGGTTTTCTTTCCATCCTGATCCATGCCAAAAAAGGAAAAACCTCATTTTGATGAAGTTCTCCTGGCAACTAACGCTGAAAAATGAGCTTTATGTGGTAACATCTTAATTAACTGATTGTATGCACATCTGAATCAACCTGAATGCATTAGATAATTAAAACTGAAACCAAAATGATTTTTATTAGGTATTCAAAACTAAATACCCAGCAAAAATGATTTTCTTACTTAGTATTTTTGTTTTGTTTTCCAGTACAAATATCTAAACATTCCTTAAAAAAAAAAATATTAAAAACTAAATACCCTGCCAAAATTATTTTCTTAGTACTAAATATACTATCTAAATATATCTAAATATACTTTAAAATAATTAAATAATAAATAAATAAATACCCAAAAAATATTTTCTTACTTTTTGTTTTTGTCATGTTTTCCAGCACAAATGTCATTCTTAAAAAAGATAAATTTACTTGAAATGCAAAAATAGTTAAGATATTAAGTCTTGTTTCATGAAACATGTATTGAAATTAAGTGAGTTTATTTAAAAAATATCTGCCATTGGGGTATAAAAAATAAAATTAATTCAAAGGGAAAACAAGATTATTTCTATTACCCCACTGGTAGATATTATTTCTGCTTTTAAGCACTTTTTTAGCCAGAAAACATGACTAAATTGTGTTGTTTGATATTTGTACTGGAAAACAATACAAAAGTACAGGTTACTTTTGTGTTGTTTTCCAGTACAAATACTGAAACACTCTTAAATCAAGATACAATCTTGTGAGTTTATGCTTAAAACAAGAAAAAAATATCTGCCAGTGGGGTAAGAAAAATAAAATTAATTCAAAGGAAAAGCAAGATTTGATTTTTATCACCCAATTGGCAGTTATTCACCTTGTTTTAAGGATTTTTTTCTCATAAAATAAAAATAAATACCCAACAAAAATTAAATTCTCATTTAGTATTTTTGTTTTGTTTTCCAGTACAATATTTAAACATTCTTTAAAAAATTAAAAACTAAACTCAATGCACAAAATTATTTTCTTACTTAGTATTTTTGTTTTGTTTTCTAGCACAAATATCCAAAAATTCTTAAAAATAAATAAATAAATAAATAAATAACCTGCACACTATTATTTTCTTACTTAGTATTTTTGTTTTGTTCTCTAGCACAAATATCTAAACATTCTTAAAATAAATAATCAAAATAAAAATAAAAAAATAAATAAATAACCTGCACAAAATTATATTCTTATTTAGTATTTTGTCCTGTTTTACAGTACAAATATCTAAATGTTCTTAAAAAAAATATAATAATGTTTAAAAAAACAAAATACCCTGCCAAAAAAATAACTTACTTAGTATTTTTGTCGTTTTCTAGTACAAGTGTCTAAACATTATTTAATCAAGATAAATTTACTTGAGAAGCAAAATTAGTTAAGATAGTTAAGATATGAAGTCTTGTTTTCAGAAATATGCCTCAAAATGAACTGAGTTTATGCTTAAAACAAGAAACAATATCTGTCAGTGGGGTATAAAAAATAAAATTAATTTAAAGGGAAAACAAGATTATTTCTATTACCCCACTGGCAAAAAATTTTTATCCAGAAAACATGATCAAATACCTGAAAAAAAATATTTATTTTCTTGTTTAGTATTTGTGTCTTGTTTCCCAGTGGAAATATCTACACTGCAAAAAATGATTTTCCTCCTTAGTATTTTTGTCTTGTTTTCTAGTATAAATATCTAAGAAATCTTGAATCGGGATGCATTTACTTGACAAGTAAAATGACTTAAGATATTATGTCTTGTTTTCTGAAAGAAATACTTAAATTTTGTTAGTTTTTGCTTAAAACAAGCAAAAATATCTGCCAATGGGGAAAGAAAAATAATCTTAAATCAAAGGCTAAACAAGATTATTTTTCTTGCCCCATTGGGAAATATTTTTGCTTGTTTTAAGCAAAAACTAACACAATTTGGGTCTTTTTTTCAGAAAACAAGACATAATATCATTAGTCATTTTACTTGTCCAGTAAATGCATCCTGATTCAAGAATTTTTTAGATATTTATACTAGAAAACAAGACAAAAATACTAAGGAATAAAATCATTTTTTGCAGTGTAAACATCCTTTAATCAATTGAGAATCAAAATGTCTTGTTTTCTGAAAGAGGTATCAAAATTAAGTGAGTTTATGCTTAAATGGGATAATAAAATACACTTTATTAAAAGGGAAAACAACATTATTTTTTTAACACCCCACTGGCAGATATTTTTTCTTGTTTTAATCAAAAAACTAAATAGATTTTTCAGAAAGCAAGACTAAAAATCAGATGCCATTTTTCTTAAGTAAATGTATCTTGATTTAAGAATGTTTAGATATTTGTACTGGAAAACAAAACAACAACACTGAGTAAGAAAATCATTTTTGCAGTTGTTAAAATGGAAAATCACATCAGAACAGTCATCAACATTGAACCAACCAGCTGTGAGCTTGAGGCTAAATGTCAGCAAAAGTGGATTTCAATGGGTTAATTACCCTGTTTACATTTGCATTCATATTCATGCATTTGGCAGATGCTTTTATCCTAAGCGAGTAACACTGCACACAATGTCTACATTTTATTTTATCACCTCAGTCTCTCGCAGGCGTCTGCGCAGGCTGTCACTGGAGTCCTCTTTGGTCTGCAGACGCTCCAGATCTCGCTCCAGACGCTCTTTAGCCTGACGAACGTTCTGCAGGAGTTCAGTTGCTTCTGTACTCGCCTTCACAGCCTGAGAGAAAAGAAAGTTGCATTGTAAATTTTGTTTTTACAGAAACAGACTCAAAATCCTACAGTAAAAACCTGGTTTGTAAATGGTTTTGGTTTGTAAATGACCTTACCATATGTGGTGAACAACTGCAAATGGCAACTGTACATTGCAATGTATGTAATTATGCAGTAAAACACAGTCAAATTTATAGTTTTTTAAAGTACAAACTATAAACTAACCTATCATTTACAGTGCAAACAGTCAAGGTTTGATTTTGGCTTTGGTGGGGAGATAATGGCAGACAACAGATATTTAATTGTTTGATCAAAATTATTGCTAGGGACAATTTAGTAGTCGCATGGATATTGGTATAATATTGGATATGTCATAGCATCCTTACTAAACACTACACCCTTGAAAATCATAACAAGCAATGTCCAACTTTGGAAACTAAAGTTCTCTCTTTAAAAATGAAGAGGTCAAACAAGACTAATGAGTTAATCCAAATTTTACAAAAAGCTTAAAGACATAATTACAATATAAGTCAAACAGTGTAGAGTTGCTGTTTTGTCACTCTTTTGAGAAAGATGTCATTCACTTGTTTTGGCAATGTATTTGGTAAGATTATTTATTGTTCATCCAACTTCATTTTGTAAGTGACTTTTCCAAAGTCGCGATCTGAATCAAATGATTCGTGATCCCGCTCCGAAGTCGCAATCTGAATCAAATGATTCGCGAACCGGCTCCGAAGTCACGATCTGAATCAAATGATTCGCGAACCAGCTCCGAAGTCGCCATCTGAATCAAATGATTCGCGATCCCGCTCTGAAATCGCGATCTGAAACAAATGATTCACGGACCCGCTACGAAGTCGCGATCTGATTGTAAAGATTCGCGATACGCAAAGTTCCGATCTAATTCAAATGATTCGTGAACATGCTCCGATCGAAGTCTCCATCTGAACCAAACGATCCACGAACCCACACCGAAGCCCCGCTCTGAATCAAATGATTCACGATCCGACGTTTCGATCAAAATCAAAAGATTCGTGAACCCGCTCCAAAGTCGCGATCGGAATCAAATGATTCACAAACCCGCTCCGAAGTCCCGATCTGAACCAAACGATTCACGGACCCACACTGAAGCCCGGCTCTGAATCAAATGATTCGCGATCCGAAGTTTCGATCTAAATCAAAAGATTTGTTAACCCACTCCCGAAATTCCGATTTAAATTAAATGATTTGCGATCCCGCACCTAACTTGCGATCTAAATAAAATGAATCGCGATCCCGCTCCGAACTTCTGATCTAAATCAAATGATTCGCGATCCAATTGTGCGCTTCGAAACAGTGAATAATTTTGCGACGCAGTGGTTCAGAGTTTCGAAAAGCTCAGTTTCACCCTTTAAATTATCACAAGCGATTTCGAAATTAATGGTTCTTTTGGTCAGTTTTTAACTGAATGATTAAAGTCACGAGTTTGAATCAATCGGAGCGGTTCCAGCGTAAATGACTCACTCAATTGATTCGGTTTGTCTGTTCCTCTTTTCGCGTCTTCAGCCATGCTTATACGACACTGTCAGTACTGCTACTGGCTTAGCTCGCTAGTTTTATGAAATTAAAAAGCATGTTTACAAATAAAATATCAATATTTCCAATCCAAAGATAACATCTAACAGAAATCTACGAACATATTCAGATGAGGTAACCGGTTTACTGCTAACTAGGGAAAACACTCCATTAATATGACGAGCTGCACCTCAAAATACATGTTAGATGGAAACATTGTGTATTACGATCGAGTTTGTAGCTTAATTCACTATATTTTAAATAGTTTGAGGACTGCAGTTCAGCTGGTGACAGTTCAGTAGGAAATCAGCATCCTGTCAACTCAAACCATTTAGGTGAATGTTCATTTTATACTGGTATATGCTAAATATTTGAGAAATTATTGTTGTATCTGACTGTATTAGTCTATATAGAGTGACAGTAAATGTAAAAAGAGCAAACAGGAGAAGCAGATGAACACAAAACAGCAAGTCAAAGTTAAAGAGTGTAAACTTTATAATTCAACTGAACTGTACACGTTTAAACACTTTGATTACCTTATATGTTCTTACTCCACCCATGTATTAACTGTACATCCTTGAAAGCGTGCCGCTTTCTAGTGTATTTACTTTTACTTAACCTATTTCGGATGTGGCCAGAACTACTACAACAGTGGTTACATACTTATATTTAAATGTTCTATCAAAATTATTGCTAGGGACAATTTAGTAGTCCCTGGATATTGGTAGGGACATGTCATAGTGTCCCTACTAAATTCTACACCCTTGCAAACATTAAAAAGGACTGTTGCACAACAATACATATGATTATGCGAGTTAAACAGACATTTTAAGTATAAAAACTTTTTTTTACAGTGTATAGTGCTTATTACATTTTAAAGTAAAAAGCAGATTTATATATGTTAATATATAATGCTAACAACACATAATGCTATATTAACATTATATCACTTAACAAAATATATGGTAATAAGTTCTAAAGTATATACACAGCAAAGTCATTCTATAATACCAACTAAAGCTGCCATAAAAGCTTACTGTAAATTTAACAGGATATTTTTTATTTTTGGGGGGTCATAGGTCACATCCATCATCTAACTACTGCTGCTCGATCCATGATAAGTCAAATCACATTTATTTATATAGTGCTTTATACAACACAGATAGTACAGAAGTATTTATGCTGTAAACTTCATCACAAAACTTAGTTTCAGCTATAAAGCAGCTCTGCAAAAGACAACAGTGTTATTATTCAAGTCAGTTTAATGTTGATTCAATTCAGTTCAGCAACAGTGTTGATGATGCAAAGTTATTGTTATTATTGTTATTATCAGCTCAGTTCTGCTTTGTTCTGGTTGGCAGTTAAATCAATAATACTGCTAAATATTATTTTAAAACAAACAAATAATGTTTCAGTTCTTCAGACAAGGTTTTATTTGAAATAAATGTGAACGGTACCTTGGCAAGCTTCTCCTGGAGTTCTTCAATCTTTACTTGTTGCTCTGCATTGGTCTGAGACATTTACAAATAAAGAAGCTTAAATACAAAAACAGCTGCATTAGCAATTGATTTCCTGCACTTAAAAACAGCACGAATTTATGCTCCAGACTGGTTAGTGCTGGTTGATTAGCACGGCATTCTGGTTCATTTACAATGAAAGTACTGTCAGTTAAGCTAGTTACTAAGAAAATAATGCATGTCGGTCTTCTCAACCAATGAGTTGTCATATCGCATGTACCTTTTGCAATTTGGTCAGAAGTTCTTCCATCTCTGCTTTGCCTTGTTCTTTGGCCTGCAAAATTAAAAATACAGACTGATCACTTATCTAGCATGCATCAGCAGGATGGTTCTCGCTTTGAATGTGAGCAAACCTTCTGAATCTTCTGCTGGTATTCCACAGCCTTCCTTTTGAGCTCCTCGCTGGTCTGGCGGGATTCTTTCAGCTCAGACTCGTACAGGTCGCTGCGGCGGCGAGCGGCAGACAGGTTCTCCTCCAGCTGACGAATAGACACGCGCATTTCCTCCAGCTGAGCGTGGTACTCCTGCAGGGTCATAAATGGTTAAAACGGCACTTTAGTTTCCGAGGGACAAGTCCTCCGTCTCAATGTCTATAAAGAATAGAAACACGGTCAAAATGTTTTATTATTTAGCTCATATGGACAAGTACTGTAAGTAGCAGATGCTTTTATCCAAAGTTTCTTACAGTGCAATTTCACAGCAGACACGTGAAGCACGTTTTACTTGCTAAAAAAGTGTAAACTGTCAATTAGACGACAGAAGGCATGTAGTAGATTTAAAGGAGAAGTCCACTTCCAAAACAAAGATTCACATATAACGTACTCACCCCCTTGTCATCCAAGATTTTCACGTCTTTCTTACTTCAGTCGTAAAGAAATTGTTTTTTGAGGAAAACATTTCAGCATTTTTCTCCATATAATGGACTGATATGGTGCCCTGATTTTGAACTTGCAAAATGCAGCTTAAATGCGGCTTCAAATGATCCCAAATGCAGTTGTAAATGATCCCAGCTGAGGAAGAAAGGTCTTATCAAGCGTAACAATCGGTTATTTTTATTTAAAAAATACAATTTAAATACTTTTTAATCTCAAACGCTCATCTTGTCTTACTCTGCCTGAACTCTGTGTATTCTGGTTCAAGACAGTTAGGGTATGTCGAAAACTCCAATCGTATTTTCTCCCTCAACTTCAAAAAACTTCAAAATCATCCTACATCGCTGCAGAAGTACCGACCCAGTCTTTGCAAAGTGAACAAGCAAAGAAGATCAAACACCCTTAACAAAAAAGGTAAAACAGCGATGTAGGACGATTCTAAAGTTGAGGGAGAACATAAGATGGTTTTTCGACATACCCTAACTGTCATGAACCGGAAAAAACAGTTCAGGCAGAGTAAGACAAGACGAGTGTTTGGGATTAAAAAGTATATAATTTATATTATTTTTATTAAAATAACCGATCGTTATGCTAGATAAGACCCTTCTTTCTCGGCTGGGATCGTTTAGAACCGCATTTGGGATCGTTTGAAGACGCATTTAAACTGCATTTTGGAAGTTCAAAATCGGGGCACCATTGAAGTCCATTATATGGACAAAAATCCTGAAATGTTTTCCTCAAAAAACATAATTTCTTTACAACTGAAAAAAAGAAAGACATGAACATCTCGGATGACAAGAGGGTACTCAACATTATATGTGAATCTTTGTTTTGGAAGTGAACTTCTCCTTTAATAGATTAATATTCCAGAGTTCAAAATGCCACATCATCCATAGAAGTGAGAAGCATAAAGGAATCAGATCGGGTTCATGCAACCCATTTCGAATACAGCACTAAGCAAGCCGTTTCGTGCAAAATGGCAGAATCAAATAAACCTGGCGAATCAGAGGACCTTTGTGAGAACATGAGGCAGAGGAGATGAAATCAGTCTGAGTAACCAACCGCGGGATATAGAGAGAGAGCAGCACATGAAAAGCAGAGCGGAGAAGTGGATACATAAGTGTGCTGAGTGGGTGAAAGGCCAGTGAGTGGGCGGACAGAGTGAGTGTGCCAGTCCGAGTCCGAATCGGCCCTCGTCGTTTCATCAGCCATTAGCTACAGGTCACAAATCGCATTCACGTCACGTGTGATGAGGCCACATTCGCCTAACGAGACGTCTTATGGCGTTTAACGATAAACGGAAGCCTGGGGATATGTTAAAGGCGAAAAGGAAATCTAGCATGACAAGCGTAGGAGATGGAATCAGTAACTGTCTGTGTTTATTAAATGTTGTTGTAAAGCATGTTGGACATGCTCATGCGGAGATCAGGTCATTTGCACTCATAAAGATTAACAATTAAAAGTAGAGGTAACCTGAAAATGAAAATTTGTTGAAAATATATTCACCCACAGGACATACAAATAGCTGATAAAAACATCGCAATAATCCACAAGTAATCCACACCACTCCAGTCCATCAGTTAACATCTTGAGAAGCCAAAAGCTGTGTGTTTGTAAAAAACGAATTATAATTAAGATGTTTTAATATCAAACTGTCTCTTCTGGCCAAAATACGACTCGTATTTTAGCCAGAAGAGACAGTTTAATATTAAAATATTGCTACCTTTAGTGAAAAAAACAAAAAGCAAAAAAAAAAACAAATGTCTGAACCAGGAAAGAAATATAAAACAGTCCAAAACAGTTCTAAACAAATATGTCAGAGAATTTTAATTTGAAAAGGATGTGGTATGAACATTTTTACTGGATGAAGCGTTATTATGGATTATGGACTCATATTTTGGCCAGATGTGATGGTTATCAAAATTTTAATGATGGATTTGTTTTCTACAAATGCAGTTTTTCACATCACAAGTTGTCAATTGATGGACTGGAGTGGTGTGGACTACTTGTGGATTATTGTGATGTTTTTATCAGCTGTTTGGAATAGCATTTTACTAACATGTTTCTAACATGATTAACATGTCACTATCATGTTTTTAGCATGATTAGCATGTTGCTAGCATGTATTTAACACAATTAACATGTTAACAGGTTGTTAACATTTTTCGAACTTGATTAGCATGTTGCTATCATGTTTTTAACATTATTAATGTGTTGCTAGCACGTTTTTAACATGGTTAGCATGTTGCTGGCATCTTTTAAACATGATTAGCATGTTTCTAGTATGACTACCATGTTTTTAATATGTTTCGAGCCTAATCAGCATGTTTTTAGGATGATTAAGATGTTAACATTTTTAAAGCATGATTAGTATGTTGTTAACATGTTGCTAACATGATTGACATGTTGCTGATATGTTTTTAAGGTGACTAACATGTTGCCAGTATGTTGTTAACATCTTTCTATGATGATTAAGATGTTGCTAGGATGATTAGCATTTTGTTAATGTTGCTTATGTGTTTCTAACTGGAATAGCATATTGTTAAAATGGTTTAACATTATTTACGTGTTGCTGGCATGTTTTTAGCATGTTTCAAGCCTAATCAGCATGTTTTTAGGATGATTAAGATTAAGATTGTTAGCATTTTAAAACCATGATTAGAATGTTGTTAGCATGTTTCTAACATGATTGACGTTGTTGGCATGCTTTACCATGATTAACATGTTACTGGCATGTTTTTAATGTGATTAAGATGTTGCTGGCATGTTGTTAACATCTTTCTATGATGATTAAGATGTTGCTTGCATGTTTTTAGCATGATAGCATATTGCTAACATGTTTCTAATAGGATTAACATATTGTTAGCATGCTTTAACATGGTTAACATGTTGCTGGCATGTTTTTAGCATGATTAGCATGTTGTTAACATCTTTCTAGCATGGTCTGCATGGTTCTAGGATGATTAAGATGTTGTTAGTATGTTTGTAGCATGATTAGCCGATGTAACTAATCTACATCTTAGATGAGCTGAGGGTAAGGAAATTTCCAGCAAATTTTTTTAACTATTCCAACGGTTCTCAATTCCAGTCCTCACCTGTTTCTTATATCACTTCTGACAATTGATCTAAGTGCCTTGTGAAGTGGACATCACAGGATATTTGTGACCCTGGATCACAAAACCAGTCATAAGGGTCCATTTTTCCAAATTGAGATTTATACATCATCTGAGAGCTAAATAAATAAGATTTCCATTGATGTATGGTTTGCTATGATAGAACAATATTTGGCCGAGATACAACTATTTGAAAATCTGGAATCTGAGGGTGCAAAAAAAATCAAAATATTGAGAAAATCACCTTTAAAGTTGTCCTAAAAAAGTTCTTAACATTGCATATTACTAATCAAAAATTAAGTTTTAATATATTTACAGTAGGAATTTTACAAAATATCTTCATGGAACATGATCTTTACTTAACATCCTAATGATTTTTGGCATCAAACAAAAATCAATAATTGTGACCCATACAATGTATTTTGGCTATTGCTACAAATATACCCCAGTGACTTAAGACTAATTTTGTGGTCCAGGGTCACATTTCATCATGATTCCAGTTCAAAGCGAGTGTATATGTTTCATTTAAAAGGCATTAAAGTGTGCGAGACGTGAATTTAAATTATTTAAATTACAGAGGTATATTATGTCACACTTCTCTAGTAAGTTTGTCTGTGTGTGTAAAGATGCTGCAGGCCATGGCGTAGCGCAAATCTGTGAATGAATGTTCCGAAGTGAAGTAAACTTCAACAGATTTTTGTGCTCAGATAGTGGGGAGCAATGAACACTGTGTAGGGACCATGTC
Organism: Cirrhinus mrigala; assembly: GCA_036247105.1. Classification (NCBI taxonomy): domain Eukaryota; kingdom Metazoa; phylum Chordata; class Actinopteri; order Cypriniformes; family Cyprinidae; genus Cirrhinus; species Cirrhinus mrigala. The sequence continues at coordinate 35,266,387 of CM070014.1, forward strand.
AATCAAAACAGTTCATGAATGGAGCTTGCTTCTAACAAGCTGGTTATCTGAATCAGGTGTGTTAAATAAGAGAAACATGCAAAATATGCAGAGCGAGGGGTGGGTGGGTTGCCAGGACTGTAATTGAGAACTGCTGAACTACTCCTTTAATGTTTAGTTCTCCTTAATATTATGCAGCAGCCTTTTAATAAAAGCATACAGCGCTTAAGATTGTGCTATATTGTGAAAGTACTGAAAAAAACGGTGAAGTTCACAAAAACAGGTATGGAAAAGCATATTTGTGCTCTTTGCTTTACATCACCATAATGAGAAATATAATTAGGCACCAGAAATGACAGAAAAGAGGTGCTTGACATTTTGCGAAATTGCCTCCCAAATGAAAGTCGTAATATGGAAAAAAAAAAAAAAAAAAAAATCAGCTCAAAGTGAGTCAACACAATCTTCATCTGTCAGTCCTCTATGCTAATGTGATTGCTTAATTATCAATAGTGAGCTAAATGCTCTCCTGCACAAATAACGCCAATTGTAACAATGACATTTTGACAGAAAGTGCCTGGAATTACAACATCTGCAATGGTTGCAAGCACCAAAAAATCCTGAATGCAACATTCATTCATGAGAAAGAAAACCACAAATGAGATCTCCTGAATACATCAATTGTTTCTTCTAAACGACAATCAAATTAAACTGTAAGGTGAACGATGCTGTAGCTTAAATCCCACATTTTTAATTCTTGCTTTGGCAATTTTTTGTCATTTTAGCAATTCAGAGACACAGCACTTTATATATCAATATCAGGCACTGAAAAAACCATATCGATCAAACACAAACTCAAATGCATCTCCTCTAGACTTTAACAACAGATCCTAATGTTTTAAAATGACAAACTTGGCTCATTAATGTCCATTTATTTTAAAAGAAACACCAAAATTTGTATTTAGAACAATAATTTAGTAAATTCAAAGTAGTTCAAATGAACACTTGCTTTAGTTCAGGACTCTTAGAAACTGAACGCAGTAAATAATCAAACATTTTAGTCTTTTAACACCACTCACATTATCCAAAGCAACTTTCAAATGAGCGAGTTCACTAAAAGCCCAAAAGCTAAAAGCCAAAGCACACACCAACTCGAAATCACCCTTTAAAAGCAGCTCTGCTCTGAACTGACAGTTTAATGGACCGATTCCCCCCTGAGCTTTACAAACTTCATAAATTCATGAAACTTAACAAGGCCTTTCTGTGTTTGTGTTTTGTTTGTAAGCATACAAGAGTCCAACAACTACAGACATTTGCCCATAGGGATTTAAAAACAAAATCTTTAGTAAAAGCCATTAACCAAAACCTGCTCCAAGATGAATCACAAAATTACAAACTTTGATTGCAAAAAAAAAAAAGATTTAAAAAATTCTGCACTGATGAGGAAAAGTACTACTACTATAATATTTTTGATAATTTCCGCTTATTTGTGTTTGCACTTTCCAGATATGCTCTTTCTGCAAGTTGCATTAAACCAGTAGGTGCCGACAAGTGATTGTCTTTAAAGGGGAGTCATTAAGTTCATTTACTCAAATGATTCTTTCAAACATATTGATTCATTAAGCAATGACACAAGTGACTGCTTTTAAGAAAAAGTCATTGAATTATTCAAGTAACTGATTCATTTGAAAAACACTTTGTTTCTGCTTTGTCTTTGTTTATAAATATATTTTCTTGGCAGAGCAAAAGTAGACAAACTGACAAATTAATTAATTTAATATAATATGATATATGATATATAAATATTAATTAATATATTAATATAACAATATATATTGTATGCATTATTAATAACGCATACAATTTAAAAAAAAATCTTTTTATTATTACTCATAAAAAAAACAAACATTGGTAACACAAAGCATTTATGTATGCATTATAAAGGTATTCATAATGTATATCATAATGCATTGTAACTTCATAAGTGCAATCGAATTTAAAATGCATTATAATATTTAAAGGCGATGTAACGATGATTAAACTCTGATCGTATTTTCTCCCTCAACTTCAGAATCATCCTATATTGCTGTTTTACCTTTTCTGTTAAGGGTGTTTGATCTTTTTTGCATGTTCACTTTGCATAGACTGGGTCGGAACGATGCAGCGATGTGGGATGATTTTGAAATGATTTTTGAAGTTGAGGGAGAAAATACAATGAGAGTTTTTCGACATATCCTAACTGTCTTGAGCCAGAATACACAGAGCTCAGGGAGAGAAAGGCAAGACAAGCGTTTGACATTAAAAAGTATATCAATTATTATTATTTTTATGAAAATAACTGATTGTTTCACTAGATAAGACCCTTCTTCTTTGGCTGGGATCGTTTACAACCGCATTTGAGATCGTTTGAAGCCGCTTTTAAAAGGCATTTTGAAAGTTTAAAATCAGGGCACCATATCAGTCCATTATATGGAGAAAAATGCTGAAATGTTTTCCTCAAAAAACAATTTCTTTACGACTGAAGAAAGAAATACATGAACATCTTGGATAACAAGGGGGTGAGTACATCATCTGTAAATTGTTGTTCTGGAAGTGGACTTCTCCTTTATTTAAAGTGTTACCATATTATTATTTATGCAATGGTTAATCAAAAAAATTATTTCTAAAGCTATGTTTTGTAATGTCTACTCAATGTTTTTCTCATCTAACACAATAATGACTTCAAATATTCTCCGGGGTGATTTCTCAGTTTAAATTGATGTGTGATTAATTAACGGCACATCATGTAATTAGATCAAAACAAAAATGGCATTACTTTACAGCCCTAAAAATATTTGTTTATTTAGTTAGTTAGTTTTAGATAGTTAGTTAACACTCTTTGAAAAATAGATATACACTACCAGTCAAAAGTTTTTTAACAGTAAGTTTTTTAATGCTTTTTCAAAGAAGTCTCTTCTGCTCACCAAGCCTCCATTTATTTGATAGTACAAGACAGTAAAATTTTGAAACATTTTTACTATTTAAAAATACTGTTTGCTATTTTAATATATTTTAAAACTTAATTTATTCTTGTGATCAAAGCTGAATTTTTAGCATCATTACTCCAGCCACATGATCATTTAGAAATCATTCTAATATTCTGATTTGCTGCTCTAAAAACATTTATTATTATTATGATGTTGAAAACAGATGAGTAGAATTTTTTCAGGTTTCTTTGATGAATACAAAGATCAGAAGAACAGCATTTATCTGAAAAAGAAATCAAAAATTCTAAGAATCCTGAAAAAAAAAACTGTTAAAAATACTGATAATAATAATAATAAGAAAAAAATATTTGTTGAACAGCAAATCAGCATATTAGAATGATTTCTGAAGGATCATGTGACACTAAAGACTGGAGTAATGATGCCGAAAATGTAGCTTTGATCACAGGAATAAATTACATTTTAAAATATAATTACATAGAAATCAGTTATTTTAAATAGTAAAAATATTTCAAAATAAATCAAATAAATGCAGGTTTGGTGAGCAGAAGAGACTTTTTTTTAAAAAACCTTACTGAATTTTACTGTTCAAAAGCTTCAAAAACTTGTTTATAAATTCATAAATATAACAAAACAAATGCACAAATAAAATTTTACTCCATGCAGCAGAGTTTGAAAGCATCAACTAGTAGCAAAGTTCAGTGAAACCAAACAGAAATTTTATCAAACCGAACCGTTTGATCAAATCAGTAGGATAAATGGAAAGTGAACACTTCATTTAAAGTCTGATTGCTGCTAATTTGAGACCTTTGCCGGCTTGTCACGACAGCATTTCCACTGCATCTGCAACATCCTTCACTGCGAGGTACCATTTTTGTCTCCATGGCAACCACAGTGCGATGGAGCCTGGCTCTGGGGGAGACGTGCAAGAAGCGGCAGAAAGCAGGCTGTTTTTCCATTATGTCCTTACCTTCACATCTCATTCTTCAGTCTTACATTCTCCATCACTTTGTGCGCGGCTGTAAGAGGCCGTCGCTATTTCAGATAGTGTTTCAGAAGCTGAGATGGACAGAGATCATTTGTACTCATACTGTGGACTCTATCAGCAGGGCTCTTATTAGGAGACGCCTGTGAAGCTCTATGGGAAAAATCTGAGAAATCTGTGAAATGCTCACTCAGACCCCCCAGTGCTAAACAAAGACACATGTCACAGAATGCTCCAGTATACAAACATACTTTAATGAACTGCAATGCACACTATCCTGAAACCTCTGGTTATGTCAGTCAGGTACATAAACTGAAAACAGAAAATGTTTTCTGCTTTATAAAGTGTGTTTGTGTTGTAATTTAGTTAATTAGTGCATAGTTCACCCTAATATGAACCTTTGTTAAAATGTATTCACCCTCAAGCCATCCAAGATGAGTTTGTTTCTTCATCAGTTTTGGAGAAATGCAGCATTCCATCACTTACTCACCAATGGATAGTGAATGGGTGCGTCAGAATGAGAGTCCAAACAGCTGATAAAAACATCACAATGATCCACAAGTAATCCACACCACTCCAGTCCATCAGTTAACACCTTATGTAAGAAACAAACCCATCAAAATGTTTTTACCTCAAATCGTTGCTTCTGGCTGAAATCCATAATAACACTTCCATAAACCATAATAACACTTCCTCCAGTGAAAACGATCATCTCCTGTTGTACTGTCAGACTTTTCTGGAACTTTCTGGACAGTTTTGGCTTGTAAACGGTGCTTTATGTGCATAATTCTCTCCTGATTCAGACAAAACAACCTTTTTCACTGGAGAAAGCATTATTATAGATAGAGGACTTTTATTTTAGCCAGTAGCAACTGTTTTAACCCTCTGGGCCTCTTCGTTTAGGAGTCACACTTGGCTCCTTCGCGGTCAAAAGTGACCGAAGCCTTGAAATGTACCTTTTGTTTTTTTTCAGGAAAATATTTTTTGATTATTATTTAGAATGTTTTGAGGGGATCTTATGACAATATGCAATATTTATACAATTTTAATGAGCTATTTTTTCCCCATTAGAATTAATATATATTTATTTATATAATATTTTTAAAATTATTTTTCAATAAATGCAAATGTTAAGTTAATAATGATGAATCTGTTTCTTACAAACACACAGCTTTTCACTTCACAAGACATTAATTGATGGACTGGAGTGGTGTGGATTACTTGTGGATTATTGGGATGTTTTTATCAGCTGTTTTTGACGGCACCCATTCACTGTAGAGGATGCAATGCTACATTTCTCTAAATCTGATGAAGAAACAAACTCATCTACATCTAGGATGACCTGAGGGTGAGTACATTTTCAAGCAATTTTTTGGTTTTGATCCCCAGGGAATGCATAAACTGATAATTGTGTATACAGCTTTGAATGCATTAATGAAACTTAAGTTGCTTTGGATAAAAGTGTCTGCTAAATGCGTAAATGCAAGACCAAAAATATTGATTAAGAAACTTTGCGGTTTATGGAGCTCTCCGCTCACTTGAATAATATATAGTCATAAAGCGTTACAGAAATGCCTGAAATAAACTCAAACCTGTTCTTTAATTTCCTGCAGTTTGTTGCTCTGCTCCCGTATGTCATGCAGGAGCTGCAGAGCCTTATCATCCTCCTGCGACACCTCCATGCGGGCCTGCTCTAAACTGCGCTTCAAACTCTAAAATACACACACAAAACAAACAAAAAGTTTTACAAACCAAGCCATGCAGTTGAGATCACGCCACATTTCCACATGTAAACAGTAAACCTACGCTGCATTCGGTGATATAGGTGGCCAAGTCCTGTTCTAAGATGGTTCTTTGGGTTTCTGAAGCCTTGAGCTCCACGTCCTTCTGCTGCAAAACTGACTCCAGGTCTGACATCTTACGCTGCACTTTTGAAATCTCCTGCTCCATCTTTTAAAAAAAAAAAGGAAACATCAGCGCACATATGAGGGACTGAATTATCCCTACACTCTTAAGAATAAAGGTGCTTTCAAAGGTTCTTCAGAGCGATGCCATATAAGAACCATTCATTTAAAGTTTCTTTAAAGAACCATCTCTTAATTTTTTTTTATAATCTGAAAAACCTTTCGCCACAAAGAATCTTTTGTGAAACATAAAGGTTCTTCAGATGTTAAAGGTTGTTTATGGAACCATATAGACAAAAAAGGTTCTTCTATGCCATCATGAAGCACCTTTAGTTTTAAGAGTGTAAAATAAGGTCAATATATGCATACCTTTATATGATTGTCTACACTTCCTTAAAGATTTGTCTCTGAAGGTCGTTCTCTGTGTGCTTGTAGGCTGAGAGACGAAGTCTGAATGAACGTGCCCTTTCTAGAAGAAAAAAAAAAAAAAGAAGTTAAAAAAAAAAACACGAAACCACATTTAAACTTTAATTATACCAAAACAAATGACTAACACTTCTGCTGTTGATAAAAGTTGGTTTCCTGATCATCCACAAAACCAGCAAAACAATTAAATGCTCCATTTCAGCTCTAATTACACCAGGAGATATGTAAATTGATTAAACTTTGTGGCACAAATCTCAGAAAACAAAGCAGCTTCAACAATATGAGTACAAACAACAAATGATTAATCATTGGAACTGCACATGATTTGATTCCTAAAGGAAAAGGAAACATGATTCCAAGACACACATTTGATCTGCATTCAGATTAAATGTACTTATTTATTATCCAACTACATTTTCTGACGAAAATCTGTCAAATCTGTGTGATTTTATGGTCCTGCTTCAATGCAACTCAAATTTGATCTGAGTCAATAAGATGTAATAAATTGTAATTGCGATTATTAATTACGATGATCACAATTTACACTGAATGATGTTTTAAATAGCTTCATACCATTGTTTGAAGCAACTGCATGCCACATTTTTATACAGTTTCTTAGTTTCTTGACTACACACTACACACAATCTCCCTCACACACACACACATCTTAAGAAAGCAGAATAATGTAAGTGATTTTTTTTTGTAATTGTGCCTTTGAATGATTACATAATTGTGCCATCTGTAATTGTAATCATGATTAGAAATTTGATTAATTGTGCAGCCCTACTTTTTATTTAGTAAGGATGCATTAAATTGATTAAAAGTGACATTATACATTATAATTTTACATTTATTCCTATTTCAAATTCTTTTGAACTTTCTATTCATCATTCCACAAAAATATAAATATAATATAATATAAAAACTATAAATAAAAATGTTTCTTGAGCAGCAAATCAGCATTGTAGAATAATTTCTGAAGGATCATGTGACACTGAAGACCGGAGTAATGATGCTGAAAATTCAGCTTTTCATCATAGGGATAAATTGCATTTTAAAATATAATCCGATAGAGAATAGTTATTTTAATTAGCAATAATATTTAACTGTTTTTAATGTATTTTTGATCAAATAAATGCAGCTTTGGTGAGCAGAAGACACCGAAAACGGTAGTTCATGTAACACAAGCAGCGCAGGATGAGTTCATAAACATCACTTCTCTACCATGGATGACATCATCTTGCACTCAAGGGAACATGCAATTTTTGTCCAATCAAACTCTCTCTAGTCACTAGAATGAGAACGTATACTGAATCCTTCTGCCATTTTGCTTTCCGAATCCCACAAAACTAAGTATTCACTGCATACAAGCTCAGCACGGAGCGTATAGTGCAGTCTATTTTTAACCATCCCAATCATATTAGATATGCACAGACTGTTTCTAACTGCCACTCTTTACTTGGCATCCTCGGAGATGGAGGGAAAAAATGAACGTCAGAAGAAAAGAGCTCCTAATAAAAGCACAAGCATCTCTACTCCTCCATATCGTTCCCTCTCTCTCTGGCTTTTTCTTTCAGTAGCCTGAAGCTTTACAATTCAGCGTTAGGAGGCTTATAGATTACAAAACACACACACACACACACACACAAAACCCAAAAGATGCTTATGGAATCGCTTTCTGATTCCAAAGCAGCGGTATGAACTCATGTTCACATTCACAGAAACGTGCAGCCTGCAGGAACACACACAAGGCAAACAAACAAAACCTGCTGAAGGTCCCGTGACTCGGTACACACATGTGCCATACAGACTCAAACCCGTGACTACACTCGAATGAGTGTTTAACTTTCTCACATGTGCATATACATTTATGACATCATCATTTCTAGACTTGCAAAAAAAAATTGAATATGCATGATCATGCATGATTTTTACTACGATTTTTATGTTAAATTATCCTGTGATCAAAGTTAAAAAGTTTGAAAATAAACATGATATTTAGTCCATTTTTCCTCAACATTAAACAAACTGCATCCAATACACCATTAAACATACTGTGGGTTACATCACCAGGACATGCAAATGGTCATGCAAAAATACGATTATACTTCTGAAGCCAGCTGGATGCATAATTTAGTATGTGGAAAAGCAACACAGTGTTTCAAGATGAGGCATGATTTAATTATTCTGATCTCTCAGCTAATGCTGATCTCTGGGGCAGGAGAATAAGAAAAATTCAGCTGTAGAGAAATGGGGAAACAAACAAGAAACTCTGACCAAAGGGAATGAAAATAACAATCCTAAAAGCTCAATATTTTAAAAGCTATGACGCACTGACATGCTGAAGGCCTGAACGAATATGAAATCAGTGATCATGTAACATCGTGGAATGTTAATGTAAACAAGAGCTTGTGATGATTGACAGATAAGGTTTAACTGATGTGTTTACTGTGTGAACAACAGGTCTGACACTTAACTAGCAATCTTTGATGTAGCTAAATATAACTAATTAAACTAAAAACAAACAAATAAAGAAAGAAATTTAAAAAAAGAAGAAATTAAATACATTCAATAAAATAAAATAAACAAATTAAAATAAAAAAATAAATGCCTTCAAACAACAATGACCAAAATGAATAAGTAAAGAAACTAAAGAAACTAAAATAAACTAAATAAAATAAAATTAACAAATTAAATTAATTAATAAAAAAGAAATATAATAAAAATTAACAATAAATAAAATAAAATTAACAAACTAAAAAAATTTCAAATTCAAACAAAATTAATGAACAAATTCTAAATAAATTCAATGAAATAGAATGAACAAATTACAAACAAGTAAATAAATAAAAATTCAATGAACTAAAATGAACAAAATAAAATGAACAAAATGAAATAAATACTATAAAATTAAAACAAATAATACATAAAATAAAAGAAATTAACAAATAATAAATGTAATAAAATAAAACTAATATAATAAATTTATATTCATATTCTAATATATATAATATATAAATATATATATATAAATAAACAAAAATCAAATAAAATGTAACTAAAATAAAAGACAAATAAAAAAATACACATTAAACAAGTAATGAACAAATTACAAACAAGCAAATACAGTATATAAATATTCAATAAAATAAAATATATATTATACAAATATATGAATGTATCAGGTTGCACTAGACTTCAACATTGTCCATCATTTTGATGTACAGGGTTGTAAAAATTCCGCCATAATCTATTATTACCCGTCAATTTAATTTTCATATTTTAATTATAATAACACATTTAATTGCTTTTATTTTTGTTCACATTTTCGCTTTTAATCATTAACCTACAGGACGACAGCACAGTGTTTAAAAACAACAAAATATGCTAGGGCTGGGTAAAAAAGAAAAAAAAAAAAAGATTTAGAAAAAAATCAAAATAGATTCTCATTTTAATGAACCAATATCGATTCTTAAATCATAATCGATCTCTTGGTCTATGCTGTTTTCAGTTGATGAATGAACAGTACATAGTGCGTCTTCCTTCCAATAAATAGCAACAGGCTAGGCTGTTACTTTTGATATGAAACGAAGTCCCAGATTTCAAATTCTGTCAATTTCTTTAGGAAATTCGAGCAATAAATACCATTTTAATGTCATTTAATGTGGGATAGATCGTTGTAGTATCTGTGTACTCACCTGTGCGAAATCAAACGCATAGGAAAACATTTGTAATAGTTTCGTTTTTGTTCTGTATCCCCTGCTCTGCTGCCAGACTGGAGCGCACTGTCCACCAACTGGACAGGGGTGGGAATTACAGCTACAATTTACAATACATCACCCTCAGTATAATCTGTCAAAATGATAGACGGCCTTCAGAATTTTTCGTCACTGATAAAAAAATTTCGTCAATGACGGAGAATTTTTGGTTAACGCGACCTCTGATATATATAATATATGAAGAGTTTATTTGCAAAAACAGATCTCAATTTTTAAAACTCAAAACACATGTTTTTTATGATGTTATCCCTTTTTTTATATTCTGTTTTATTGTGTCAGTTAGCTGCATTTTTCGTTATTTTTTACCTAACTGCAGTTTGATTGAGATTAACTGGAATGTACAATAAAAAAACATGATTTTTGAAAATTGTTAACAATGGAGTTATCCGTTTTTGCAAATGAACTCTTCATATACATACATACATACATGTATATATATATATATATATATATATATATATATATATATATATATATATATATATATATACACATATATACATACACCTCATGAATGCACAAACATGCAGATGCATGCATCAGGTGTTGAGGTCATGAGTTCATTCACAGTAACACTTTCTGTTCGTAAAGATCAAACAACACTCTGTTTCTCGTGCTTGTCTCTGTATCTCACTATCTCTATAGAATGGAAGCTGTCTGAGCTGCAGTCACGACCACACGATCCCTTTACCTGATCAACACTTATGTGTGAGTGCTCGCGTCAATCGCATTATTATTTCCCAAAAATAATATTCAGTTATCAGTGTGTGTGGGATCGTGTTTGAGAGCAGATGAAAAGCTCTCGAGGATTACCGAGCTTGTGCATCACGACGCACCGCAGGCTGCTGCATGAAATCATCTCCTGTCAAACTTATAGACACTTTCAGACAGCTCTGCATTAATGCTAATCACTGCATATCCTTAATGCAATTCAATAATTCGATAATCGTGCAAAACTGCATGCTGAAGCTGCATATTATTTAGATTGTGTCTAACAGGTAAACAAAGCTTATTAGGAGTGCTAATTTTGGATTATGAGTGTAAAAAGAAGTAGAGATTAACTGAATTGACTAACTATACAAATATTAGTAGGTTTAGCAAGGTTCAAGTCCCAAATGTTCGTTTATTTGCTTCGGCATGTGCTCTGAAACACAGCCAATCCAGTGTGAGATTCAGACAGTTTAAGTGGCTTAATAACAGCTTGAGCGACAGAAAGACACGATTCTCCTGAAATCTCCAACCGCCGGATTAGAAGACTTCACGTCAGTGGTAACAGAATGAAGTAAACACAGGAAGTGATGCGGTTTATGGGCGTGTCTAAATGCAACTTTTTTTGTTTGTTAACACATCTACAAAATTATTGCCATTTGTAGATGCATTTCCCAGCAAACTGCAAACACATTACCGGATTCTTTCCAATGGGGAACATAAAAACATCCATATGAGTCTTCTGTAGCAGTGCATGGAGGGAGGAGGGAGAAAGAGAGGAAAGTGCTGTTTCCATAGAAATAAGTCCTTTCTGTCACCTTCTTGCTACTCTTTTCCTCATACATTTCTATTTCACTACACCCCCATACTATATATTTCTCTCTGAGCGCACTACAGAACAGCTACCTGAACTGTGCGGCCGGGAATCAATAAATATTTGATTTTGCTGAAGAAAATGTGAGTGGTGCAAAACTCTGTCACAATGCCAGGGTGGTTACCAGGGCATTGCAATGCAGTTTCTAGGGTCAAAAGACCCCATCCTCTGGATTTTTCACCTGTTTTCTGGTGAAAATGGTGCATGTGATCACTTAATAAAACTTTAATACTTCAATAAGAGTAAGTCAGCAGCTGATATCGGAGCGGTTGTGCTGTACTGGGAATACTAATGACCAGCGCAGTGGTGATGTTCTGTACAGACCTGGTGTCATGACACGCAGTGAGAGTTCACACGCTGACAGTGTTGGCATCTGTGTTGGCACCACTAGTCTCAACTCTCTCCTTTGCACCCATCTGAGACGCCACCTGGACGTATTCTCAGCTTTTATACGATCACTAATGACAATATGCAACTAGGAGTCACATTTAACTGTTTACAGCAAAACAATGAACTGCAAATCCACATCTGAAATCTCTTTCTGTGATTCATTAAATAATATTAACACACTCTTATCTTGTCAATGACACTCACCCTAAAGGAGACCGGCTTGAGCTGCTGTTCTGCTGTGGATCCACTTTAGAGAGGGCAGGTCCACATGAGGGAAGCCCAAGAGTGTTGAGTCGTCCTGGGCAGCCATGAGCTGGAGACCGGGCATCTGTGACTGGAGGTTTCTGGAGGAGTCATCCTCAGAGTTCTTGAGAAACAGAGGAGTTGTGCAGGAGAGACGGATCAGATACACTTGAGTGGGAAGAGAGAGGAGCACTGAGACGAGGAGGCAAGCGAGCTGTATCCTAGAGAAGACAGCGAATCGTGCACAACCTTCTCTCTCTCAGTCTCTCTCTCTCCACTGCAGAAGCTCTCTATAATCACAGTAATACAAGCAGACTGACTCACTGTTGAAACTCAGCGCGCGCTCTCTCTCTCTTTCTCTTTTTCTCTCTCTCTCTCACTCACAACTGATATTTATCTTTTCTCCTCACATCTGATTCCAATTTAGATATTTTGTGCCTTACTACTTACGTAGTTTTTATTCCCATATCATATATTCTGAGAGTTTATCTATCTACATATAACACTCAGCCAATGTATATAGCTATATCACACTCTCCGATGCTCTATCAGGCTATCTGGTACTCAGTTTATCTATCACGTTACCTGTCACTCTATCTATCGCACACTAGCTACCTGTCACTCCATCTATCTGTCGCTCTATCTATCTGAAGCTTTATCTACCTATCGCACTATCAACATATTGCACTCTGTTGTCCTATCCATCTGTCACTCTCTCTACCACGCTATCTGATGCTCTATACCTGTCAATCTACCACACTATTTGACACTCTATTTTCTATCTACCTGTCATGCTCTGTCACTCTATCATGCAATCTTATGCTTTTTCTGCCTGTTGCTCTATCTACTAATCACACTCTGTCACTCTATTTATCATACTATCTGACACTATCACGCTATTTGATGCTCTATCTACATACCACTGTCGCTCTGTTACTCATTTACCTATCGCTCTATCTATCCGTCTGTCACTCTATCTACCTATCGCATTCCGTAACTCTATCACACTGTCTGACAAGCTATTTTTCTATCTACCTATTGCGCTCTGTCATTCTATCATGCTATCTGTCGCTCTATCTACCTATCAAGCTGTCACTCAATCATGCAAACTGTTACCTGTTGCTCTACTTATCATAATCTCTCACTCTATCATATCATCTGATGCTCTATCCACATATCACAGTCTGTCGCTGGCACTCTATTTACGTTTCACGCTCTGTCGCTCTATTACACTATCTGTGTTTGTCTATCTACCTATCTACCTTGCGCTGTCATTCTATCATGTTATCTGTCGTTCTATCTATGTGTCTATTACTGTTGCTTCATCTGCCTATCAAGCTCTGTCACTCAATCATGCAATCTGACTTTTTTTTTTAACCTGTTGCTCTATCTACTTATCATACTCTGTCACTATCTATTATACTATCTGAGGCTCTATCTACATATCACAGTCTGTCACTGTCACTCTATTTACCTTTCACTCTATTCATCCATCTCTCACTCTATCTACCTATCGCGCTCTGTTGCCCTATTACTCTGACGATACACTGTGTTTGTCTATCTACCTATTGCTCTATCTACCTATCACACTGTCATTCTATTATGCTATTAGGGATGGGCGACATCTTATCGTTTGCGATATACTGGTAAAAAATTTCCCCACGATAAGAATTAGTCTTCCCGCGATAATAACGATAAAGTCCAGCTGTTTACATATTTCTGTGTGTGACAGTGTGGAGTGACATGCTGAAGGCGGAAGTGAAACTAGTATATCGCTAAATGAGGAGCTCCAATCTGGAACTGATTTGGTCAAAACTGTGCAGTGCGACAAAAATCGGTCTGAGCCTTAAATAACGTTAACTGTACTAGTAGCAAGTGTGCAATTCAGTTTTGCATGTGTATAAGCCTGTTTACAAACCTGTTGTCCAATAAAGATATCATTTACTGGCATGCTTTTTCTCCAAATTAACTTCATAACATAGTCAAGTGTTTTAAATAACCTATTTTATAGTATTATACAGTGTTGGGGGTAACGCATTACAAGTAACGCGAGTTACGTAATATTATTACTTTTTTCAAGTAACTAGTAAAGTAACGCATTACTTTTTAATTGACGAAAATTTCTCAGTTACTTTTTTCAAATAAGTAATGCCAGTTACTTTTCCACCCATTTATTGATTAAAAGCTCACCTGTCCCCATGTTGAGAGAAATCGGCAGTAAGATGTTAGCTCTAGAATAAATGTGAACATGCATTAATTCATCTCACTCACAAAAAACAGATTCAGTATTCCTCAAAATGAATAAAACCAGTCAAATTCAATTCAGAATATGACACAAACCTGCAATAATTAAATATGTTAAATAATACAAATATCCTTTATGCATTTAATCCCATTTTATTAACCAATGTCTTTGCTGCCGACCTTCAATGATCCAATTCAACCATACTAATAAGCAAAAATTACTCAAGATAATCTAACATTTGTTTTCCTTTTTTTTATTGCTGAAGAGTTGACATTTTTTTCTTCTTCAGTCTACTGTACAGACGGGAATTTACTTTTATCAAAGCCTGAGGCTTTTGGTGTAAAAAGGCTTTTACATTTGCCAAAAATTGAACTTTTTATATTAAAAACAAACAAGCAAGCCCTGCCCAGATTTAAAAAGTAATGCAAAAGTAAAGGAACACAATACTTTCCATAAAAAGTAACGTAATTAGTTACTTTTTTAGGGAGTAACTCAATATTGTAATGCATTACTTTTAAAAGTAACTTTCCCCAACACTGGTATTATAAAGGCTATGTCGACTAGCATTGCATTATAAATGTACTTAATCCTTATAAAAATACCCAAGATTGCTTGAAGAACACAGACAAACCATATATTGTAGCAATCGTATGTTTATTGTCTACAAGTTTCCTCAGTTAAAAGTCTTCTATCTGCGTTTTATTCAGCTAAAGCGATAACTGGATTAGAGATTCCTGAAGCATCGTCAGTACTATTACTTCTACTATAAAGCATATGTGGAGTTTCTGCGCAAGGGTGCCCTCCGGCTTCCGAATCAGAAAGAGCTTTATTGGCCAAGTGTGTTTCACACACAAGGAATTCATCATAATGTTAGGAGCTTCCAGTACAGAAAGTACAAACAATTTAATTCACATTCCAGTGAACTTAACAGTCATTACATTATGTGTGTACTCAGTAATGCTCACAACACCCTATTTTGGGTAAAATAGTAAAGATAATACTTTTCTCTAAAGAAACAGGATTTCCCTGAATTATCGTCATTGATATCGTTATCACAATAAATACCAGAAATTATCATGATAAATTTTTAAGCCCATATCGCCCATCCCTATATGCTATCTGTCGCTCTATCTGTCTAGCTACCTATTACTCTATCTATTGCTTTTTATACCATCATACTCTGTCACTCAATCATGCTATCTGTCACTCTATCTATCTGTCTATCTATCTGCCTATTACGCTATCTACATATGGAACTCTGTTGCTTTATCTACCTATCAAGCTCTGTCACTCAATCATGCAATCTGACACTTTTTCTACCTGGTGCTCTATCTACATTGTACTCTGTCTCTCTATCTGACATACTATCTGATGCTCTATCATGTTATCTGAGGCTCTATCTACATATCACAGTCTGTCACTGTCACTCTATTTACCTTTCGCTCTATCTATCCATCTCTCACTCTATCTACCTATCGCGCTGTCGCTCTATCATACTATCTGACGATACACTGTGTTTGTCTATATACCTATTGCTCTATCTACCTATCGCGCTGTCATTCTATCATTCTACCTGTCGCTCTGTCTATCTATCTACCTACTACTCTATCTATTGCTTTATCTACCATCATACTCTGTCATGCAATCTGACACTTTTTCTACCTGTACATCTATCTACTTTTCGTACTCTGCCACTATCTATCATACTATCTGACGCTCTATCTACATATCACACTCTGTTGCTCTGTCACTCTCTTTACCTTTCACTCTATCTACCTGTCACGCTCTATCGTTCTATCACACTATATGATGCTCTTTCCATCTATATACCTATTTCTCTATCTTCATATGACACTCTTTCGCTCTATCATATTATTTGACACTATCTATATTAGTGCTGCACAATCAATCGTTAAAAGATCGCAATAACGATTCAGACACCCACACAATCCAATTTCTAAATTACAACAATTCATCTGAGACTATTAAACCTTTGAAAAAGTCAAACCAGCGGCCAGTTGCATAAACTTAGCCTCTGTGTTAAGACAGTGTCTTAAGAACTAGTTTGACCAACTAGCAGTTAACCAAGAGTAATCAGTCTTATATTTTGGATTCAACTGAGACTAATCTAAGTTTTTATGTAAACGAATTTAAAAATTTTTGACCAGTCTTAAAGAAAAAAATGAGATGACTAACTTTTAAGACTAGTCTAAACCCTTTATGCAACCGGCCCCAGAACATTCAAATCTGCGTTCGCACTGCCACTGACAGAGAGCAGATAGTGACCATGTTTGGGTATAAAACAGCTTCACAAACGGTCATTTCAACTACACAATATTTTTTCTGTCTTACAATCATTCATTTTATCATATGAAAGTTTATAGTTCGAAAATAAACATTACCGTTTGTGTCGATTGCATTGTTTCACCACTAATGTATTTGTCATTGAATCATTCATTCAAAAGAGATTTGTTCAAAAACGCTGATTCATCCTGTAATGAAACAAGTGCAGTATTTATGAGTGAGTCTTTGATTCACTCAAACCACTTTTTCATAATTTTAATATTAAAAATTGATGTATTAAATATATTATATTTTAAATACTTATATATTAAAATGTTTAATAATTTGTTCAAATTAAACACTTTTAAATAGAACGTGGGAGAATCGTGATCTCTGTGCGAGACAAAAAAAACGTGATTCTCTATTTATCCAGAATCGTGCAGTTCTAATCTATATATCTATCTATCATGCTCTGTCACACTACCACCAACATCTGTTGCTCTATCACGCATCTGTCACTCTATCTATCTATCTATCTATCTATCTGTTTATCTAAAGTATATCAATCTACAGCAGTGGTTTTCAAAACTGGTCCTGGAAGCACCCTTGTCCTACACATTTTGTATGTCTCTTTCATCTAACACACCTGATTCAGCTCATCAGCTCGTTAGTAGAGGCTGCACAACATGAATTGAGTGTTTCTGATAAATGTGCAGGGCGGGGGTGCTTCCAGGACAGGTTTGAAAACCACTGATCTAATGCATCTATATAAACAGAAAGACAGGCAAAAGCTAAAGAAAATGATTGCACCATTTCTGTAAATGTTGGTGTATAATTTATAACCTGCCATGACATACATAATGATCTGAGATTATGATGGTGTCATTGCCTCCCTCCATTAAGCTCAGCATTTAACAAACTTTAAAATTACATTAGTTTGGAGTTTCCTTCCTGACTTGTCATGTTTTCCTTGAAATGATTCCAGCATCTGAATAAAGCTGCCTTTCTGGCATGAACTGAGTTACATCTGGATTATTTTAATTGATGACGAACACAACTGTGCAAATTATTGTGTTCATTAACTGCTGTTGGCACTGCCATCAAGATCTTTTTGGTATGAATTCATTCTAAGCCAAAACCCATTAAAGCCGCAGTTGTCCTAGTCAATTTCACATCTAAAGACCGACACATTTCTTAATGAAAGACTAGCTTATTGTATATCATTCCATGACTTATTGACTGTGGAGAGAGTGTTCATTAATAGCCAGGGAAGTGTGACAAAGTTTTGGCATGTGGTGTGATGCTTCCTGTCAGCTTTTGCATTATGCTTCATATCAAGCTGCTAAATAATTCCACTGATAACAGATTGCAGAATAATGTCCACACTGATTGTTACATATAAAGATCATCATCAGTGGGTGTACTGTTAGAATTTTTGACGGTTGTGTAGTATAAACATTATTGTTGGAAAAAGAAAGGAAAAGGGACAGAGACACAAAAGCAGCATTTCTCTCTCAAACACAAGCATTCTAGCAATGTTACCAGGCAACAGGCTATTGCCGTTATCTAAGCCAATGACAGATGAGTATTTATAAGGGAAATGGTGGACAGTGGGAAAAAAAGTGCCATTTCTATTCATATTTTAAAGATAGATTGTTTAGGGCTACAATTACATCATTTCCGATTTACATCATAGCACGTCAATTATGAAGAACAGCAAAGCTGGAAATACCAGATGTCATATGAATGTAATGATTTTTTTTTTTTTTTATAAGATATTACTCACCCAAACTGATTGTTTGGCTGTCAGCTGGCATTCTGGGATGATTTGTCAAGTACCTTAAAAGAGATAAAATGTATTAATCATTTAGCCTACTATATAACAAATGAGATCTCCAAACACAACTTATAGAAAACCAAAAATAATAAGCAGTCCATATGAATTGTGTCCAAAAGTACTTTAAAGGTATATGATGCTTTGTATGAGAATCAGTCTGGTATTTAAGTGTTTTAGCAATAGTGTTGCCTCAGATGTAATCACTGTGAACAGAAATTAAGTAAATTATTTTACATTTAAAATAAATATTTATTTTCAGAAGAAGTATTTACTGTAACCTGAATAAGTGAAGCCGAAAATGAAAAACAGATTAAACAGGTAGCATCTGAAGTGGATCAACTTTTGTTGGTGCTGATGTAAAGAGTTTGCCGTGATATGAAAAAAAAGGATGCAGCGATAAAGCGAGGAAGAGTTTGAATTCTTGAGGAAAGAGAGAGAGACTGATCACCTGCTGATTAATTGCAGTCTGAAGTTGTTTGCGTGGGGTGGATGGAGTCTTCAAACATCTCCGCAGCTCTATAAAACATGGCACTATGAAAATATGTAGTGTGGGGGTTTACTTATAATTTCTGCTGCGTGTTCATTCAACAATTCTTAATATTTAATCAATATCTCACGAACAACAGTGCTGTTATTTACTGAATATCTACAGGTATGTTGTGTATTTTTACTCTAACAGCTGAAGCACTTGCAAACGCCACCAATGGAAAATGACGTAAAATGTAGCAAACACAAACAAGCAGAGTGATAGTAACGGTGAAACGTCATAGGGCCAACGGACTGTTAGCCAATCAAATTTGAGCGTTAGAACGAACAGTTGAATAAAAAGATATTTCATTGGCTGAGCGGAGTTACATTTATTTCATTTCCATGCGCGAGTCATTGAATCATTTATTTAGTCAATATGTTCAAAAACAGTTGTTTCATAATGAGCGAATAATTTGCGTCATTAACTTAATTTTCACTATATTATATTATATTATATTATCGTTCATTATATTATCACAACTAGAAATAACTATTGAATTAATTTATATTTATTTGGCTGAGACGATGAGCGAGTCATTGAATCGTTCATTCCAGCGATTCGTTCACAAACACTGATTCATTAAGAACAATTCAAACAAATGAGTTTCTTTTTGAGCGAGTCATTTGAATCATTTTCTTAGCCGATTCCTTCAAGAACGAAACAAGTCAATTTAATAATAAGTCTGAGTAAGTTTTGCAGTATTGTAAATAAATTCCCTACTGAAAAAAATAAAAAAACATCTTAAACCAGACTAAGATGGTTTGCTGGTCTAAGCCGGTCTCTCGGCCTGAACTTGTTAGGCTGATGGCTGGTTTTGATGGGGTTTGGGAACTTTTTTCAGATGGTCAGATTAAACCAGCTAAATACTAACTTGGCCAGGCTGGAAGACTGGCTTAGCTAGCTAAGACCAGCTGTAATCCGTTAAAACTAAGAGTGAAGCACATCATTTAGTATGAAAGTTGTAAAAGCATTAGGCTAGTTTTATGAAATCATAAATAATCTTTATTTTGTTCTGCTTGACTAAGCACTCCAACAGCACAACGACTATGGGAAAATTCGTTCAGATGAGGAAGAGCGCAGCTCCCTCCAATGGATTGCGAAGGAATTGCACAGAAATAGTGGGGTTCTCTCTAAGCACTGAATGTTGTGTATTTGAAGATATGCTTCTTTAACAGCACAACTTTGTGTATGGATTGTGTAACAGCACTGAAAGTCTTTGTATTTTCTCTTAGGCCTGGTAGAAGAGAGCCGTGGGATAGTCGCTAGTTCAGGACTATGACTCAGAGCATTACATAAACGCTAATGTATTCAGCAAAGAGCTTCCACAAATGCATCATAAATCAATCAGACTGGAATAATAATCACCAGGACATTTAGAGAGCCCTTGTCCTCTAGAGTTTTCAAGAGCGACAGAAAACAAGCACTGAAATCTAATTAAACTGATAACATTAAACTGAAAAGTTGATATGTAAATTAATTCACATATTTCCGAATTCACATATTTTCAGCATAAGCAAAGTATAATAAATATTTTAATTGCAAGGATGCAACTAAATGTCTAGTAATGTACAGATTTAAAAATGCATTCAGAGGATGTTGCCTTGTATACTGGTGCAACTATTTAGGCAATATATTAATTATTCAATTTATCTTCATGAATAAATATATCACTCTTGCACATTTTAAGGCTGACCCTCAAGCACAACGTTCAGCAATTTGCAGAATTTATGAAGCGCACTTTTTTTTCACCAGATGGCAGTATTGTTCTTCATGTCTGTGGTTCAGCATCATGACTGCCTTTACAATGGCTATGATACTGGCAGTACAGTACAGTATACAGTAGTCAACATTTGAAGTGGATCATAACCTTTCATCAAAGTTGTCCTAAGACCAAAACAATACCCGCTCTTGGACAACTTTGATGAACTTTTGTGATCGACATATATATATATATATATATATATATATATATATATATATATATATATATATATATATATATATATACACTCTATTTATGTTTTATTTATTTAAATATTTATAACTGTTTTTATTTTCATATTTATGTATTTAGTTTTATCAATAAAAAAGACAGCAAGAGAGAATATATTCATTTATTTACTATCTATTTTTCCTCCTTTGTATGTTTACTAACAACAAAATTAATTCATTCTTTCCTCTTTCAAATGAAGGAAGTTTCTATTTAATATTATTGTACTTTGTCATTTTTGTAACACTTTACTTGAAGCCTAATATTGCATTATAAAAGTATTTAAATGCAACTATGCCTTGTTATGCACCTTATAAAGCATTGAATAATTGTAACCACATTTATAATCCAATATAGACTATGAACTTATTTATTGTTACACCTTGGTAACAGTTATTTATTTATTATTAAAAGATATAATGCATTATAACGTATTGAATATTCATTTAAAATATGAATACCTTTGTAATGCGTTATTCATAAAGCAAAATGTTACCATTCTTTTATTTTCTCTTAGTTTCCAAGTGTTATCATGCATAAAAAAACTTAGTCTCATAATAAATATCTGTACATTTGCATGATGATACCATTTTTCAGTGCACTAATTCTTAACAAAAGCTGAGCAGATTGATGATCTTGTATGTGAGTGATTGCGCTTTAATCACAAGGATTACAAAGGCAGCCTCAATCCCCGAAGCGTCGGCTCCTCCAAACATGTTGTTTTCTGCTGTTCATCCTTCAGTAAATGACCCTACAGTGATCGGGCGGTTTGTGCTCTGGAATGAGTGACCCACTTTCCTTTGTATGTCAATGGTTCACAAGTGAAGTCTTTGTTTCTCCATAAACTTTCATTCTTTATCTCTCACTGAATCACATTCATCATTGGACTACAGGAGCAGCACTGAACCATTAAAAAACAAGAGCACTGAATCATGTCTTGCACTACTGTGATGACTGAACTCAACACTGTGAGTTTAGATTAAATGAGATCTGTTAGATCTGGACGCTCAAGCAGATCGGATCACCAGGATGTGCCAAAGCGGGTGGAAGGCAATCCTATGTTTCCTACAGATGTTCTGCTGCTGCTGTTGTGGAATGTTTTCATAATCTGAATGTTTGTAATCTGGTGTTTGTATGTTCATGCTGAAACCCCACTGTGAAATAATGAGGTCAAACCCTTTCAAAACACAATGACTGAAATCATGAATGTGGGCTGTCATCATAATTACATTCCTGTCATTTAACATGCTTGTTTACAGCTGCCAATTAAAGTCTGAAACTATTAAAACGGAACTGTATTTCTGCAATAATTAATATAATTAAATATCTAAATAAACAAATACACAAATCGAAACATTGCTGTTCATTGCTGTAGAAGTGACATTCACTGATGTTGTTTTAGTGTATATTGTCCCAACATTTCCACATTCAACTCAACTCAAAAATAACCTCTTAACTTAAGTTTACTTCACTATATTACAATTAAAGGAACACTCCACTTTTTTTTGAATATAGGCTCATTGTCCAGCTCCCCTACAGTTAAACAGTTGAGTTTTACCGTTTTTGAATACATTCAGCCGATCTCCGGGTCTGGCGGTAGCACTTTTAGCATAGCTTAGCATAGATTAGACCGATAGCATCTCGCTCAAAAATGACCATATATAATGACGATATTTTTCCTATTTAAAACTTGACTCTTCTGTGGTTACATCATGTACTAAGACTGACGGAAAATTAAAAGTTAAATAAATTAAAACTAGGCTGATATGGCTAGGAACTATACTCCCAACCGTCAACTCTCCCGGGTTCAACTCTGTATCTACATAAACTTAGTGCCGGTCACTTTCAGGCGCTACGTAATATCATTGCGCCTGCTGCAAAGTTCCTTGACTATTACGCCGAAATGAGAGTATAGTTCCTAGCCATATCGACCTAGAAA
Organism: Cirrhinus mrigala; assembly: GCA_036247105.1. NCBI lineage: Eukaryota > Metazoa > Chordata > Actinopteri > Cypriniformes > Cyprinidae > Cirrhinus > Cirrhinus mrigala. The sequence goes on from CM070014.1 coordinate 35,289,479, forward strand.
ATAGCAACTTTTCATTTTTCGTCCGTCTTTGTACACGATGTAACTATAGAAGAGTCAAGTTTTAAATAGGAAAAATATCGAAACTCTTTGGTCATTTTTGAGCGAGATGCTAACGGTCTAATCGGATTCAATGATCTATGCTAAGCTATGCTAAAAGTGCTACCGCCAGACCTGGAGATCGGTTGAATGGATTCAAAAAAGGCAAAATGTCTAAGACTCTTAAATAGATATTTTACCACTGTTTTTGTTACAAATTATGTAGGAACAGTAATAGATTAATTGCACCTCAAAAATCTAAATCATGACAGGAGTTCTGACCTTTGTGACCAAAAGTCTTTTTTCATTGCTTTTTTCATGTTTTAGAAATGTTCATAAATTATATATCAACTGAAAGTTAAAAAAACCTTCAAACTTCATACACTGAAACCCATTTTAAAATCTGACATTGCATTACCATGGAAATTGTACTTGAAAATGTATTTGTTCATGAATTATAACAATTTAAGTTTGGATAGTGCACTTGCACATCTCTGTTCAAAAATGGGGGTGACAGTTAAAGGGTTAAAAGACAAATCAATACATACATACATGCATACATACATACTATTTACTTAATTAAAAATACTGTAATGAGGTCATTAAGATTTTTTTGCATTTTAGTTGTGCACATTTCCTCCAGATCTGCATCCAGAAATTTTTACTTTTGAGGTTATTTGTCATCTCATTAATTTCAATAATAATTCCTATTAGATTTTCATTTCCGTAATACAGTAATAAGAGTCACCCCGTGCAGTCAAAATGTTTTTTTTTTATATAAAAATCCAGAATAAATTAAACAACAGATTGAACAACAAATAAATTATATATACTGAAAAATTATATCATATTACACCAATTATTACACCAAATGTGAATGTGCACATTGTATATATATATATATATATATATATATATATATATATATATATATATACACACACACACATATACATATATATACTATTAGAAATTAACAAATTTTTCTTATTATTGAAAAATGATTACATATATAATTTTATACAAAGGTACCAAATGTGAATATATATATATATATATATATATATATATATATATATATATATATAAAATATTATAGCTTTCTGTTTATTTTTCTTAGTTTTTTCAATTGCTATATAAATTAATAATTATTTTCAATATATATCTAGATACACACACATTATAATTAATTAATAAAAATTAAGATTATATATTATATATATATATATATATATATATATATATATATATATATATATATATATATATATATATATATATATATATAAGATATTCAAGAGAAAATAATTAATTAATAAAAATTAAAAAACATTTTGGTAATTAATTATTGAAAAATGATTACATATATAACTTTTATACAAAGGTACCAAGTGTGTGTGTGTGTATCTATCTGTCTATCTATCTATCTATCTATCTATCTATATCTATATCTTTATATATATACGGGTATATTTGTAGCAATAGCCAACAACACAGTGTATGGGCCAAAATGACAGATTTTTCTTTCATGCCAAAAATTATTAGGATTTTAAGTAAAGATCATGTTCCATGAAAATATTTTGTAAATTTTGTACTGTAAATATATTAAAACTTAATTTTTGATTAGTAATATGCATAAGAACTTCATTTGGACCACTTTAAAGGCAATTTCCTCAATATATTTATTTTTTTGCACCCTCAGATTCCAGATTTTCAAATAGTTGTATCTTGACCAAATATCTCATACAGTCCATATCCATATGATCCAATTCATATGAGAACTAAAATTTAAAAACTGAAAAATCTTGGTATGAAATCATACTGGGTCAACCAAATTATATAGTTTAGAAAAAGGACACATCAGTTTCAGTTTTGACCTTATCCATGAGAGGTCATTAACCAGAACATGCCGTGTTCCCCAACACACCAGCAACATTCACATGTCTTTCACCCAGTTCTTCTATAGCATATGGCGTTATCAAAATCCACCAATGGGCGACTACGAGGAGCAGCTTGATTAGCTGACGTCACGGACGCAGAGAGAGCGCGCGCGGGGTTGGGAGGAGGCTCGCGCACGAGAGCAATCCGTGTATTTGTGTGTCGTATAGGCCAGGGATGTGAGCGAGGGGCGACAATAATGGGGAATAACCGGGACCCCGGTGCTCTGGAGTGGACACGACGACTGGACGGTGATCATCAAGGGGGTTAAGGCGAAGACCAGCCATCTCGAGAGTGTTTCACACAGATTCCCGAGGCTTAATGGATTTTATTGGGCTCAGTGATCAATTGATTGTCGCCGGAGAGCAGATAAAGCGCATATAATCACACTGGATACGATTTATCCATTTCCATGGCGTTATCATCGACCCAGAGCCGCCAAGCAGGTCACCTGGACCCAGGACTAAAGCGGGTTCACTGGGTCTAAAGCGCTCGATCTGTCGTGTTTCCGGCGATGTCCGCGTCCTGCCTCGATCTGCGCAGCGCGATTTCAGCACCACCGCAGCTGGACAGCGACCGCATGGAACGAGCGTTCGATCCCAGCCGTCAAAACTCGCCAGACTCCACCGGGGAATATCAGACCCTCACGCTGCTACACACCGCGCCCGGGGGGCTCGGCATGGCTCTGGAGGAGGAGCTGGCCATGCTCACCCGCGAACGGGAGGAGGACCTGGAGGTATCCGCCTCAGAGACACCTGTGAGCGGACAGGACTCTGACCTACTGTCGCTCTTCCGGCAGAAAGAGAAGGACTTGGTCCTCGCTGCTAAACTGGGCAAAGCTCTACTTGAACGAAACCAAGACCTCACAAAGCAATATGACAAAATGACCAAGGATTTAAACGACAAACTGGAGGTGAGGAACTCTAAAACTAAACTTAATTCAACACTCCTGCCAACAGTTTGCATTCTAAAAAAGTGTTTAGAACTTGCTAGAAATTCCACCTTGAGATTTTTCAAGTTGGTTTCAACTCGCATCTGTTAATTCAACAAACTTCCGACACAAATATCAACACTCGGCACAAGAAATAAGACTAGGATAACAAATAACGGCTTCATAAATAAAAACTAAGGTATCGTAAGCTCACAGACAACAACAATGCAAAAAAAAAAAAAAATCCAGTCAAATGTAAACATAGCATGTTTTCATGCGCCCAGTGCATTCTGGGAAGTTAGTGCATGGGACTGAATCAAGTTTTTTGTATGACAATTTATACAGACCAACAACAACAACAACAAAAAAGCTGTTTGTTAGTTTAGAATACTGCATGTTTTATATGTAATATACAATTTATAATACAATAGCTAATTTATAATAATTATTTATAATAAATAATCATAAAAATCAACATGCAACTAAATCAAGTTTTATCATTTTCGCCCTATTTAAACAAACAAAAAATGCTATGCTTGTTAGTTTAATTTACAATTAGAGAACATATATATGTAATATATAGCCTATAAATATAGAAAATAGATATATAAAAATCAAGCATAAATTACAGGCAGAGCAACAATTGTACCGTTGTATATACTGGATATAATAATTATTTATAATAAATAATTATAAAAATCAACATGCAACTGAATCAAGTTTTTTCATTTTTTGGCCTATTTAAACAAACAAAAAATGCTATGCTTGTTAGTCTTTAATTTACAATCAGATTATGTATATATAATATATATAAATATATAAAATAGATAAAAATCAAGCATAAATCAAAGGCAAAGCAACAAACGGTATAGTTGTATATACTGGATATAATTTAACTTGTAAATATAAAATGTACAATTTATTAATTTATAATAAAACAACAACAACAGCATATCAGGGTCCTTTCAATCAAAAAAATGATTGAAATAGAATCATTTTTTCTTATTCCTGAAAATAAGAAAAATTAAAAGCAAACCCCAAAATATAAATAATCAAGTAAATCATAAAACTTCATTTTATGAGTGTAATTCAGTACTCCAGTGCTGTGATTGATTTCACAGGCATGTGTTGTTTACATGTGCATGCAGTTAATCTGCCTTTTCATTATTAATCAAGATAATCACTTAACACATTTAGTTTCATACTGTTAGTCTCTAGTTTCTTCCTCATGCTGAACTACTTAAGAGTTCCAGCTGTTCTCAAAACTATTTCTAATTGCACAAAAATATGCATATATCCAAAAAGCAAATGGTTTTAAGACTCACATTATGTTATTATCACTTTTATACAGTCATAAAAATTCTAAGTCATGTCTTATCCCAAGTAACCCAAGTGTTTACAGTCACTGAATGTGAAAGAGTTGAATCCAGTTCAGATCTATATGGGCTCTGATGGAGGTTTCAGCGATGCTGCAAGCAAAGCTAATGTGCTTTGGCTCTCTCGAGTCGTCTGAGGGCCAGACGCGCGACACATTCCTGGCGCTTCTCCATGCAACTGTCCCTCCTGCCCGGTTCGCATCTTTGGCTTAAACCTCTCGTCTTAATCCATGTCCTAGTTCGCTATTTTTTCTTCACTCATATTTTTAGACTAATTTGAGGAATCCTTCACCCACTTACAAAAGCAAATAATCAGCATTGAAATGACTTCTAACAGTTAATTGCATTGATAGCCTTCACAGCGGATTTAACGGCCCTTAATCAGTGCCGGATTTCATTTTCTGCAATTATAGCAAGAGCTCTCAGAGGTGCCCGGGACTCAACCTGACCAACCCTTTATGACATGAGAACTTTAAGTCTCAGACCATGAAATACAGATGTCTGGCTATCACTGTCAGAAAAAAAAGGTACAGTTCTGTCGCTGGGGCGGTACCCTAAGGGACAAAGTGAAAAGGTACCAATATGTACTTTTAAAGTATTAAAATGTACCTTTAAGGTACTAATATGTACTGTTTAGGGGTAGGTAAGGTACAAAAATGTACCTTTTCACCTTTGTACCTTAGGGTATAGCCCCAGTGACAGAACTGTACCTTTTTCTCTGAGAGTGATCATGGACTAGCATTGGTCTACATTACAGCTTATTCTGGCCCACTAAGACCATACACTCTCAGAAAAAAGGTACAAAAGCTGTCACTGAGGTGGTATCTTTTCAAAAGGTACAAATATGTACCATATTTAACTCTAGAGTAGTACCTTAAAGATACATATTAGTACTTAAATGATAAATTTTAGTTCCTAAATGGTGCAATTTAGTACTTGTGAAAGAGTACCACCCCAGTGACAGCTTTTGCACCTTTTTTACTGAGAGTGTATGATCAAAATATAATGCAACCAATCATACGCTGTCAGAAAAAAAGGTGCAGTTCTGTCACTGGGGTGGTACCCCAAGGTACAAAAGTGAAAGGGTACATCTTTGAAACTTACTTACCCCTAAACAGTACATATTGGCACCTTAAAGGTACATATTAGTACTTTAAAAGTACATATTTGTACCTTTTCACTTTTGTACCTTAGGGTACCACCCCTGTACCCACAGAACTGTACCTTTTTTCTGAGAGTGTATGCTGCTGTTTTATATGTCATTTAGGGACAGGGTTATTTAAATTAGTTGATGCCACAATAGTTCAATTTAATTTGAAATTCTGTGTCCACGATGTACTATTATTCTTGTTTAATGATTTATGAAAGTCATCTCTTATGCTCAACAAGTCTGCATTTATTTAATCAAAAGTACAGTAAAAATGCAAAATATTATTACTATTTAAAATAACTGTTTTTTATTATAATGTATTTTAAAATGTAATTTATTTCTGTGATTAAAGCTGAATTTTCAGCATTATTACTCCAGTCTTCAGGGTCACATGATCCTTCAGAAATCATTCTGAAATGCTGATTTGCTGCTCTTTTCTGATTATTATCAATGTTAAAAACAGTTGTGCTGCTTATATTTTTGTGAAAACTGTAATACATTTTATTTTTCAGAATTCTTTGATGAATAAAAAGTTCAAAAGAAGAGCATTTATTTGAAATAGAAATCTTTTGTAACATTCTTAAAGTCTTTAATGTCATTTTTGATCAATTTAATGCATCCTCGCTGAATAAAAGTATTAATTTCTTAAAAAAAAAATCATACTGACACCAAAATTTTGGACTGTTGTTGTTTAAATCTGGAGTAGTTTGATTATATTACTAGTTAATTTGCTGCTAAGTAGGTTAAACAAAACTATGAATATCTATTAAAGATTTGATGTCACTAACCTGGCAAACTTCTGTAAATCCAGCGATATCCTCAATATATGTCAATGACCTTGTTTCCTCTACTTCAGCTGCTGGAGCAGGAGAAGCATGAGCTGCGACGGCGCCTGGAGAGTCGTGAGGGCGAGTGGGAAGGCCGGGTGGCCGAACTGGAGACAGATGTGCAACACCTACAGGGGGAGCTGGAGAGACATCAGGTGCAGCTGCGTGAGGCCGACCGCGACAAGAGCCGAGCCATCAGTGAACTGTCAGAACAAAACCATCGACTGCTGGAGCAGCTCAGCAGGGTGAGTGAGACATTCAGCCTGATATGGTTACTGTTTGCATTGGGTCAGATGGGGGCAAAACAACAAGCAGTGGAGGGGTTTGCCAGAAAGCAACTCTGTAAACTTTGGACTTCATGATGAAGGAATGTTTTGAAAACTTTAAGCCAAATCTGCTGCTCGTCCAGTTGCTCTATAGCAGTGTTTTTCTTTATTTTTGGCTGGGGTTTGTTTCTGTGACTTTGACAGAATGTAGCCTGTTTCTGTAGATACACTTGTGGTGTCAGAAAAAGGCAAGGCACATTTATTTATATAATGTGCACAATTTGGGTTTATATAGTCATGATAAAGAGAAAGAAAAATAAAACTGAACATTTTAAATAATTCAAGAATAAATAAATAAATACTTTATATAAATATCTGTAATGCAATATAAAATGTTTAATTTATATATATATTTTTTTTTGTAAAAGGAAAGAAAAAAGAAAATAATAACAAAAATATAATAATACAAAAAAATTACTTATATAGCACATTTGATAATGCAGAATTCTAGTCACTTTCTAAATGCCACTTCAGATGTAAATTCTGTGCCACCTCTGCATTGCAAACACAAATTTTGTTATTACCGATTTCATTTAATAGGTAACAGCCTTATAGTGTCTTACTATTTGGATTTATTGATTACATTTAAGAATTTTATACAAAAGTTAATGCACACATTTAACTAGACTAGATAAAATTGGCCTTAAAAGGTAAAAATGCCCATAAAAGGTAAAAATCAATTTAAACTTGTTGGAAAAGTTATTTTTTGTTACTCCTGTAAACAAATCAAGGCTTTTGGGAGTCAGCTGTCCACGGCAGTCCTAAACCTGTCGAAGTACGAGCACAATAACACACTTAGCAAAATATTGTCTAATTATTGTTATCAACAAAATTCCAGAAAATATATTAAGATATCTTTTTTTTTTTTTTTGTCATTATAAACACACCCCTATTGTGTAATTGTAGAGCATTGTGTTAGAAAAGGCAATAAAATTGTCCTGGGTATTGATTCCGATTGATAAAATCCAAATAAATTCTAAAAAAAATTATATTACATAGAAAGAAAGAAAGAATATTTATATTTAACATAAATACATGCAGTCCAAAATTCAGTTTTTTAAAAATAAATAGAAAGGTTCCCATGCATGAACACTGATAAAACACATTCTATAAGCTTTAGATAAAACTTTCCACCAAATGTAAAATGCCATGAAGTTATTAGAGGAACAATCTAGAGTAACCTGAGGTAACCTGGCGATGGCTTATGGTTTATTCCTTATGAAGATCAAACCAGAAACCTTTTGGTTACCAGCCCTGAGCCTTAACTACACCACAAATGCAGCCAGCATGGAAGTCATTATCCAAAATGCATATTGATAAAGCAGTGTGCTCAAGAAAAGCCGGAATGATTATTCTGGTTGTTCTTTGAATTGAAATATTGATTATGGCGGGCTGGAAATCCATACAGAGACAGGTGGAAAACAACACACATGCTATGAATAAATTTCATGCTACGGCACAGAGTGTCCCCCTCACCTTCCTGAGACACTACCTTACGCAAACTCATCAAAATTACTCTACGCTCCGGTCCGCTTTCAATAATGCAACAGCTGTGAGGCTCAAAATTATGCAATCTACCTGTCTGACAGTCCTGCAAGGCGACCTTGAAGACGCACAGGACATTTCATTGATATCTTTAAACTGTGGCCAATTAATGAGGCTGATGAAGTAAACTTTGCAAAGGCACAATTTTTGAATTGAAAATCTGTCACACTTGAATGTGTTTTGGCCAGCAGACAGAATCTCTTCCATAATATGAAAGGTATTTGAGAACACAGTTTGCAGTTTTGCCCGAATCACCTGTGGCTGTTTATGGTAGTTTAATACAGATACTTGTGTTGCAGACAGCAGGGGAAAACAACAACTCTGCTAACTCTTATAGGTGTGAGTAATTAATTGCAATTAACCATACTGAAAAAAATAATAATAATAAATAAATAAATAAATAAATACATTTAAAGATGTTTCCTTTTGATTTTTTTTTTTTATTCCAAGTTGATCTAGACAAGTATATGGAAGCTATCCAAAACTCTGTTAATCCTAAATCTCTATATTTGTCCTCTTAAGGTGTAAACTTCTTCTTCTTTTTTTTTTTTTTTTTTTTGTTAACCTGGCAACACAAAATTAAGGGTGGTTTTACTACAAAGCTGGAATACTGTTGTTAAACCATGGTAACAAATTAACCATGGTTTTGCTACACTAACCACAGTTTAACCATGGCATTTGTAGTAAAACTGTTATACAAAAAACATTGTTACACATATAAAAACCATGGTTAGCCTAATTTTCAATACAACAGAATTGTGTATACTTTTTCCTTTTTTTTATAACTGCCATAATGGTTTGATGTTTTGTACTGTTTAATAATAAGATTTGCAAAACGTGCTCTGAAGTCACAATGTGAATCAAATCGTGATTTGCTCTCCGAAGTTCTGATCTGAATCAAACAATTCACGAACTCGCACTACTCACAGTCCCGATCTGAATCTAATGAATTTATCGGGACTTCAGAGCACGGATCGGGACTTCAGAGCACGGATCGCGATCCGTGCTTTGAAGTCCCGATAAATTAAATGATTCACGATCCGCGCTCCGAAATCGCGGTCTAAATCGAATGATTTGCGATCCGATGGTTTAACTGATTCGGAATTTCGAAAAGTTCCCGATCTTTATAATGATTCGCGAACCTATTGTGATTCAAATGAATCACGATACGCGAAGTTCCGATCTAAATCAAATGATTCGCGAACCCACTCCAGCCCTAAATCACATGATTTGCGATACACACTTTGAAGGAGAGGGTGCTAGAGGTCTTTTGATCTCTTTTTTGGTCTCTTTTGATATGGTTTTTGCTAGTGAATCGCTTGAACTGAATGATTGAAGTCACGAGTTTAAATGAATCGGAGCAGTCAGTGTAAACGACTCACTCAGTTGATTCATTTTGTTTGTTTCTCGGCTTTTCGCATCTTTAACCATGTTTATACGACAATGTCAGTACTGCTACTGGCTAAGCTCGCTAGTTTTGACATTAACTGAAATAAGCGAAAAAAATACCATTATTAATTACCATTACCGTTAATACCAAATTTCATTATTTCCATGCCAAAGACAACATCCAACACAAATCTACGAACATATTCAGGTGAGGTAACCAGATTACTGCCAGCTAGGGAAAACAACACTCCATTAAAATTATGGGCTGCACCTCAAAATAGATGTTAAATGGAAACATTTGCATTGTGATCAAGTTTGTAGCTTAATTCACTATATTGTAAATAGTTTGAGCACTGCAGTTCAGTTGGTGACAGGAAAATAGTTAAAAGCATTTAGTTATCTCATACCATGAATTGAATCTTACTGTATCAGTATGTATTGTAATAAATATTTGAGAAATTATTGTTGTATCTGATTGTATTAGTCTATATACAGCGATAATCAATGTAAAAAGAGCAGATGAACACAAGTTAAAGAGGGTAAACCTTATTCAAAGTTTTCTAGCATATTTACTTTTCTATCAGTGGTATTACCTATTTCAGATGTGGCCAAAATTACAACAAAATACACTTATATTTAACTGTTTGATCAAAATTATTACTAGGAACAATTTAGTAGTCGCTGGATATTGGTAGGGTCCTTAGCGTATCAACTAAATTCTATGCATTTGTTTTAGTAATTCTTATTTATTTATTTATTTTTGGTAATTTTTGTAAGTTTGAATAATGTTTATATAGTTTTGATTAAGAACCACTGCATTGTTATAGGCCTGGTTACAAGAAAATATTTTTTTGCATCACACTGGCTGAAGTCACTTTGATAACATGATGAAATTCAAAATGATGAATCGCTGATGTTGAATGAAGACCGTCATTTCTGAGCAATGATAGGAAATTGGGGTTTATTGATTTGACAGGAAATTGAGATTTGCAGGTTAAATGCCACATTGAGTTTAGGTTGCGCTTCTGTGTCCGACTCTTGTTCACAGGCGTATTTGAATTCTCATTGAGTCTCATTGATTTTGCCCCAGGACGGCTGTGGTGTTGTGGCACTGACACAGCTGAGGTCAAACAACAATCTCTTCCTGTATCTAAACAGCAGCGTCGCCCTGACAAACCACTTTGAACTTCAATCTTAATGACTTTAACGTTCAGATTTACTGCAGCTGTCCATAACATGCTTTAACACTGTCAATCCTAGTCAGTTTCATTCACTCCCACACAAACACACACACAATACACGTCCTGTCATTAGCACATGTGATGCTATTAATATTCACACACAAATGGAGGAAGAATTGATGGTGATAAACAAATCGGGACTGGCAGTGCAAGGGCTTCCAGCTGAGGGCAAAGACACCAACATGTTATCAGAAAATAAATTGCAAAACCCTTTTATCCACTGTTTTGTTGCTGTTAGTTTTAATAACTGATCATAACCCTGCCAGTTTCAAAATACACCAAATTTTAAATGGGTGTCAATTAAAATAATTGAAAAACTGGTGCAGTTACAACATCTATCATCTAACTACTAGAACAAATTAGTGAAATCTTGACTACATGGTCATGCATTCCAGCAAAATATATGCAAATGACTTGCAGTAATGGGTCATGGTTTGTCTCGGTAACTTCGGTAGTATTTTTAATTTTTTAAGTAATTAAGCTGGTCAGCTTGGTGGTGATGTTCTTTAAAGCAAGAAAGAGGCTCTGAATATGAGATAACTACAAATCTGCTAATGGATCTAGAGCTGCAGACTCGGATGACCTTCCTTCTGTGGGACAATCGACAGGAAGTGACATAAGGCAGAGAGACACATGGATGAACTCAGGTGGGATTAGACTTTAATCCAGATCCTCTTTACCAACAACATTATGTCCAGCTGACTGAAACTGAGCAAGAAAGGACAGCAAGAACTGTCTGATGACTTACATATACAACAACAACCTGAAGAAAAGAAAATCACAAATGAGATATGATTAATATCTCAGTTGTTTCTTCAAGACAGTGTTGGGATTATTTAGGTGAAAACAGAATATTATGCTTCTTGGATGTTTCTTCTAAGAAAACCCCTAAAGAAATGTTTCAGAAAAGATATAAAAATGTCTTAAACTGCAAGAATTGTTGTCAATATGACTTTATAGTACTATATTTTTAATAAATGCAACAATTGCATTTTTATTTCTCTATGAGAAATGTCATATAAAAGTTGTCATATAAATAAAACATTAGAGCAATAAAATTTTCTTCTGGAGAGACAGTGACTATGGCAAGCCTTTTTAACATTTATTCTGTAAAAAGTACTAGTATCTGTTTTCATGCTACTTATTCATTACCTACTAGTGATTATCTTTAGCTGCTAGTAACATTTAAAAACATTAAAATAAATACTAGTACCTATTAAATAGTTACTAGTACTTAGATGCTAGTATTTATTCCTTAGATACTAGTATTTAATATTAAATAGTACTTATTCCTTAGTTACTAGTACTAATTCATTTGATACCAGTATTTATTCCTTAGATACTAGTATTTAATATTAAATAGTACTTATTCGTTAGTTACTAGTACTAATTCATTTAATACTAGTATTTATTTCTTAGATACTAGTACTTAATATTAGATGCTAGTACTTATTCCTAAAATACTAGTACTTAAGATTAGATACTAGTACCTATTAAAAAGATGCTAGTACTAATTCACTAGTTACTAGTACTTATTTCAATAGCATCTAGAAACTATTCAGTTTATTACTAGTAACACATTTTGTTTTGACTAGTTTGACTAATTTTTTTATACTAGTAGTTACTCATTAGGTTCTACTAACCTGTTATTAGATACCTGTACCGTTTAAATAAATAGTAGTGTTTATTTATTACATACTAGTAATTATTTATTATGTACTAGTACTTACTGATAGATACTAGTACACATATATTAGATACTAGTACTTATTCCAAATGTTACTAATAAGATTTTCATTTTACTAGTAACATTTTTAATTGAACTCTACAGTGGTCATTCTAATTAGTCATAACATAACTTATGTTAAAACAAGTTCAAAAGGCAGTTGTGACTAGTATAAAATATGTTACTAGTAACCATTACAAAAAAATACTTGTGTCTAATAAATAAGTACTAGAGCCTAAGGAATAACTACTAGCACCTATTAAATAGGTATGAGTATCTAATGAAAAGTAATAATATTTAATAAATATATACTAGTATCTGATGAAGACTTACTAGCAATATATAAAAAGATACTAGTCGCTATTGGAATACATACTAGTCAGAACTGATTAATTGATATTTGACAGATCTTCACAGAATTCAATGGCAAAATTTGAAATGTGTTACTAGTTACAATGGAACAGTAGTCACTTTACTAGTCCCTACTGAAATAAGTACTAGTATTAAATAAATAAGAAATAGTATCTAAAGAATAAGTAGTAGTATATTTAAAAAGTTACTAGTATCTAAAGAATAAGTACTATTAACTAGAAGCACTAGTTCTTAATGGAATAGATACTACTAGCTAAAACATAAGTACTTGTAGCATACTAGATACTTGTGCATCTTAATAATTAAATGTTAAAACGGCTTGCCATACAGTGACAACATAACTAGATAATGAAGCAGCTAGTAGGTAAAGCTTAGCAAATACAGACAGCATAAATGTTTAGCTAATGTATTGAACATATTGTGTTGTGTTGGACAGATGCTTTCTGTTGCGCACACACACACGTCTGTCTAGAAGCAGGGGGTTGTCAAAAACGCCTGAACCCCAGCAGCTTAATCTGATCAGAGAGAAGCATTTCACTAATTACATTACAAAGGTTTAGAGAGAGAGGTGAGGGGGGATGGACACACAACAAAATAGACCTACATTTCATTACCAAGATGGGGTGATTTTGAGGCCTTAATAAATGATCGCATTGATTATATGTTCACTGGTACACTACAATGGAAATTAATGGCAAAGCAACATCGGTAACAGGTTGTGGGATCACCACAATGCGCTGATGCTGTGCTCAGACAGCAGGAGCGCTGATAGAGCGTTAAAAAGAAGAAAATCTCTAATCCCTGCTGGGACATATGACTTGAGCCGAGTTAAGAACCCAGTAAAAGAAATGGAAAAATGGTGATGCTAGTATGTTGTCAGGGGGTTGCTATGCAGTTAAGGTATTCAGTGAAAACAGTCTCAATACTTTCCACAAATACACACAAGTGATCCACAATTGTGCATGGTAATCCACAAATGCACGCAAGAGATCCATGTACATGCACAGTAATCTACAAATGCATGCAAGAGATCCATTAACGTGCACGGCAGTCCACAAATGCACACCAGAGATCCATACCCGTGCACAGCGATCCACAAATGACTGCAAGAGATCCACACTTGTGGACAGCAGTCCACAAATGCACACAAGAGATCCACACACATGCACAGTAATCCACAAATTTGCACAAGAGATCCACACGTGTGCATGGCAGTCCACAAATGTCCACAAGAGATCCACACACATGCACAGCAGTCTACAGATTTGCACAAGAGATCCATACATGTGCACAGCAGCCCACAAATGTGCACAAGAGATCCACACACATGCACAGCAGTATACAAATTTGCACAAGAGATCCACACACATGCAAGACAATCCAACATACGCATGCAAGAAATCCACATGGTTGCTAGGGATTTCAGGCTGGTTCCTAGGTGGTTGCTAGGTGGTTTCTTCCTGTCTGGTGTGAAAAGAGTATATATTAATATATATTATATATAGACTTCACTCAAAAATTTTGTCATGATTTACTCCCCCTCATGACCTTCCAAACCATGAGTTTCTTTTTTCTGTTTGGCACAGAACAAGATTTTTTATTATCATTTCATTTTACCTACTATGGATGTCAATGGCTACCAGCAACTATTCAATTACCAGAAATATTCAAAATATTTTATTTTGTGTACAGCAGAAAAAAGAAACTCATTCAGGGGTGCGTTTCCCAAAACCAACTATGGTCGCAAGTTCCGCCGTTACCAATAGAGTTCAATGGACCTAACCACCATGGTTAGCTAACGATGCTTTTGGGAAACGCACCCCAGGTTGGAAACAATACAAGGGTGAGTAAATCATAACAAAATTGTCATTTCTGGTTGAATATCATGTCAGTACATGATACTTTAATACATAATGTTAGAAGTTTGATACATCCCTATCACCACTAGTATACTGATACCTTAGACAACACTAGTTATTTACAAAAACTGTTGTGTTTTATCATATTGCTGTTGCCTGGGTTACGGAAAAGCAACCCACTTTAACCCTTTAATCCAACTCTTTAAATGCGATAAAATTACTGTGGAGTGGTTTATTGCTTCATTTTGTGATTTGCCGTGTGAACTGTCCAGCAGCCTGACATTTCATCTGAGTGTCTCCAGTTTATACTGCAGAAATGTCACAGGTTCCCTCCTCTGACAGTATGACTAAGGGAAATCATCACCACCAATCACTATTCCCACATATCGCTATGGCAACCCCAAATATTATGTTCAATTCCATGTGTTACCATGGGAACGTGTTTCCCCCCCCCCATTCCAACCCCCCTGGAACTTATAACTAATAAAGCACACAGACATTGTGAATTTGCATTTTAAATTATGCATACTGTACAACTGTAATAAGTGGTTTCTTGTTGTTCAAAGCAGGATCCGCAGTCATAAATGAACATGCAACCTTACCGATCCAACACAACGCTCCACGTGACGTGCCTGCGGCTCAATAAAAACGGCCGGCATGTGAGCCGCGCGTTCGCCATGTGCCGTGGGTCATGTTGAGCTGCAAGAGCTTCCCTTCTTCAGTTCCGCCCACATTCATCATCGCTCGTTCAGACACGATTCACGCTGAAATGACACTGTTGAATGGACAGACACCAAAATGACTAATGGCTTTTTGATTAGTATCATTCGTGAAGGTGCTGCAAATGTAATTATGTTTCATTTTTAAATGCCGTCATGAATGATGTTAGATCCTTTGGGAAAGAAAATCACGATTAAGATTCACTAGAGATGCCTGATTAAATCAGGTTCCTGGGGAAAAGACTTTTTCCAAGATACCAGTGTGTGATCAAAAACTCAAACACAAACATTTTTTATCAACTTCTTTAAGATGAAATCATCTGAGCTGCTGTACTTTTATTTTATAGCTCTGTATGACAACTATCAGCTCATTTGTGTGCTTTCAAGGAAAATCTTAAGACATTACTGTGAACTCAGTTAATTCTCCTGAGCTGTGAAAGAGCAATGATTTTCCTCTCAGTTAAATGCAACAGAGAATGTTCTTACAAGGTTTTCTCAAAGTTATGAACAGATGTTCCAGTGACATTACCAAGACGTTCATTCAAAGTTATGTGGTCTTTATTAATGTTCTCAAAACATTAGCAGACATTGTTCACTGAATATTTTTTTAATGTTAAAGAACTTGTTTCAGAATGTTCAGGGAACTTTCAAAAGTAACACTGCTATAATGATAAAAAAAAATCTAAAGTGGAATGTTCTCTTAACATTTATATAAAAAAATGTAATTTTTAAAAAACGTTCTTAAAACATTTTTGTTATTGGTGTCGATACCCTTGTGGGCAGTGCGCCGAAATACAGCGTCGTTACGCTATGGGCATCCCGAGTTCGAATCGTGGCATGAAGACTCCTCCCGATCACCCCCCTTCTCTCTCTCCCACTTTGCTTCCTGTCAGCTATGATCTGTCCTGTCATAACAAAGGCAAAAAGGCCAAAAATAAATCTTTAAAAACAACAACAACAACAACAACAAAAACAAAACATTTTTGTTAGCTGGGAAGCTTGAAAAAAAAAAAAAAAAAAAAAAAAAACCTAACCTTGTAAAGATTACAAAATACAACTTATTTAACAGTGTTTGTTCAAAGTTATGTAGTTTTTTTACTGGACACTTTAAAAGCTTCCATTTGATAACATTGGTTAACTACATTAGCTAACATAAACTAACAATGAAAAATACGTCTAAAGCATTCATTAAAGGAGAAGTCCACTTCCAGAACAAAAATTTAAAGATAATGTACTCACCCCCTTGTCATCTAAGATGTTCATGTCTTTTTTTTCTTCAGCCGTAAAAAAATTTTTTTTTTTTTTTGAGATTTTTCTCGATATAATGGACTGCTATGGTGCCCTGAGTTTGAACTTCCAAAATGCAGTTTAAATGCAGCTTCAAACAATCCCAAATGCGGTTGTAAACGATCCCAGCCGAGGAAGAAGGCTTATCTAGTGAAACAATCGGTTATTTTCATTAAAAAATTACAATTTAAATACTTACTCTTGTCTTACTCTCCCTGAACTCTGTGTATTCTGGCTCAAGACAGTTAGGGTATGTCAAAAAACACCAATCGTATTTTCTCCCTTAACTTCAAAAATCATTTCAAAATCATCCTACATCACTGCAGAAGTACCGACCCAGTCTTTGCAAAGTGAACAGGCAAAGAAAAAAAGGTAAAACAGCGATATAGGACAAATTTGTAGTTGAGGGAGAACATGAGATGGGAGTTTTTCGACTTCCTTAACTGTCATGAACCAGAAAAAAACAGTTCAGGCAGAGCGAGACAAGATGAGCGTTTGACATTAATAAGTATATAAATTTTATTATATTTATGAAAATAACCAATCGTTTCTCTAGATAAGACCCTCCTTCCTCGGCTGGGATCGTTTGAAGCTGCATTTAAACTGCATTTTGGAAGTTCAAAATCGGGGCACCATATCAGTCCACAATATGGAGAAAAATCCTGAAATGTTTCCCTCAAAAAACATAATTTCTTTATGGCTGAAGAAAGAAAGACATGAACATCTTGAATAACAAGGGTGAGCCCATTATCTGTCGATTTTTGTTCTGGAAGTGGACTTCTCCTTTAATCTTAGTTAATGTTAATTCCAACATTTAATAATATATTTAGAGCCCTATCATATACCTGACACAAAGTGGCGGCAGGCGTGACGCAAGTGATTTTTTGTTCTAGCAAATTCCGCCGAATCCGCCATGGCGTGAGCGCAGCTGGCTCTTAAAGGGAATGGGAAAAGAGACTCTGATTGGTTTAATGCACGTTACGCCCAAAACACACCCATGACTCTTTAAGAGAATAGGGACAACCCTTTTAGACCATGCGCTGGGCGCACAGACCAATTTTTCCCGTATTTAAAAGGTGAGTGAATTCGGTGAATTCGGACATGCCCTAAGTGCACCTGCGCTGTGCGCTTTGGGTCACGCGCTTAGATCATTAAAATAAAGCCCATAAATTCAAAAGTTGTGTCTATCATGGACTATCAATGAACAGTCGTATTTTTATTAACCCTTTAACTGTCACCGTCCACCCTGTGGGACGCCTAAGTTTACCATATTACAAATAAATCCTAATCTAATCATGACAAACTATACATCATTGGTTTAAGACTCCTAAATAGATATTTTACCATATTTTTGTGTTAGAAATTATGTAGGAAAAGTAATAGATTGATATATGTCAAGAGTGGCAATTAAAAAATCTACATCATAACATGAGTTCTGGCCTTTGTCACAAAAGACTTTCTTCATTGCCTTTTTCCGTATCACACTTTAGATATCATAAGAAATTATATATCAGCTCAAAACTTAAAATTTCAAAATTCATCCTTTAAAAGGCATTTTAAAATCAGACATTGCATTACCACAGAAAACGTACATCAAAATCATATTACAAAATGTTTTCATTCATGAATTATACAAATTTAAGTCTGGATAGTGCATTTTTATGTCTGTGTTCAAAAATGGGAGTGAGTTCAAAAAAGGGTTACCTAACGTTAACAAAGATTAATAAATACTGTAACAAATGAATTGCTCATTGTTAGTTAAAAATAGTTAATGCATTAAATATAGTTAACAAATGGACCCTTATTGTGCAGTGTTACCTTTTTAATAATGTTCTCAACGCATTAGCACATAAACATTATTAATACGTCGTTCATGGATTTTGTTTTAGTTTAACCTTTTTTGAAATGTTACACTTGTTTCAGAATGTTCAGAGAACATTCAAAAGTAACATTTCCATAATGATAAAATGATACAATGAAATGTTTGCTAACATTCTTATAATGAATTTTGTTTTAAAAAGAAAAAAACTGGATGCATGAACATTCAGAAATAACATTTTCTTGTTGGTAATGTTAGAACCGTTCTAAGAACATATTTATGTTACCTGGGAAGCTTTAAAAAAATCTAATCACTAACCTTGTGAAGATAAACAGGAAGTTACATTCAATTGTTTTTCCTGTCTAACCACAAACCGGCAAATGCTTATTTCTGTGAAGCCTGTAAAGCTGACTGTTCCCGAAAAACTTCAGTCATCTCTGCTTGTGCCTGTCAGCAGAATAAATCAGAGTAAATACAGATAACAACCATAACAGCTTCACTTGAACTCCTTCAGATTCCTCCTGTGATGACTTCATTAATCAGCTGGCCACTAACATATTCCTGATGACGTTTTTTTGGCCTAAACGTTAAATAATATCAAACTAAATGAGAAGCTCAGCAATCTGATTCAGGGCTGTACAAGTGAAAACCTGCTACTTATAACATTTCTTTATCTGTCTCCAGTCTTTATCTGTGGCAACGGAAAGTTTAATCCAAGGTCAAGATGGGTGAAGTTTCTGAAACAGTTTCCACTTTGTTCTCAAAACAGCTGAGTACTATTTTAGAAATACCCTTTTATCAGGAGACCTATCCTGCCAGGACATGCAAGATATACAAGTAAATAAAAAAAGTTAGGAATCTACAACTTTGACATGCTGTTAAAAAAGTTTGCAAAGACACATACAACAGCTACACTGCAAAAAAAAATAAAATAAAATAAAATATTTAAAACAAATAAAATTACTTCAACACTATTAAAGAACGTACTATTTCAGTATTTATACTTCCAAATGTCATGTTTAATTCAGCGTTACTTGCTATTTCTTTGTAATTATTTTTTAAAACATACACTTTTTTGCTAGTACCATTTACCACCTTTGTACCTTATATACCCTGTATATATTGCATATTAGTACCCTGAAATAATAATATGTGCCATTAAGGTGGTATTATGAATTTTTGTATAAACTATAAAATTGTCTCTTTAAGGGTACAGGCAAATAAACAAACAAACAAATAAATAAATAAATGCTAATAAAATTGTCTAGGTCTAGGCTTTACTTTTAATTTGAAACAATTTTCACTTCGAAGTTGCTAGTAAATTTCACAAATGACTTGAAAAAAATTTGGAAAAAAAAAAAATACAGTGATTCTTCATGTTTACAATAGTCACAAAAAATACTTTTTAGTCCAAAGATTACCAAGAATAATAAGGTCAGTCATTGCTAATAGTAAAACAAAAACAACAACAACAACTTAAACATTTAGTTAAATCCAAAGACTAAAAATGGTCTAAATATAAGTTTCTAAATTTAGTGGCTCTGAAAACACCAATAGTACCTCCCTGTGGCTCAAACATGGCCATAATATCGACCATGTAAACCTGAGTTTGTAAAAAAAAAAAAAAAAAAAAAAAAAAAAAAAAAAAGAAAAAAGAGATATATATAAACAAATAAAATGAAATAAATATTTAAGAAATTAAAAATAAATGAAAATATAAAATTAAAAATTTCAATAAAATAAAAAATTAAATAAATAATAAAATAAAAATAATAATGTAATAATGTAAAAAAAATAAAAATAAAATAAAATAAAATAGTTAAAATAGTAAACCCCCCCCCAAAAGTAACTAAATAAATAAATGCATGAATGAATGATTAAATAAATAAAACAATAAAATAATATGAAATTAAACAGATTAACATGAAATAATTAAAATTAAAATAACAAAATCAATTAAAATAATAAAATAAATTAAATCTAGAATGTCTAGAATAATAATCATTATGTAAAGGTCATCATACCAGTGATATTTTGATATTTGAGTTTTTTTTTTTTTTTAATTAGATTTTAATTCTTCATTTTGAAATTAAAACGAACTTAATAAAAGTGTGCACTTATAGGCTATAGTTACAATCCAGTTGCATAATCTGATAGAAATCCAGATTAAAAAAAAAAAACGTTTAGATCACTTCTAGCACGAGATGTTGCAACAGCAAAGTTGATACGGACGTTTCATTGAGTTTCATTGTTGTTTTTGTACGTCACGACGAACACGAAGACTCGGGGGTTTCCATGGCGACAGTCACAGATGATGTGAGTCAGTTTAGCGACTGCAGTCTGGCTGATGGTAATGAGTGTTTCTCACAGCTGCAGTGGCCTGATCGCAGCCGTCCAATCGGCTCGGAAAAACACAAGGATCTCTGCTGGAATGTTCTACAGACGCTCCAGAATGCCAAGTGTGATCAATGAGCGTGCGTGGGTGTGAGTGTGTGTGTGTGTGTGTGTGGGTGGAGTTTCTCTGTCTCGTTCTGTAATATGACTCATGCTCACAGATTATTGGGGCTGCAACAGGTTTTACCTTTCCCTTAACACCTTTCTGTGTGAAATCATATAACGTGATCGATTAGATCTTCACTTGCGTGTTTCAAAAGCATTTTTGCACCTGTATATGTCACCTTTAAAAAGAAACTGAAATGCATCTAACATTTTTGCGATAGAGGTGCTAGATGGCTTACTGTTAAGAAGGTGTAAGCTACAGTAATGTTATGAACATGGTCAAAAGGTTACAGATCAGCTCTTGATTAATGTAACATCTAGTCTGAAGTAGTTAATTTTTTTTTTTTTGAGAGAGAGAGAGAGAAAAAAAAAAAAACCTACAAATGATATGAGATATGAAACTAGCAGTTAGAAATCAGCTGTCTAGATTAATAATAATTATACAGTTTAAAAGTCATCATACCAGCATTTTTTTTATATTCATATGCTTTCATTGTAGACTATTTCCTTGATTTTATTAAGAAAGAAAGAAAAAAAAATCCAAATTCTCAAATACTGTGGCTTAAACATGGCCATAGTATCAGCCAGATACCATGTAAACACTAAAAATGGTCTAAAATTAAAATTTATACGTTGCTAAATTGAGTGGCTCTGGGAGAAAAAAAAACATACAAGTGATATGAGCTATATGAAACTAGCAGTAGAAAATCAGCTGTCTATGAAAATAATAATAATAATTATAAAGTTTAAAAGTCATCATACCAGCGTTTTTTTTTTATATATTTATATGCTTTCATTGTAGACTATTTCCTTGCAAATCTGATTTTATTAAGAAAAGACAGAAACAAAGAAAAAAGGGGGGAAAAAATCTAAATGTTCAAATCCTGTGGCTCAAACATGGGTCTAGTATCAGCCAGGTACCAGGTACCTGATTTTGTAAATAAATAAATAAATAAATAAATAAATAAATAATAAAAATATATAAAATAATAATAATAATAATAATAAAGTAATTAAATAAAGTATTAAAAAATCATAAAATGAAATAAATATTTAATAAAATGTAAAAAATAAAAATTACAAAAAAATAAAAGAAATAATAAAATAAAAATAACATTAAAAAAAGTCTAGCACTCTGTAAACCTGATTTTAAAAAAAAAAAAAATAAATAAATGAAAGAAGGAATAAAATAAGATAAATTAGATCAAATAAAATAAAATAAAATAAAATAACAAATAAATAATGTAAAATTTAGTGGCTCTGAAAACAGTACTTGCCTGTGGCTCAAACATTACCATAGTATCTGCCAGGTACCGTGTCAACCTGATTTTGTAAGAAATAAACAATAAAATAAAATGATACGTATATATATATAAAAACAAATAAAATGAAAAATAATATTTAATAAAATAATAAAAATAAATGTAAAAAAAATAAAATATTAAATAAAATAGTTAAAACAGTTAAATGTGAACACTAAAAATGCTCATTGTATGAGCCCAGTTCCTAATTTTAAATCAAATGGCTCAAAAATGTCTATAGCATCAGCCTGGTACTCTGTAAACCTGATTATAAATCCAGTGGCTGGAAAAATAGAATGAATGAATGAATAGTTCAAAAATTGTCTGTAGATTTAGCTCAGTACCTAATAAAAATTCCATATGTTGATATCTTAACTCTCCTGAAGAGATGAGAAAAGAAAAAGACAAAACATCTCGATCCTTCAGTTCCTTTTTCACACTGTAAATAAAAGGTCAAGCACATTGCATTGCGAGAGACAGTTCGTCATACAGTGGCAACCAAAGCGCAGTACAGTATGCTATTCTAAACTCCAGCGTGCTCTGGTTGTACTGACAAATGTAGCAGTGTTCCATGCATACAGACCATCTGCATACTACACACAGTACACTGTACATACTGCAAAAAGTAGTCTGTACAGACTAGATATCTATAGGAAGCTGATACAAATGTCTGCGTTTGTGTTCACAGGCCGCCGAGGTGGAGAAGCAGTTGTCTACTCAGGTTCATTCTTTACGGGATGATTTCAAAGAGAAAAGCATCTCCACCAACCAGCACATGACACGCCTTGAGACCCTACAGGCCGAGGTGAGGCATTATGGGATGTTGACCGTCTTATTTGCAGTGCGTCATGACACCATGACATATTTCAAAATCTGCTCTCTTCTGTTTTCCTTCCTCAAATGATAATTTGTTTCCTGCACTAAACAGCAAGGGCTTGAAGTAAGTGCTCATGAACCGCTTCCTCTTTTCTGCATGTTGGTTCTCGATGTGTGTCGTCTGTGATGTGAAGATCTCATTGTGCGATGCCGGATCATATCCTGATTGCTTTATGTCACGTCTGAGCATCAAAGCAGACGCAAAAAGTGAATGTGGGACTTTTTCGCTAACTCATCTATGAAAGACGGCCGTGAAATTGGCTCCTGGCATCTTTGTTGTGACAGCGCAGGACAAACAACGCCAGCGTGAGTTTCACAGGCCGTCATTAATGCACAGAGTCATATCGCTGGTTCATTCAGAATAACTATCTCAAAACAAAGCTTCATTAAATTCTCAATTAAAACAACTGAGGAAATTTGTCTTTACAGGAAAAATGCGGACAACTCTGTTCCAAAACACAGTGAACTGCCTATAGTTTTTATATATTGTAGTCAATGAATTGCATAAATTAATTTTTATTTTTTTGTATTTTCCATTATTATTTTAATTTTAATGTTTTAGTAGTTTGTTTTTGCCATTTTTATTAGTTGTATTTTTTGTCTTTTTTTATATATATATTTTATATATATTTTTAAATAAATTATTTTTTATTTTCATTTTAGTTTAGTTTTAGTTATTTTAGTTATCAAGTTAAACTAAGAAATCCTGCTGCTTACTAAGACAGCATTTTACATCAGTTTTACAATTTGCATCCTTTATAGAAAATACAAACCCAGAATGCATTGCAACAACCTTAGTGAAAACATCCAAGTTGGCAAAGAAAATGTTAGCTATAAATATACTTACAATGTCATACAGTACTGAAAAAAGCATTGAATATGGAAGTATTAAAGTATTAAATATGGACTATTTTATCTAATATGAGCTTGTTTCTGCTAAAGTACACTGCAAAAAATAATTTTATTAAACAGTTCTTCTTAGTATTTATTTGTTTTGTGTTTTAGTACAAATATTTAAACATTCAGAAATCATAAAGCAAAATAAATAAATCTGCAAATGGGGTAAAAAAGTTATCTTGTTTTTCTTACCTCATTGACAGATTTTTTTTTTATCTTTTTTTTTATCATTTATGTTTTAAGCATAAATGTATTTGTTTTAGTGCTGTCAAACGATTAATCACATCCAATATACACACACACACACACACACACACACGCACATGTATATATTTGAGAAAAATATGTTATATTTATATTTAAAAACATTTAAAAATATTAAAATGTTTATATGTAATATCAAATATATACATGAAAATACATGTAAATATTTTCAAAATATATACTGTATATGTGCATTTATATGTACATAATATATATAATTAATCTTGATTAATCGTTTAATGACACTAATTTATTTATTTATTTATTTGTTTATTTATTTATTTTCAGAAAAGACTTAATATCTAATAAAAATGTTAGGTATAAATATACTTATAGTATCATACAGTACTGAAAAGTATTGAATATGGAAGTATTAAAGTATTAAATATAGACTATTTTATCTAATATGAGCATGTTTCTGCACATCTACACAGCAAAAATAAGTTTATTACACAGTAGTATTAGGATTTTTTGTTTTGTGTTCCAGTACAAATATCTAAACATCCATAAATCAAAAAAAAAAAAAAAAAAAAAAAATCTAAATTAAGTGAGTTTTTGTTTAAATAAATAAATGTTTAAAAAATCTGCAAATTGGGTAATAAAATAATTTTGTTTTTCTTACCTCTTGGATTTTTTTCTTGTTTTAAGCATAAATGTACTAAATGTAAATTTAGTGCTGTTAAATACATGTAAACATTTTAAAAATATATATTGTATATGTGTACATTTATACAGTATATACATAATAAATATACACAGTACACACACTTAAATTATGTTAACAAAAACTTTTATTTTGAATGCGATTAATCACAGTTAATCATTTGACGGCACTTATTTATGTATTTATTTATTCATTCATTCATTCAGAAAATAAGACTTAATATCTTAAGTAACTTTGCTTCTCAAGTAAATGAACCCTAGTTTAAGAAAGTTCAGATACTTGTACAGGAAAACAAGACAAAAAAAAAATAAAAAATACTAATCATCAAGTGACTCTTTTTTGTGCTTTTAGAAAAATTGCATCATTAGCTTAGCAACAAAACCCAGATCAGTCGTTTATGCGGTTCATTTTATGGACGCTCCCTGCCTTTGTAGACAAAATAGACAGCAAGGCAGCTCACTGTGTTTTGGAACAGAGACTACATGTATTTCAGCACCTGTTCATTATTCAGCAACTTGGACTGGCCAGACGAGTGACATTATGAATGAGAGAATAGCCAATCATAACAAACATCATTTATAGTCTTAGTAGCCAGTAGCAAAAACAGGCTAACAAGAGTTCCAGTATTCAAGTATTCAAGAAACATTCTACTAACATTCCAGCAGAATTCAGGAGAAAAATGTAAAATCTAAACATCTAAAATAATTATAGGCCTATATATATATATATATATGGGTCATTCTATAATTAGGGGTACATTTAGAATTTGACAATGTGAAGAAAAAAGCTTTCCTGTTACCCCAAAAACACAAACATGACATTACATAGCTTCAGAAACAATCTATATTGTATAAAGTGCTGTATAAAATAAAGGTGATCTGTAGGAATATGCATAAAATATCATCTATGTTTGCTACTGTCCACTATGTTACCTTTACTGGGTAACACTGTTGACAGGTAACCTAGTGTTTTGGGCCTATACTCAACATGGAAGCCTAGAACTACTGAGCATATGGTATGTTCAGAAATAGACTCTCATAAACAAAACATAAGTTTTAGTTAAATTGCCTTGTTAAATTTTGCAGCAGTAACACTGTTGACAGTCAATTATTCCACTCTTGACACAGGTTTTCTAGTTTAACCAATATTAGAGGAATGAGAGAGAACTTAACTTCTAGTTTTTCATCCATGTGCTTCTAGAGGAAATATCATCATACTGTGCAAATTATGTGAGAATGGGACAAACCATTCATTTTTGAGAGGGGGGAGGTTCTAGTAGGTAACTTAGTTGACAATAGTTTTTCAGACACAAATAAAAGTTATATCACAATAAACACTTATTATTTTTGAAGCGCACACCCAAATGTCTTGATAACCTAATCTAACTGAAGGTAAAAAACTATGAAATTAATTTATATTTGAGGAAATGTTTCATGCTTAAAAGCAGAGTAGAATGAGCAACTTTACAAAATCGGACAACTGAATACCAGGGTTGCATGTGATATGAACATCATTTTTGAACAAAAGATATGGCTTTTTCAACATATAGTAGTGTGATTGGGAAAAATATAATTGTGTACTACACAATTAAGCATCTGGGCTTTATATTGATGAAAATATAATAAAAATATACGGACATGAGATGTACCCACAATTATAGAATGACCCAAATATATTTTACATATATAATCAATATCATTACATGCACATCTACTGCATGAATAATGGATCTGGTTTTGTCCTGCATGCGGTCACTCCACATCAACTATATTTTGTTATATTTCGTAAAAAATGCAAATAAAAAGGTGGATTTTTTCTCTCTCTTAACATTTATGTACTGACTTCTCCCATCTGCTCGCTGATAGCTGATCCTGAAACATATGAGAGATGTCAACTCTGTGAGTCAAAATATTGAGAATTTAACAATATTCAACCCCATCAAATCACGTATTTCAAAAAGATGGAGCAGCTGATCAAACAGCTCTCCTATGACTGAAGGAGAAATCCACCTGAAATGTACGACTGTTCTTGCATGTTGTAACAACTACTGTAATCAAAAGTTCTATTTATGTATGTTTAATTGGATTTTGAAAAAAAAAACGTCAATGTCAAAGACATTTGGACCCCACTGCTTATTAAAGTACTATAATATAATCCCATACATCACTGAATCAAATCACAGTACTGCCAGTATAACTGTCTGGAGGTTACAGTATCAGGGTTTACTCACAGACGGAGGGTAATTAGTCAGATGATTAGTGGTCGATAGTGGGATGGGCTGTCTGTCAGACGAGAGCTGATTTACGGGATCAGTTCAACTCTCCCTCCATCTCTCTGATCACTACAGACCATGGACAGAAATTAACTTTCATTAAGGGGCATTTCTATAATTACCCTATTAAATGTATGAGATATTTAAATTCAGTCAGTTCATCCAGAATACTTCAGGCTGTTACCAGAAAAATTGATCAGCGTTAACAAAAGCCATCTTTACATTGCAAAGGTGAAACAGAAGCTGCATCTGATATGGCATTTCTGTTTATTTACAGAGACTGTTTAATGCTGCTTATAAAGTGGTATAAATGTATCTACACAACATAAAGATATGAGATTATTAAATTGCCTAATTATTAAATAAAAACAGGAACTGATAATGCTCAACACAAAAAAAAAAGTGTAAAAAGAAAACTTTGGTGTAACCAGTGTTATTTTAGTAGCACTGAGACTCTACTATAGTTTCTATTAATATTTGATTGTTTATTTTTATTTTATTTTTAGATAGTTTTAGTAATTTTGTTGTGTTTTTGTCATTTTAATGATTTTGGTTTATTTTATATATGTCCATATAGTCTTCATCAGTTTTTAATTAATAAATTAACAATTATTAATGATAATAATTAAATCATTATTGCTTATAATAATTAATAATATATTCTTCATATTTCTTCAATGAATTCTTCATTCAGATTTATTCATTTAAGTTTTAGTTTATAATTAATAAAAAAATTAATTCATAAATATTTAATAAGTTCTTCATTCATATTTACTTGTTTAAGCTTTATTTTAAAATTAATAAATTCTTCATTCATATTTATTCAATAAATTCTTCATTTAAGTCTTATTTTATAATTAATACCACATTATTTATTCATATTTATTTCAGTTTTATTTTATAATTAATAATAAATTCTTCATTCATATTTATTCAAGTTTTATTTTATAATCAATAATACATTCTTAATTAATATTTATTCAATAAATTCTTCATTCATATTTATTTATTTAAGTTTTATTTTATAATTAATAAATTCTTCATATTTATTCAATACTAATTCCTTAATAAATAAATACTAAATAAATAACAATTAAAAAATAGGAAATGTTGTCTTTACAACTAGCTGAAATAAACAAATTTCATTTATTTATTTATTTATTTATTATTTTAGTTTATCTTTATTTTATTTCAGCATTAACAGCAGTTTAAAAAATTCATTTTAGTTTTTCAGTTTTAGCTTTTAGTTGACTATAATAACCCTGGATGCAACATGAGCAGATCTAAATGTAATGCCACAGTCAACACTTTTTATTCATATTCACTTATTATTGAACTGCAACAGTTGTATTTGACTTAGTTTAATAGTGCAGGAAGAATTTTTGCCCAAGAATCTGAAATTTGGAGGGCATTTTTGCTCTAAGTCTCTGTTAATCTCCAACCCTGCAACTGACCACATACATAGAAGAATGAATGGTAGAAAACCCAGCACTCAATACAGCTGCTAGATGAAGATGTAAGGGTGCTTTAGTATAGCGAGACTCCCATGTGGAGCATGAGTACTAGAGCTGTAATTGAGCGGGGGAAACTTTGGTTCTATTTTAAGAGCAAATGCTGCAATGTCTGGGTGTTCCCGAAACTGCAGTCAGTGCCAGACAGAGAGAAACAGGAGTCACTCAAATCCATGATGTTTCTGAGCCGCCCGGGACATAAATATACCAGTGTCACTGTCTAGATCAGCTGTTTCAAAGTTAAAATATCAAGAGAAGCAGATATACGAGTTAAAACATCCAGCAGTTCCAAAAGAAGGTACAGCATACGATAAATCACAGAGAATCCCTTAGTGCTGGTGAACTAGGTTAGCAGATCTAGGTCAAAACAAGAGGGAGAGACACTAAAACTTCTGCTCATGTTTGTTTCATGGGCTACACACACAAAACAAGACTAAAAACTCATTTTTGTTTCTCCAAAGAAATTTTAGTAAACTTAAAAGAATAGTTCAAACAAAAATGAAAATGTCCTGAAAATGCACTCCTCCTCAGGCAATTCAAGATGTAGATGAGTTTGTTTCTTCATCAGTTTTGGAGAAATGTAGCATTGCATCACTTGCTCACCAGTGGATCCTCTGCAGTGAATGGGTGCCGTCAGAATGAGAGTCCAAACAGCTGATAAAAACATCACAATAATCCAGAAGTAATCCACACCACTCCAGTCCATCAGTTAACATCTTGAGAAGCCAAAAGATGCATGTTTGTAAGAAACAAATCCATCATGAAGACATTTTTAGCGTTAAACCATTGCTTCTGGTTCAAATCTGAGCTCATAATAATGCTTCCACCAGTAAAAAAAAAAAATAAATAATAATAATAATAATAATAATAAAAATAAAAAAAAATCCATCCCCTGTTGATGCTCATTAGAATCCACACACATATTTATTTGCTGTGCTTGATCAGTGCAGATTTTTCCCCTGATTCAGACCAGATGACGTTTTTTACTGACATATTATTATGGATTCATATTTTAGTTGGAAGTGACAGGTTTAAAGTTAAAATGCCTTAATGATGGATTTATTTAACAAGATGTTTTTATCAGCTGTTTGGACTCTCATTCTGACGGCACCCATTCACTATCCATTGGTGAGCAGGTGGTGTAATGCTACATTTCTCCAAAACTGATGAAGAAACAAACTCATTCACATCTTGGAACACCTGAGGGTGAATCATTTTCAGCAAATTTTCATTTTTGGGTGAACTATTTCTTTAAAGCGTCTGCTAAATGCATGATTGCTAGAAGCAACAACTGAGAACTCATCAAATTTTCTAAACTGTGAAAAAGCAACATCTGAGCAGTAGTTTTTTTTAGGGGTTGTTTTGCAATATTCCCGTTATCAAGAGCACATTCCTGACTATGGAGGTGTTAGTGACTCCCTACCGATGCCTGGCAACATGGCATTCCTACAACTACAGGAGAGTTTAAACTAATCCACTAACCACACTTGAGTTTTTCTTGAAAACCCGATAAAGGTTTAGATATATTGCAATTCATTAGTTTGTAAAGTTTGCAGATGTCTTGGTCTGAATAGGTTTTTAATAAGAGACTAAAGTTGTATTATGCTGATGTCCGTAACCTGGTGTTTTTCCCGGTCTTGTTGCGCAGATAAAGATGTTGTCAGAACGTAAGCAGGAACTGGAGCGACGTGTAAACGCCATGCTGGAAGAAAACGAGCAGCTGCAGCACACAGTGGAGGACCTGAGAGAACGAACGCTGGTGCTGGAGAAACAGTGTCACGAGAAGGACTTACAGGTGAGCGGCCGCCACACTACAAGATAAAGAAACATTTAGTAATCAGTATTTTAGTATTGTTTTTCAGTATATATTTAAACACTGAGAAGCAAACAACGCAAGAAGCAAAACTGTACGTGAGTGGAAATTAATAAGCATTCATGTCATAAATCCCATAAAAGATTTATGCTTCAAAAATGAATATAGAAGATATAGAAGAATATAGAAGATATTTTCTCTGAAAACAAGTCTAAATATATTTTGCTTCTCAAGATGTGCTATGCTTTTTATTTACATAGCAAGAAAAACACACATTTTCAGATATATTTAAAAATATAAAAATAATAGCCTAAATATATGACATATATTCAGAGATATATATATATTTTCAGTAAGTTTTACTTGCTTATATTTTGAGCTATTTTTATATATTGTCTAAATATACATATATACAACATTATTTATTTCTTTATTTATTTTTACCCATAATGATTGGAAATGTATTTTCTTGTCCAATCTTGTACATTTTAGTTTATTATATTTTAGTACAACACATATTTGAAATACATTATGGCCAAATTATTTATTTATCTATTTGTGTATTTATTTTTTTTATTTTTCCCTATATGGGAAAAAGACAAAACTAAAAAAGTTTGCAGTGCATCTTGATTCAATTTGGGTGAATCTTATGAATTTATTCAAGAACTTGAACATGCCATAAAAGAAACAAACATTATATTTAGCCTGAACTAAATAAAGCCTATTTAAGGAACATTAAGTTGCCTGTATTGTGACATTATTTTCGAGACATTTAAACACATTCTCCTCAAATTCTCATTATTGTTATTAAGCTGAATGTTTTAATTGAGTGTTTTATTTTGGTAAATCGCATTATTTTCGGAATGTTTTTTATTATTAAACACAGTAATGAGTTTATTATTATTATTATTAAATTGAGGATAAATTAAATGCAATATAAAAATGCTACCATGATTTATAAATACACTTGTTTAATTAACATAAACTACATGAAATAATGCAATAGTGTTAAAAATCCTAATGGTCCTTAAATAGGCTTCATTTGTCTTTTAGTTTTTAATTTTGAGGTTAATTCTGACAAGTACATCCATTCACATGTTCATTCACACATTATAAAAAGGTGATAAAACCAGCCAAACAGTATGCACCTGAAACTGAATGAAAGCCGATGAAAACTCAGCAGATAAAAGCTGCAGACTAAATCGAGCGAGAATAACGAACAAAAGAGTGATTCCACAGAAGTCCTTCTTGTTCCTGCTTCATTTAATTCAGTTTTATTAGAGATTAGCAGTTCATTGTTTTGCTAGAGAAAGGGCTGTATGTGTTTGACTGTTTGATTCACTGTTATTTGTGTTCACTGGATGGCCTCCAGTTCTCAGTTTTTTTCCCATCAGTTTAAGACTTACAGAACATACTGTTCTTTAGAAAGCATCCAAGTCATTTATTTCTCCATTAAAAGAGATTTACCTCTAAAGAAATTAATAATACTTTATTTTTTTTTAAAAAATGGATTGAAATAATGTTCAATAACATGAGACTTCGCACTGAAAAAAAAAACTGGCATAGAAACATTCTAAATTGCTATTTAATTTCACAAATAGGCCTAATTACAAAGAAATGGCAAGTAATACATTTAATAAAATGTTATTTTTTTGAAGTAGAAGGGCAAATAAATAATATTTCCTTATAATACATACTCCAATAATCTTTAAGTACACCAGGGTCATAAATTAACAGGGGCTTGTGGGAAAAATACCCCAAAAATGTACGATAATGCGACAAAAATTTAAGTATATCACGGGTAAAGTTAAACGTTGAAAGGAAAAGCGCCAAATCGCGTCACGGACCTTGCACCAGATTTCTTTGTACATGTTATTTGCAGCGCTGAGGAAAAACAACCAATCGCATTTGTTTATGCTGAGCTTAAAAACGCAATGGCCAATCTGAAGCGTTTAAATTAGTCAGCGCTGACGCGACTCAAATTTTCAAATCATAAACAAACTGCAGATAAGACGCAAGTAAAAAGAGATTAATTTCGGCTTGTTAACAGTCTAATAGAGCATAACGATGAGCGCTAAGCTCTGAGATGAATGACATCATTACAAACACTGAATTATTTCTATTATCAGACACTTACAGTTGGAAAAAAAAATGAATCATAGATGACAAATATGCTTGAGAATAGTGTTTACACAATGACATGAGTAAGTGCACAGGCTTCCTTTAGCATGACGCTGTATTCACACTGACACGTGAGTCGAGTTCGGCTGGCTTGTTTCTCAGAAGTGAGTTAACTATACATTCCTTGCCAGGCGGGTTGTTTTTGTACCTGGTATGTTCCCTCAGGTGTGTTTTGAGTGTTTTCTGACTCTTGTGTGTTCGTGCCAGCTGCGCCAGAGTCAGCTGGAGCTGCAGGAAGTGCGCGTCTCTCACCGGCAGCTGAGTGCTCGTCTGGAGGAGCTGACGGAGGAGCGCAGTCTACAGGGTTTCAGTCCCAATCCACACAGCCTCCTTTGTGAGATCGAGCAGAGCATGGAGCAGGAGGAGCTGGAGCAGGAGAGAGAGCAGGTACATTAGACATGAACCGCCCACTTAGACAGGAAGATATCGTCTGACTGAGCCCGTTTGCTTACTGAATAACTTTTAGTGGCTGGTAGTTTCAATCATAGCGCACACTCCATTCACTAACTGAGTGATAGATATTTCACACAAAAATGACATAAGAAATCAAGAAAATATAGACTGATAGATAGATAGAAAGTAAGCATGCATTAAATTGATTAAAAGTGACAGTAAAGACATTTATAATGACGCTAATGTAATAACGATGCTGAAAATGTAGCTTTGCATCACAGGAATAAATTACATTTTAAAATATATTCATATAGAAAATTGTTATTTTAAATTGTAATAATATTTCACAATTTTACTGCTTTTACTGTATTTTACAAGAAATAAATTTAATTTTTATGAGCAGAAGAGACTTCTTTCAAAAACATTTCTAAAAATCTTCCCAACCCTAAACTTTTTAATGGTAGAGTATGTTTAAGAATGAGTAACCAATGTCAAAAGTGTGTTAATATTTTTCTAAAATTAATAAATACCTTGCAAAATGAGCAGGATTGATCTACTTTCACTGACGACACATGGATCAAATGCTCCTGAAAAACCTGGAAATATCAATGTATATTACATTTGTGATTTCCACTCCTGGAGAAGTTATTGAATTGATAAAATTGTAAAAATTCATGGCATAAACTAGTCCATACTGAATTTATATTATTCTATTTAGGCATAGCTCGTGAATATTTTATAGGGTAGAAATTGTTTTTAGCATGAACAAATGTTTATAAAATGAACTTTAAAAATTGTAATCACAAACTATTGGAGAAATCATAGAAGCGCATTGAAAATATGTGACATGCTTAATATAAAACTGCAAATGTAAACAAGCCACATGATTTGAGGAAACATTCACACGTGTCAGACAAACTGCAGAAACAGAATTACCCTTGTGAAAAGAAGTGTGATTAATTGTATTTAATGTCCACATGTGAATTTCAGATCTTGAGGAAAGACACTTTTATGACTGTTTCTTACATTTAAATAAAAAAAGTGCACTAATGTAAAACTAAAAGTTTTACTTTGAAGTACATTATAAATCATTATATTTTAATGTTTTAAAGTTGAGTTTAAAAAAAGTACACTTGTTTTGATGTGTTGACTAACATACTAAAACATGTGTAAAGTACTTGATTATAATTTTACCTGTAGTGTTTTTTTTAGTGTCTTTTAATATATTAAATGTAGTAAATTGCAACTTTATTATTACAACTGTGTTATTATTGTTATTATTACAACTGTAAATTATTAATATGTGACCCTGGACCACAAAAATAGTCTTAAGTAGCACATGTATATAGATAGATTTTTCTTTTATGCCAAAAATTAGATATTAAGTAAAGATCATGTTCCATGAAGATATTTTGTAAATTTCCTACCATAAATATATCAAAAACTAATTTTTGATTAGTAATATGCATTGCTAAGAGCTTCATTTGGACAACTTCAAAGGTGATTTTTTTTAGTTGTATCTCAATTTAACAAAATTGACCCTTATGACTGGTTTTGTGGTCCAGAGTCACATATATTTAAATACATGACATGCAAGTTTCAATAGAAATTACACTGAAGTATATTCAGCTATGTGCATTTAATATAAACTATAATGCATTTTAATTTAATTGCAGTTAACATGCAATAAAGTGTCAGAAAACATTACATTCAATTTGCACTTAAGTGTACTCTTTTAAAGTATACAATTTCCATAATAAGTGTTCTTTTTAAGAGTCTGTCAAATGTTCTTGTCTTTCCTTCAGCTCCGGCTGCAGCTGTGGGAGGCTTACTGTCAGGTGCGCTCCATCTGTTCCCAGCTAAGAGGAAATGACATCACAGACTCCGCCTTATCCACAGACTCGTCCATGGACGAGTCTTCGGAGACGCTGTCGGCTAAAGACGTCCCCACGGGGAGTTTGCACGCTAGTCTTCTAGAGCTGCGCAGACTCACGCAAAACCTCCTGGACGGCAACGAATCCACGGTAACAATCATCGCATCTAGCTTTATGTGGACAGTCACATTATTATTATTCAACGTGTGTTTCGCATGCGTTCAGGGTTCACGGCGCAGCGATGAGGAGGTCCTAGAGGAGCAGGTGCGTAAACTGAGCGAAGAGCTGCAAAAGCTTCGAGAACTGTATGAACAGGAGCAGGAAAAAACACACAACAGCCAGGAAGAGGTGCTACAGCTCCATAATCAGGTACTTACATTCATACTTAGTGTACATGAATACCTGAGTTCATTAAAGGAGAAGTTCACTTCCAGAAAAAAATTTACATGTAATGTACTCACCCCTTTTTCAGCCAAGATATTCAAGTCTTTTCTTCAGTCGTAAAGAAATTATGTTTCTTGAGGAAAACATTCCAGAATTTCACTTCATATAGTGGACTTCAATGGTGCCCCCAAGTTTGAACTTCCAAAATGCAGTTTCAGTGCAGCTTCAAATGGTTCTAAACGATCCCAGTTGAGGAAGAAGGGTCTTATCAAGCGTAACGATTATTTCTGGGTTATTTTTGAAACAAATTTACAATGTATATACTTTTTAACCTCAAATGCTCGTCTTGTCTCATCTCTGCGATGCGCAGTCTGTGAGTTCACGCAGACCTAGGCAAGACGAGCGTTTGAGGTTAATAAGTATATAAATTGTCAGTTTGTTTCGAAAATGACTAATCATTTTGCTAGATAAGACCCTTCTTCCTCAACTGGGATCGTTTAGAGCCATTTAAAGATGCATTTAAACTGCATTTTGGAAGTTCAAACTTGGGGGCACCATTGAAGTCCACTATATGGAGATAATTCCTGAAATTTTTTCCTCAAGAAACAATTTCTTATCGACTGAAGAAAGAAAGACACAAACATCTTGGATGACAAGGGGGTGAGTAAATAATCTCATCTGGAAGTGAACAACTCCTTTAATTAATTCATCGGTCCCGTGATTCTGCTCTGGATCCTGTAGGTGGCGTTGCTCTCGGTGGAAGTTTCTTCTTCAAGAGAGGAAAACGAGCAGTTAAGAGCGATGGCAGAAGTACACGAGCCCAACGAACAGTTACAAAGCGCTATAAGAGACAGAGATGAAGCCATTGCCAAGTATGACACACACATATACATATATCCTTTTAACTTAAAGGAGTAGTTCACCTAAAAATTTACTTTTGTTGAAAATTTGCTCACCATCCAAGATGTAGATGAGTTTGTTTTTTCATCTAAACATATTTAGAGAAAATTTGCATTATATCACTTGCTCGGCAGTGGATCCTATGCAGTGAATGGGTGCCGTCAGAAAGAGAGTCTGAGAAATGTTCAGCAAAATATCATTTTTGGGTGAACATTTCCTTTAAAGGTAATCTGTGTTGTTTGCAAGTTAGTCATCACTTTTAGTCATTCACGCCTGACACTAAATATTTAACTTAAAACACGTAATTCACCGTGGGGAAAAAGAAGCACAGCTACAGATTTGAATAATTCCTCAAGTTGTGGCTTGATCAAATTTACTATTTTACCAGTGAGCAACTGCATATAGCAGTGAACTAAAAACTACTAACACCATTAACCACTAAAATACAAGTTTTTTTATTTTTAGAAGAGAATAAAGACATTATTTAGTTTTCCTTGTGAGAACATCTCAATGGGTCATTTTCTGCAATTTTGCACAACTACATTAGAGAGAGCGAGAGAGAGAATAATCCTTTAGATGTCTTGAGTTTTATAAACATGTCATCTAATCTCAGGAAAATTATTTTCTGTTTTTACACATATGAATGAAAGTTTCTGCAGCCTGTATCCGTGACCTGATTCTGCCAATCACAACATTAACCTCAGATGCTGTTTTGTAACTCTTTTGCTGTTTCGTTTCCCTGTTACAGGAAGAAAGCCGTGGAGATGGAGCTGGCGAAGTGTAAGATAGACATCATGTCTTTGAACAGTCAGCTGTTGGATGCGATACAGCAGAAACTCAACCTGTCTCAGCAGTTAGAAGCCTGGCAGGTTCGTTTCACTCACACACATCAGTGCACACAAAACCCCTCTTACCTCAGATCAGATCAAGCTGAAAGAAAATGGTTCGTCGAAAAAGCTGATGTGCATAAAAATTGCACTGTTTCAGCGGCCTGGGTTAATGGACGTATCTAGAAAAAAAAAGAAGAAAAAAGGCTTTAAAAGAACCAAGTATGTGAATGCAAACACTACCAGTCAAGTGTGATTTTATACATCATAACTCAAGTACCAGGGTTATTATCATTAATTACAGTGGTGGCCAAAATTATTAGAACACAAAATTAAGTTTAATTGTCATATTTTATTTCACTTACTGTTTATTCTGTTTCAAGTAATGGTTTCAGATTTACAGTGGTGGCCAAAATTATTAGAGCACTAGTATTTTCACCAGCTAAAAATGGTTTTATGTCAGTTATTTCTACCTTTTGCTGCAGTGTCAGTAGGAAATATCAGTTTACATTTCCAAACATTCTTTTACCAGTACTGTAGCATTGCAGGATTTCTTGAAGCATCTTGAAGACGTTGCCACATTTCTTCTGAATTTAGTCTGTCTCAGTTTGTTTCCTTCCAGACAGACTGGATGATCATGATGAGATCAGATCTCTGTGTGGAGCACTAGCTGTTGTCAGACTTGTCCTTGTGCAAACAAAAATCTCACTTGATTATTACAATTAATGGCAAAATGAATGTTTGCGAACGTAAACTGATATTTCCTATTGACGCATACAGCAAAAGAAATAACTCACTTAAAATCATTTTTAGCTGGTAAAAATACTAGTGCTCTAATAATTTTGGCCACCACTGTAAATCTGAAACCATTACTTGAAACAGAATAAACATTAAGTGAAATAAAATATGACAATTAAACTTATTTTATTTCAGCAAGAAACCTCATAAAAACAGAAAAAAAGTGACACTTTACAGCAAGGTCAATTAGTTAATTAATTACATTATTTATTAATCTTTGTTAATATTAATAAAAGTACAGCTGTTTATTGCTAATTGTTAGGTCCATTAATTAATATTAACAGATACAACTTTGGATTTTAATAATGTATTAGTAAATGTTGAAATTATTATTAACTGAAATTAATAAATGCTTTACAGGTATTTTTCATTGTTATTTCAAGTTAACTAATGTAAACAAATGGAACCTTATTGTTACAAAATAAAAATGACAAAAACAGAAAAAACTATTACTATTAAAGTTAAAGAATAAAATAGAAAACATCTCATTCAAAAATAAACAAAATCTATAATAGTATATCAATGATACTAAAATAACATTGACTTTACTAACTACAACTTTACTGTAATTTAAATATATATTTTATATATGGTAAAGCAACTTAAAATTTAATAAGGTTAACCAAAGACATTTGTGTGTGTGTGTATATATATATATATATATACACACACACACACACACACACACGTATGCATGTATATATGTATTTTTTTTTTTCTTCTGTTAAAATTACGAACCTTCCACAGTAAAGAATACAATCAGTGCAGTTTCCTTTAAATTGTGCATTTGAAATAGAAGATCATTTTCAGTATTACTTGAGGCACTACTTTCATCAGAAATGATTAATTTTTGTTAGCATAATGTCAGCTACATATAAAAATAAGGTAAAGGCTCAAAAGCAATCAATGGTTGTTTGGTTCTAAAATCATATCCAGAATGGCTTTTTGCCAAATAAAGTGGCCATCATGCATCAGAGGGTTAAGAACAGGACTGCATGCTTGCAACACTTTGGTCAAGAAATCAAGTCTGCATATGCTTACTTGGTTAGAGTATGTTTCACATTACAGAACTGAATTAGAAGCAAAAATGAATATTAGAAACAAATGCAAAGGTAAAAAACTTGCAATTTTAGGGGGCCTCCATAGACTATTCATCCCTTGAAGCATTATGGATGAATCAAATTAGTCTGGCTTATTGTGCTAACAGAAGATGGTAACCCTCGTTCTGTGAAAAGACTGGCAGATTTACCAGAAACTTTCATTAACATGGACCTCAGTAGCAGTAAATGAGATTTTTATGATACTGAACTCTAATTAATAGAGGTAGCCAGACTCTTTCTCTCTGTCTGCTTTTCTCTCCTTGTGCCTTTTATGTTTAAAGTCAACATGAAGTCAACACTAACCATAATTACTTTAAGACATCTTATTATGCACAATACATAAACACATGCTATTTTAAAAAAAGAAATGTTTTGTTATTTTCAAAAATCAAAACATGTACTAAAAATAATTTTTTAATGACTTTACTGTACATTTAATGTTAATCGCTAGTCAAATATACAGTATATTTAGTCATGATTTTAGGCTACTATGTACATGACGTTGGTTGGTTGGTTATATTTAAATTTATTGCCTTATCAGCCTCACAGGCAATAAATACGAATATTTAGTCAATTCAACTTGAAAAAAGTATGTAATTATTGTCTTTAAATGTACTTGTGATAAAAATGATGGCTCCATCTTACAAAATGAGTCCTTTAAAGTTGTTTCATGACATTAAAAATTGACTTTCGTACTTGACAACCTTTTTAAAATACTATCAGTAGTAAAGTAATCCCAGTTAATGTTCATATTTTAAAGGTAACAGCAATAATCAAATAATGATAGATTTGAAAAATGGATCTCTGATGTATAAAATAGTTTAAACCAGTTATATAAAATAGTTCAAATGGGTTGTGGGTGCACTTTCATGTTGACTTGAACCTTTTGTTGAGTGTATGAATGTGTGTCGTCGTCTGTTCCTTTCCTCAGTTCAGTCTTCCTCATATGAAATCAGAGATAAACTCTACTTCTGACAGTGGTTCTGTCGCTCTTTCTCACCCGTATCCCTTGAATGTGAGCATGTGTGTGTGTGCGTGTTTAATTCATAGCTTCCCTTCTCTCTCTCCCGCCTGCAGTTTGCCTCCTCAGGGCTGTTCACTGTGTGGCTCTTGTGGTTTCTGATTTAGTGGCCTTTCTCAGCTTCCATACAGACCCCTTCTCCCCTATGGTAACTCCCTCCTGCCTTAGAGGTGAGCTCAGGTTTGCCCTCTTTCCCGTATCCATGGTCATGAAGTCACAAGGTCGCCGTTCATGTCATCGTGATGTGGTTCTTCACTTGTTCTTCAGGGCATTTTCACACTAGAACAAACATCAAAAAAATCTGAGCATTTTTGGCGTTTTCTCATGAATGGTTATATGAAAAGAGACCTGCAATGTGTTATTTTAGTATTATTTAATCTAATTAATTACTTACATTTTTATACTTTCACTGTAAATTTTAGTTCAGGTTTTGTACTTTTGTTATGTGCTTCTGTCATTTTTGTTCACTTTTTCAAATATTTCTGTTTAGTGTTCATTTATTTTTATACCAGTTTTAGTTATGGTAATATTTTTGAAAACCCTTTTATATAAATGATTAAATATGAAAAGAGAAGGAGGACATTTTATTTTAGTATTTTTTTTTATTAGTATTAATATTTTGAATTTACTTTTATTTTTATATTTTATTTTATTTAGGTGTCAGTAATTAATTACTACTTACTAATTTATTTATTTATCTATTTTCATTTTATAAGTGTTTTTTTTTTCCCTCGAAATATTTCTATTTAGGTTTATTTTTATTCCAGTTTTAGTTTTAACGTTTTAGGGCCTTGTCTTATAAGTAAAATTAGACTGAGACCGGTGTCAAAAAGGGAACAGTTGTATTTATTTATTTAAGCATTATATTACTTTTTATTTATTAATATTTTTTAATTAGCTTTAATTTTTATATTTTCATTTTTAATTTTAGTTAGGTT
Organism: Cirrhinus mrigala; assembly: GCA_036247105.1. Classification (NCBI taxonomy): domain Eukaryota; kingdom Metazoa; phylum Chordata; class Actinopteri; order Cypriniformes; family Cyprinidae; genus Cirrhinus; species Cirrhinus mrigala. The sequence goes on from CM070014.1 coordinate 35,330,533, forward strand.
TTAGTAATTAGTTATTACTTACTAATTTAGTACTTATTTTTTTTTATTATATATTTTTATATATATATATTTTTCCCCCCTAAATATTTCTATTTAGGTTTATTTTTAGTCCAGTTTTAGTTTTAATGTTTTTGGGGCCTAGTCTTGAAAGTGAAAATAGACTGAGACTGGTGTCAAAAAGTGAACAGCTGTATGTATGTATTTATTTATTTATTTATTTTAGCCTTATATTACTTTTTATTTATTAATATTGAATTAGCTTTTATTTTTTATTTTTTATTTTAGTTGAGGTTTTGTTGTGCTTTTCTTGATGTGCTTTTGTCAGTTTTTAATTTTTTCTATGTAGCTTTATTTTTTATTTTAATTGTACTTTTTCAAATTAAGCTTTTTATTTCAGATAGGTGACAAGGCAGCATTTCTTATTTTCTGTTAAGACTTTTAAGTTTAATTTTTTTTCATCCAGTATTTATATTTTATTTCATTTCAAACTACCAACAATGATTTTTAACAGTTTTGTTAACAGTAACAACACCGGAAAGCAATCGAGTTGTGGTTCGGACCCAAACCATGTGAAACCAGTGTGAAAACAGCCTTCATGTCACAGGGCTCATGTTCATCCATTCTCACTCACCTCAAACTGTCTGTCAATGGCTCTGTTCCATTTTTAGATGAAGCCCTGATGTCTGTTTCTCTCTCTCAGGATGATATGCACAGAGTTATCGATCAACAACTGATGGATAAACACCAGGAGGAGTGGAAGGATCCTCCATACTCCTTCAACGGGTCACGAGGAGGAGCTCCATCCAGACGACCGCATCGCCTCTCGGACGGAGACAAGCGCCTCTTTTCATTCTTCAAGAAGAACTGAGATTATCTGAAGACATGGAGGAGGAGAGTGCGAGAACAGATGTGAGAGAAAGGGTACAAAAAAATGACAGAAAGACAGTCAAATCGCCAGATCAGTGGCTCTCAACTGGGTTAACTCATCAAAACCTAAAAGTATTTTTGTAAAAGCAACAAAAAATCTTCAAAAATATGCAGATCTAAATTTAGATTTATATATTTGAATTGGATATAAAATTTCATCCATTTAGACGCAGTTTTAACAAACTAATAAACCTAATGTGATGCATATCAGTCGAACATAAATGAAACAGGTAAGATTACCAGGTTTATACATTTATCATTTATAAATCAAATTTGTTTCAATTTCATATTTGGACCACAAAATTTTGGGAATTGAGATTTATACATCATCTGAAAGCTGAATAAATAAGCTTTCCATTGATGTAAGGTTTGATAGGACATTATTTGGCCGAGATACAACTATTTGAAAATCTGGAATCTGAGGGTGCAAAGAAATCCAAATATTGAGAAAATCGCCTTTAAAGTTGTCCAAATGAAGTTCTTAGCAATGCATATTACTAATCAAAAATTATGTTTTGATATATTTACGATAGAAAATTGACAAAATATCTTCATGGAACATGGTCTTTACTTAATATCCTAATGATTTTTGGCATAAAAGAAAAATCGATAATTTTGACCCATACAATGTATTTTTGGCTATTGCTACAAATATACCTATGCTGCTTAAGACTGGTTTTGTGGTCCAGGGTCACATATTTGAACCGAATATTGCTCATTTCACAGCCATAATTTAACGATTTTCATATTTTGACAAATATGCATCACATTAAGTTTGTTACTTTATGTTAAAACTCTGTAATCTAATCAAATGGAATTTTTAGGCAATTTATGCAAATACATAAATCTTAAAATGAAGCCTAATTAAAGTCTTTACATATAATGCATTTGTAAAGTAGTTTTAATGCATTAATTATGCCTCATAATGAGCATTAAAAGGCATAATCCACTACTGTATGATGTCATGAATAACTGTAACCACAGTTATGATACATTATAATACTTGTCTATTCATCGTTACACCTTTAGAAAGTAAAATACATTAAACACATTCACAACAAAAAGCTTCACATATTAAAATGCATTTTAACTTTGGTTACAGTTGGGTTCAATTTTTGAAAAAGATATAATGCATTACAACCTACATTATGAAAAATATGCATTATGCATAAAGGCTTTAAGTGAACATACATAGTTTTAATTTTGTCTGCACCCAGAAAGTGACTTTAAAAACAGCTTTTGGGTCACAAGTCACTGCTTGAGAACCACTGCGCTGACAAACCAAGATCTCTGATGGCTTTGAGCCGTTTTGCACTTTATCTGTACCCACAATCCTCCCTCAGAAAGCTTTAGGAGTGGAACGCAAATCTTGAGACACGGTTGTCGTCTGATAGGGTGAAGCCCTGCGTCAGGGTCTGTTCAACAGGGTTCCCAGAATTCTCCAGTCCTATCAGAGGTCGTTCCCCCTGCGAGTGCCTCGGAAAGCTTCTCCTCACCTCACTGCCAGAGATTCACGGAGGCACATCCGCTCACCGACAAATCACGGCATTCGCTAGAGACTCAACTCAGGATGAACTAGACTTCAAACGGTTCAGGACAAAGGTTTCAGCATCACAGTGTAGTTTCAGGCCCAGATGGAATCTGTGGACGTCTTTTGCATTTTCTGTGCTGATTTAGGGATGAAATTTGAGAGTACTGCAGTATTATTCCAAATGATGCAAATCGGCATGAATTTGTCATTTTCGGACACAGATTTGGTGTGGGCCTGATTATAGATGATGTTTGAACGCTGCAACATTAAAATCACAAATAGCTACAGATGTTCTGCTCTTGGGTTCATTCACAGAGGCATTTTATATTAACGAAAACAACTAATGAATGTAATTAACTTTTTAACAACCACATGAATATTATATGAAATTAACTTTCAGCAGCTGCTTAGAATCAAAAACTTATAAAAGCACGCAACATATACAAATAATAGCGCAACATGAAATTACTAGCGTTAATGCGTCGTGGCTATTTTATCAAACGTACCTGCTTGTTTTTTTTAGCACATTTCTGGAGAAAATGTCCACAGGACTGCTTGATGATAAACTTCAGGCCGTCTGCGTCACGATCTGACGCGAATGAACCAAAGAGCAGAAGTGTTGAGTTGTAACTTGTAATGAAAAACTGTATTGAAAATAAGGTTTACACACATACAAACACAGTAGAAATCAGAGAGAAACACCAAACTGAAGACACCATTAGATGATACTCACCATTAGAAAATCTCAGTCCTCAGAGATGCACTGAAACTGCGGCTGTGTTCAGAATGAAATACTAGCGTACTTCCTAGTGTGCCGTATATACTACATACTGTTTTTTAAAAAACTAAAAATGTGACACTGTATGCAGAATGTAACAATATTTCAAACAGTTGAATGCTACATTGTTGTCACCAAAAATTCCAAAAATTTAAAATTCAACATTTTTAAAATTCAAATTTTTGAATTGAATCTTTTGTCAACAAACTGACCAAAAAACATTAGTATACAGAAAAGTCTGTAAAAATAGAGTATGATGTACTGTGTTATTTATTTTCTTACAGCGTAGAGATGTTAAAGATTACTTCCAGGTCATTTGCATTGTGAGGTACAGTATTTAACACAGTGAATGCTGTATTTTGACAACTGCAGTATGACAGTTTTGTACCTTTTTCTCTGACAGTGTAGTATGCTAGTACATTATTCTGAACACAGCCCAATTCATTTCTAGTGTGTACTTCCTCCAGCCTATGAGAATGAAGGGAGCACTTGTGTCCTGATTGTGAGCTGTAATCGGGTGTGTTTTCTGTCTTGTGTTCGGTGTGTGTGAGCGTGTGTATGTGTGTGTGTTTTTTGGGTTCAGTCAGTGAAAGTCAGGCAGATTTTGAGCAAAGCTATGCAGCTGTCTTCTTTCTCGCAGAGGTGATTTTTGGTTCGGAGAAACCCAAAGAGTGATTTTTTTTATATATACGTACAAAGACACAAACAGGTTTGGAATATTCAAAAAAAAAAAAAAAAAAAAAAAAAATCAAAGAAATCAATATATTTGTAAATGTATAACTTTTGAATGACAAATGGAATTTTTTTAGAACAATCTCCATATAAGCGCTTGTCTGTCGTGTAGTCTGGTTTGTAAGTGTTTCTGGAGGATTCGCTGGAATCGCTGTCTGATTAGAGATGAATGTAAACCATCTGAAAACTCCCAATCCAGACCCAACACATCACACTTTGCTCCATTAGTAGTTCTGTATCGATCCAGATCAATGTCAAATAAGACAAGATGATTGCAGGAGAGGCACTACAGGTCAACATGATATGTTTAACCAGTCAGAACTTTCTGAACAGTAAGACAGCAAAAGCAGTAATATTGTGTGTTATTTTTACTATTTAAAATAACTGCTTTCTATTTGAATATATTTTAAAATGTAATTTATTTGTGTGATTAAACAATGATCGCATGATCCTTCAGAAATCATTATTTAAAATGATTTTCTGCTAAAAAAATATATAATTATTATTATTATTAGCAGTATTTAAAACAGTTGAGTAACTTATTCATCTTTGATGAATAAAAAGATCCAAAGATCAGCATTGATCTGAAATAAAAGTTTCTGTAACATTATACACTATACCTTTCAAAAGCTGTCAGTTATAATTTTTTATATTCATATAATTACAGAAATGAATACTTTTATTTAGCAAGGATGCTTTAAATTGATCAAAAGTGATGATAATGACAATTGTTACAAATGATTTCTATTTTAAAATAAATGCTGTTCTTCTAAACTTTCTATTCATCAAATAAACCTAAAAATTCTACTCAGCTGTTTTCAACATAATAATAATAATAATAATAATAATGTTTTGTGAGCAGCAAATCAGAATATTAGAATGATTTCTGAAGGATCATGTGACTGGAGTAATGATGCTCAAAATTGATGCAGGAATAAATGACATTTTATAATATATTCAAATAGAAAACGGTTATTTAAAATAGTACAAATTTTCTAAATTTTGCTGTTTTTGCTGTACTTTGGATTAAATAAATGCAGGCTTGGTGGGCAGAAAAGACTTCTTTCAAAAACATTAAAAATCTTAATGTTCAAAAACCTTTGACTGGTAGTGTATGCATTGTTGGGTAAGTAACTCTAAAAAAAGTCATTCATTACTAGTTACAAATTACATCTTCAAGAGTAATTAGAGTAATTACAGTCCTGATTACTCTCTCTAAAGGTATTTAATTTATGCAATTAATTAAGTAACTGACCGAAGTATTTAAACAGAGAAGGTTACATTAAATACATATTTTAACATTAAAAGTTAAATTCTGATGTTAAGTCCACTATTGTTTTATATAAAATTGTTCTATAGTCTATTCAGTATTTAATGCAATTACATCAGAAATAACTAATTACAGAAAAAAAGAAGAGTAACCCCTTACTTTTTAATGGGAAACTAATTAAATTTCAGTACCTAATTACTAAGTAATGCATTACACGCAACACTGGTTATATGAACATTCACTATAGTGACCTTTTTAGCATGCAAACTTAATACAGCAATTTGCATAAATATGCATATTACAATAAAAATGATTTAAATTATACAGAAAACAACTTTAAAAAAGATAAAATTTCTCTAAAATGATTATTAAAAAGCTCCAAAAATCTTCTGACATTTAAATATCCATTTCAGATAAATGCCGTTCTTCTGAACTTTTCTATTCATCAAAGAAACCTGACAAAATTCTGCTCAGCTGTTCTCAACATAATAATAATAATAATAATAATAATAATAATAATAAATGTTTTTTGAGCAGCAAATCAGAATATTAGATTGATTTCTAAAGGATCTGGAGTAATGATGTTACAAATTCAGCTTTGAAATCACAGGAATAAATTACATTTTAAAATATATTCAAATAGAACACAGTTATTTTAAATAGTAAACATATTTCAAAATGTTACTGTTTTTGATGTACTTTGGATGAAATAATTGCAGACTTGGAGAACAGAAGAGACTTCTTTAAAAACATTAAGAAACTTTTGACTGGTAGTGTAAGCAGTGTTAAAAAAGTAATTCATTACTAGTTACAAGTTACATCTTCAAAACTGCAATTAGATTACAGTCCTAATTACTCTAAAAGTATTGCATTAACTCTTTACTAAATATTACTTTCTAAATCCCATATCAACCGCAACCAGTTGAACAAGGTTCGACATGAAACTGCTCTTGAAATTATATCAAATAAATGTAAAAAACTGACCAAAACTGACCAAAACTGACCAAAGTATTTTAAGAGAGAGGATTACATTAAAGACATATTTTAACAGTAGAAGTTACATTTTGATGTTAATTCCACTATTGTTTAATATTAAATTGTTCTATAGTCTATAAAGTATTTAATGCAATTACATCAGAAGTAAACGTAATTACAGACAAATAATAATAAGAGTAACCCAATTTCCCAGTTAAATTTCAGTAACTAATTACTAAGCAATGCATTACATGCGACACTGGTTATATAAACATTGACCATAGTGACCTTTTTAGTATGCAAACTTAATACAGACATTTGCACAAATATGCATATTACAAATAGATGTGATTTAAAATGAACAGAAAACAACCCAATTTTCAGAGTATTTAACAAAATTCATGCATAAAAATGTACATTGGTGTATGTAAATATTCTCTTCCCCTTTTAAAAAGACAAAAATCCTCTAAAATGCTTCATTAAAATGCTCCAAAAATCCTCTGACATTTAAATATCACTGTAACATCTCAATTAGATTTAATTTACTCCAAATTACATTCAATGCCACTTTAGAAAATTGCATTTGAAAGATCCAAACTGATGTTAATGTATATGACAGAGGTGATTTAAAAAACAATCAGATGGTTATAATCATTGTGGATGTTTTCATGAATGCCTGTAGTACTTCTCCTGTCTGACTCTGACGGCAGATGAATGAATCTCGCTGTTATATTAGCAGTGATCTAAATCTTCCAGACAGCAGCCACAACCCGAATCGCTCTACGTTTAGAGTATTACTCGTCTCTCTTCTGTTGTTCTGTATGTACAAACATTTCAATGTCATTTCTTTAGATTTTTTTCTGCGTTTCACACACTGTTCTGTAATCGTCTCGTTACATTGACTTTGTACTGCTGTCCTTTTGCCATTTAAACACTGTTTTTGCAAGTCTCTCCAGTCTGCGTCTTAAATCTGTGCGAGCTGCTGTTGTGAATGTGTTTTTCCCCACAGTCATCTCCCATTTCTACAAATACTCTGTAAATCGTCACAAATTAGCAGTACTAGTTATTTTATCACTAGGCCTTCATGCATGTGAGTGGATGTGCACGTCTTTCTATGTATAGTTTATTCGTAAGACAAAACCAAGTTCTTTGAATATGATCACTGGACCTTCGATAAATTATTTTAATAGAAATATCGAGTATCAAGCAATTCTATCCTGTTCCTGATGGTCTGATTGTTCAATAAGCAACTCAAAAAGCTTATTTTACATAGAATAAATTGGGGGGTGGAGAGGGAGAGTTCAGTAGCTATCTGAGTACATTATATATAATATAATATAAAGCAAATATTACAGAAGTTCACTTCCAGAACAAGAATTTACAGATAATGTACTCACCCCCTTATCTCTAAGATGTTCATGTCTTTCTTTCTTCAGTAGATAAGAAATTGTTTCTTGAGGAAAACATTTCAGCAATGTTACCTATACAGTGAACTTCTATGGTGCCTGTGAGTTTGAATTTCCAAAATGCAGTTTAAATGCAGCTTCAAGTGGCTCTAAACAATCCCAGCCGAGAAAGAAGGGTCTTATCTAGAGAAACTATCGGTCATTTTCGAAACAAATTGACAATTTATATATTTTTAACCTCAAATGCTCGCTGTCTTGTCTCTGTGACGCGCATGTGTAGTCTGTGTAATCCGGGTCAATGCAGTTAGGGTATGTCGAAAAACTCCCGTCTCGTTTTCTTTTTCGTTTTCAAAATCGTCCTACATAGCTGTTTTATCGTTTTTTTTGTAAAAGGTGTTTGATCTTCTTTCCATGTTCGGTACTTTTGCAGCGATGTAGGGAGATTTTGAAGTCGGGAAAGAAAAGGACGTGGGTTTTTTTCGACATACCCTAACTGTATTGACCTTATTGAACTGGAGAAACACCAAACCCAAACGCGAATTTAATTATTCGCACAAGTTGATTACATACAAAGTCAATGCAAAGACGCGAACAGAGGCAAATTCGCGCTGGGCGACGCGAATGACGCAAAATGCGCGGCGCGTTTGCCGCGAACGCGCGATATTCGCCTCTAACTCGTCTTCCGCGCAAGTTAAAAAATTTGAACTCGAGCGGAAAATTCGCATGATGCGTTCTCGCGCAAACCAATCAGCGAAGAGCTTATTGACAAGTCGGGTTGAATCAGCAAATGGAAGAGAGCATTATTGTAGCCAGAAATTTATAATATAGGTATCTGGAGCATAGAAAACAATTAAAATCAGTTGTAGTGGTAGTTGTATTTTATTAGTATGGCTACAGAGATGCTGCTAAAAATAAAATAATAATAACGTCAGTGTATATACAACAGACAAATGTTAAACACAATAATGCAGGATTAATAGGCTGCTCATCCGCCTCTGGATGGTGAGGTGAACCCAGACACCTCGGCGTTTGATTTTCCAGCGTATTTGGGACTTCAACAGCAGGTACAAAGCAGCGATCGTATCTTTATCATGGTTGATCGCGCCTTGTAGTTATTCGCGCAAGTGATACAGAAAACATCCCGCGAGTAATCTAGAGCGAGTGACGCGATGCGCATATTCGCTTCGCGTTTGGTGTGAACGCACCTTTAGACAAGACTAACGTTTGAGGTTAAAAAGTATATAAATTGTCAATTTGTTTCAAAAATGACCGAGATAAGACCCTTTCTCCTCGGCTGAGATCGTTTAAAGCCATTCAAAGCTGTATTTCTTATCAACTGAAGAAAGACACGAACATCTTGGATGACAAGGGGGTGAGTAAATTCTGTGTGAACGTTTTGCTCTGGAAATGAGCTTCTTGTTTAATGGTTCGCACCAGCCTCATCAGTGCCAAGTTTCCTTCCTTAAATGCACTTTCTGAAAATTAACATTAAAATATCTACTCAAACACTTTGCAGTAAGTCTCAAAAACGGCTGCTAAAATACAACTTCATATCAACATGAACCTCATATACACTTTAGTGAATTATTCATGCCGAATAAATTATTTCATTGAATAAAACCAGAACAAAAAGTGTCAGATGAACAATGTTAAGCGGCTAATATTTCACCTTTTGTAATATTCTTCACTTCCAGACAAAGACTGCAGACAAAAGTGTATGTATCTGTACATTTGTAAGTAATACCACGGTAAACATGTAAATAAGGCAGATTTTATACTTTCCATAAGGTGTTTGCTATTTATACTCATAGTAAGTTCAATCTGGTGTTTTTATAACTATCAAATTCTTATTTTTCCAACAGATTCCTTTAAAATATCAAGTTATATACAAATGCAGACATAAACGTTATGTCCATGTTTAAAAAGCTTCCAATGTCTTGACGTGGAACGCACTGTGATGTATCAGAATAAAAAAAAAAAAAAAAATACAAATGCAAAAGTTTCTCAATCATCAGATATTCCAGTAATAAAACTGAAAAACCGTTGCAATCCTGCAATAAACATTGAGAAGAGCAAGCAAAGCTTGTAAACAAATGTGCAATGTGACAACGCTTAATAAAGACAAGGACAAACATGCTTGTGTCAAATATTAATTCCTTAAAATATTTATTAATGATTTAATTCATAAAGGGGAGGTCCACTATACATTTCTTTTCTCCAGTGTATAATATAACCACAGCTGAAAAAAGTGTTTCAACCAGCACAGTTTGCATGGACGTGCTAATATGTCAAACGTGCATGTATATGCACACGTATGATGAACTCAAGTCACATGACTGGGTTGAAATTGGCTCACAGCACAGCCTGGGCTTGTGGTGTGTTTTGGCTTACTGAATACAAATTACGAAAATATTTCTACTGGTGAATCTCACAAAACCGCTCAAAAACAGAATTAAATTTTAGATATTAAAAAATTATTTAAAATAAAAAAATGAAGCTCATTTTAGGTTGCTTAATCTTTTTTGTTGTGCATTTACAGCATTTATACATCATTGTACTATTTGTTGTAATTAATCAATGCAGCTCTGAATTCATTGCATTACAGTAAAAAAAAAAATCTCTGCAAAAAAGCAATTTTTAAATTAACACAAATTGTAATGCAAAAAAAAAAAAAAAAACGTTAAAAAAATAATTAAAAAACTTTTTCTTTTGTAATGACTTTCAATACAGATATATATTTTTTTAAATCTGATATTTACTTGACTGCAAAAAAAGTAACTTTTTTTTTTTTAATATTAAATCCAAAACAAAAACATAAGCCTAAAATTTAGTAAATTACATTAATGCAGATCAAAAAATTCATTGCATTATAATTATAGCCTTAATTCGCTGCAAAAAAGCTACATTTTTATATTAACATTTTAATGCAAAAGAAAGGGGGGCTTCTCTTTTTTGTAATGATCTAAATTGTATTACATTTAAAATGTTTTTAATTCTTTTTAAAAAAAATGCTAAATTTTTTCCATTGACATTTTAATGCAAAGAAGCCAACATTAATGTGCCTAAATATCAGCTTCATTTTCTTTACGAAAAATAACTTTTTCTTTTAGGTGACGCGGGACAGAGTCATGTTTTGGTGAGATTCACCTCCATAGAGACGCTAATGGCAGAGGTTGGGCATCTGTCAAAGGTGGATCTGCCATAAAGACTATTCAGTCAAAAAGTCAATAGCGTATTCTAGAAATTTAGGGATGAACCCCAGAGTAAGATTCAGCCCTTTGGCTTAAACACTTTAACATAACACCTCCCTTCCACATATAAAAACTTAGATCTCATATTAGCAATACACCCTTTGCGACTGTGCATAAACATGGTAATTATGGTAATTTTTAAACCTTGCTCGTATCAGCGTCTTCCGGGTCCAGGAGATCGTGCTTCATACAACCTTATATGACAACAACGTCGCTCTTCCGTGAGATGCAGAAGATGAACTCTTGTCCTTAAGATCAGATTTGATCGAAACCCAAAGATGAAACTCCAGCATTTGGAGGAATACTCCAACGCCTGATACGAGAGGAGAACTCTATGGCAACAGTAAAGAGAGGACTGTTCAGAAATCACGGCAGCAACATCCACCCTCATCCTCTTGTCTTCACGGGAAAAACAAAAGCAGAAAACACGAGCTTGAAGCGTCAGAAAACATCTGCGAATGTCAAAGGAGCTCTGCTGTTCACATCACGAAGATCCTGAACTACTGCAGTGAATCTCATGAAAACATGGAGACAAAAGGAAATGATATTTTGCATGAAAAAATTAAGCCCATTTAAGGATCATTACTTTTTTGATTTTTAATTGACTTTATTTTCATGTTATTGATTCATGCCAATGCTCTTTTTAATGCACATTAGCAAAATTACTGCGATGCAATGATTTCTTTAAATGAGCATCAATTAAATGAAGTATAACAAATACTATCATGATGCATGATGATTTTACAATGTATAATCATCAAATTTCTTGCGCTTGCAATTAGAATTTGGGATGAAATGCGCTTGATTTTAAACACAGGCTTCATTTTCTTTATGCAAAATATAATTATTTTTTTCTCCAGTGACCTGGAGATTTCTTGTGAGATTCACTGAATAAAAGGAAGGAAAAAACACAATCGATCACTAATCAATACTGACTAAAAATTAACTAGAAGAACTCAAAGTTGTTGGCATCTGTCTCTTTTTGAGTCCATGGTGAGTAAATGTCTGATTTCATTAAAAAAAAAAAGGGGGGGAAAAGGCCCAAATTGTTCTTGCAGAAAAAACACTGGCATTCCACAAAAAAAAAGAGAGAAAGAAGCAAAATAAAGAAGAAAATAAAAATCACTCCTGAGATGGTGGATAATAGAGATATATAATCACTGTCGAGTAATTCTGAAAGCATACAGAAACCTGCACGGTTTGGCGGTCACGTCAGCTTGCTGGTCCTTCGATAAAGAAGGAGGATCTTTTATTAAATATCACGAATTCCACATAAAACTCCTCGACGCTCATAAAATCTGTACATTTTCTTTTAAAAAGTCTTTGTGGTTTGTCTCGGTCCAGAAAGGACTGCATTTGTCCGCACTGTGTTTTTGAGAGATCATAGGTGAGACGATCACAGTCCGTCTGCGTGTGCAGATCGCCGTGCAGAGGAACGTCTGTTCGTCCACTAGCAGCATTTTTTCTTTCGTTTGCTATTCTTGCTGAGTTTAATCACATCGTTCTGCTGCTGTTGCTGCTGTTTGGCCACAGACTCTTTCTTTGCCCGGAGCACCAGTTCTGTGATGCAGTTAAACATCTACACAAAGACCAGAAACACACACGGATATGTTATTGCCCCATCCAAAACTGATTCTAATAAAGATGAACACACTTTATACAACATATATGCCTCTAAAATCTGATTAGATGAGCCACGTTCAAAGCCGCTGTAAAATAGATGACACACAGGTCATTTCAATTTTGTTTTGGCAACTTTCAACTAGGGATATGCACAAGCCATCGATTATTCAAGTGCTTATTCTGTGAAAAATGTAATTAAATATTATATAGCAGAGCAAAAGTGCATTTTAGAGAGTATTCCAGACCTGGAAGCCGCACGTTAGTGAGTTTTAGGCATTTCGCAGCACAATCCGAATGGTCCTAAGACAGACCCCTGAGGAACTCACCTCTTCCACGTTGACGTTCTCTTTTGCGCTCGTCTCAAACAGACTGATGCCCATCTGCTCAGCAAACTTCTGTGCGTCATTCGTCTCCACAACCTTAGAGTTTGGATCGTCATTTTTATTGCCCACTGAAAGGAGAAAGTGATAGAAGTGTAGACAGAAATTAGTACAGAAGTCAATATTGAATTGATTCAAAGTCTACAAATGTACTAAAGGGTTCATATCATGGAAATAACATCACTACCATGCGTTTATAGGCATATGACTACGCACAGGGTGAATTACACCATATTTCATATGCAAATAAGAAGCCATAATAAGATATTAGCCAATCAAAACAGTGCTCATTTGAAAAATAGAAGTGGACTTGTATATATGCATACACTACCAGTCAAATGTTTTTAAATGTTTTTTTTTTTTTAAAGAAGTCTTTTCTGCTCATCCAACCTGCATTTATTTAATACAAAGTACAGCAAAAACAGTACAATTTTTAAATACTTTTACTATTTGAAATAACTCTTTTCTATTTGAATATATTTTAAAATGCAATTAATTCCTGTGATTTCAAAGCTGAATTTTTAGCATCATTTCCAGTTACATGATCCTTCAGAAATCATTCTAATATTCTGATTTGCCTTTTAAAAAACATTATTATTATTATGTGGAAACATTGGAGTGGATTTTTTTTTTTTAGTTTTTGATGAACAAAGTTCAAAAGAACAGCATTTATCTGAAATAGAAATTATTCATAGAATAGTATTAATCTCTACAATTCCTATAACCCCCACCCCCCTCCTAAATTATAAGTTTGATCACAGGAATAAATTACATTTTAAAATATATTCAAATAGAAAAACTATTTCTATTAAAAAAAATATTTCACAATATTACTGCTTTTGCTGTACTTTGGATCAAATAAGTGCAGACTTGGTGAGCAGAAAAGACTTCTTTAAAAAAACATTAAAAATCTTTCTGTTCAAAACCTTTAGACTGGTAGTGTATGTATAATTTAAAAATATACATAAAAAAAAAATAATGTAACGTACAGCATTTACTGGATTAACTCACCTAATATTCGACAGACGTCATCGCAGTTCTGGTTTATTTCATGCAGCCATCGTTTGACATTGACAAAGGACTCTGCACTGGTGACGTCATACACTACTATGACCCCATGGGTTCCTCTGTAATACCTGAGAATGGAAATAAAGAGAGTTTTAAAGAATTCTGGCCTCAAACTGACACAAATTTCTCTCAGTAACCAAGAGTGTATGAAAGAACAGCCCTCTGACTTTAAAAGCACAGGCCGTCTTCTGTCTCCAAACACAAAGACATACACGCACAAAGAACTCTTTGAGAGGCTTGTAGTGACCAAACCCTTGTGTCGTTGGCTGAGCCTGTCACAGTTCTGCCTTAATAACAGATCAAAACCTCACATGAACATGCATCGAATGTACATAAACTAACGAGACACAAATGAAACGGCGAACATTATTAGCTACATAATGACCATCTGGCTTCAGGCCATTGCACACGCAACTATGTTGCTGCATTAACACAAGGCCAAAACTTAGAAAAAAAAAAAAAAAGTAAGCTTGCATTGTGACAGGCATAAATGCAGTTAGTCTTGAACATTTTAATGCAAGCAGTAAGTTTCAGAGTTTTAGCAAGTTTTCTAAAGTAAATTAAGACATTTTTAAGACTAAGTAAAGAAAATTTAGTGATACAATTTAAATTAAGTAACAAAAATCATTACTACCATTCTGAAGTTTGAGGCCAATAAGACTGTTTTTAAAAGTCTCATGCTCACAATGGCTGCATGTATTTGATCATGTATCTTGATTTAAATATGTTTAGATATTGGAAAACAAAAAACAATAGTAAGGAAGACATTCATTTTTTTTTTTTTTTAAACATTGCATGGAACATTTATGCCCTGACTATGAATTTAAGGCTTTCTGTTCTGATTCAGGACCTTGTTAGGCCTTAATTTCTGGAAGGGCAAATTTTTAAAAACCCTGATGTATCAAATAAAACTGCTTTTACCAATAAAAGCCTAAAATTCTGGAACCTTTAACCAATTTTTACATTTAAACTTCAATTAAACTTGAATTGATTAAATGCATTTCATTGAGCAAATTCTGTATGAAAGCTTTTACGCAAATGAAGTTTGTTATGTAATGGTGTGCGCTTTAGGAAATGTAAGATACATCCACACATCACAACAAATAGTCCTCATGCCACAGGAACTGTGAACTTAAAGCCCAAGGCAAACTTCATTCCCAGAGTGCCGATGGTATATTCTGATCCTCAGTCAAACAGCAGTTATAAAATGTTACAGCACTAATTAGGAAGTTCAAACAGATTCCCTGAAGCGTTCTGTTAGCGAGCGGCACAGCCACGCTGGCACACACAACATCCGCAAACAAAGACGTCTTGGAACATTATGTTCAATGTCCTAAAATGTTATTACTGAAACTAAAGCAGCATTTCTATTAATTTCAACGAGAAATACCATAAAGAATTTAATCTGAGGAAGGAAGATTTATTCTTCCTGTACTAAACTTTCTTTGCACCCATTTCTGATTGTAAATCTGATCATTTGCAATCAAAAACCCTTTACGATTTATTATAAAATATGAAAAGCACACGTGTGAGCAGATCATGTCAGAAACATAGGATCTAGTCTGTTTAACTCACGTAGATGTGATGGTTCGGAATCGCTCTTGTCCGGCCGTGTCCCATATCTGCAGTTTTACCTTCTCTCCATTAATCTCCACCGTCCGGATCTTGAAGTCAACTCCTATAGTGGTGATGTAACTACCTACAACACAAAACACCACCAAAGAGCATTGAAAGTGTGATCATAACAGGTTAGGTTGGGCTTTTTCAACCTCTTTATTTTCATAATATGCTCTGCACACATTGTTCTGAAAAATATTTTAGGAAAACAGTTGGCCTACATACAGCTTATGCATCACACAGCCCATTACACATGACAATATGACAATCATTTCAGTTTAAACATGCCAAATTTAAGAAACTACTGTACAAATCATACCAATATATACGGTGAATTTCAGATTGTGGTGTGCATTCTGAAGTTTGAGGGCTGTAAGATTGTTTTAAAAAGTCTCTCATGCTCACCATGGGTGTATGTACTTGATCAAAAATATTGAAAAAAATCCTATTAATTTGAATTTTAATTTGAAATATTAGTACAATGTATAGTAAGTGTTTACTTCTTAAATATATTTAAAAATGTAATTTATTTCTGTGATCAAAGCTGGATTTTCAGCATCATTACTCCAGTCTTCAGTGTCACATGATCCTTCGGAAATCATTCTAATATGCGGATTTGCTGCTCAAGAAACATTTCTGATTATTATCAATGTTAAAAAGTCATGCTACTTCATATTTTTGTGGAAACCGTGATACATTCATTTTTCAGGATTCTTTGATGAATAGAAAGTTCAGTAGAAGAGCATTTATTTAAAACATAAATCTATGGTAACATTACTTATTGTTACTTTTGATCAATTTAATGCATCCTTGCTGAAAAGCATCAACTTCTTTATTAACCCCATAATTTTGAATTGCACTATATCATTCATAAAATAACTTTATCTTTTTTTAGAAATTTAAATAGAGTTACTTAAGTGTATATGATGCAGAAACAAAAGATGCATTTATATAATGAACATAAGGTAGTGGACAAATAAAAATACTCTCAACACAAAAAGCAGCTGTAACAGGCCATCTTCATGGTTTTGGCTTCAAAAAAAAAAAAAAAAAAAAAAAAAAAATCTCAGGACTCTGTACCAATCAAACACGATAATAAATCAAGACCGAAGACTCTGGACATGTTCATGCATCTTACCTGAAAAAGTGTTGTCTGCAAATCGCAGGAGAAGACTGCTCTTTCCGACACCTGGAATGATAACAACAAACAAAACCGAAGAATGAGGAAAAAAAACACTTAACGTATGATGCAGCAGATTTCAGCAGAACGTGATAAATCTAGGCTCCGGCAAACCAGACGAAACCTCTGGACTAACGCCTGCTCAGCCATTAACATTCACCATGTGGTTTCTCACACAGATTTACTGCTTAGAGACAAAACCTAAACTCTAAGAAACATAACGTCCTTGCTGGGACACTTTCCTTATTTGATGTCAGGAGCAAAATAATCTCACATACCAGCATAAAATATGACAGTTTAGACAGGAAGAGACAGTCTGCCAGTGACCATGTCACTTTCATCAGCTCTCATGGGTTTGCAGCTTATTCATAACAGCAAGTCGTCCAATCAGATTGGAGCAGCGAGACTTTTTCTGTGGAATATGAATCTGGTGGTTTATGAACGGTCTTTAGGCGTGCCGTCTGAGACTACGGCCAACACACACACACGACCGCTGACTCTCAGAAAGGAAGATAAACCAAGCAAACATCCTCTCCTGACAAAGGACGCAACTAACACACAGGATAAAGACTTGACGATTTATTCAGAGAACGACGATAGAAATGCATCAAATCATTTGGATAAAAACTCAGATTCCGGGAGAATGATTAGAAAACGGATTGCATCACAAACACTATTAAAGGACTTTCTTGCAGTGGACAACCTGCATTTTGATTCTGCATATAATCGAACAAATCCAGCCACCAGAAAACAGATCAAATGCACCGTTTCAAACTGAAATTTAAAGTTATATTACATCCCAGACAACCCGTGTCAAAAGCGAGCCTGTCTATGCATGCGGGACAAAGAATCCAGCAGATTTTCTTTCATCACAGACCACAGATCTGTACCATATCATTAGGTCACTTCATCAGAGTCCAGAACTGAACCAGAGTCCAAATAAAAGCCCTCAGAGGACAAAAAACTCAAACACTGAGGCCTGTGTCCATATACTGTAGCCGACAGCAGCGGACGGGTCAGTGCCAGCATCTGTCACTCGTGTCGTGTATGGACAATGATTCTATATATAAAGAATATATATATATATATATATATATATATATATATATATATATATATAGAATCATGTCCGTTAAATTATTCTATCAATATTCCATCTCTTATATAGAATGAAAATGTGTTTTACATATATAAACACAAATTATTACATACTTTATTTATACTATATATATTGCATTATATACAAAGTGTATTTTGAATGGATTATTTTAGCATTTCTTAATCCAAACTAAAAACCTCCAATTTAGAATTCAGCACGAACAATTTGACCTTTTACTGATATACAGTTCATCCAAACTGTTTGATCAAGCTCATTTGAGTCGTCTGCTTCACACGAGAGGGTGCAAAAACTCAAACCACAAGTACCACAAGCTGTGATCTGTTGCTGGCTGTTAACCATCCCATAAAAACAGGACACTTTAGCCTTTGCTGTTGTGCAAACGTGAGATCTCCTTCTCTCACACCTGAACAAGGCTCAATTTCAACCAGCTGACAATAACACACATTTTGTGTCAAAATCACTTACACAAAGCACTTACAAACACTTGAGTTTCTGATCAGTTCGTTCACAGGTACAAAATTCTGTTGCCCCGTTAACCATTTTACATATAATTTAAGTACCTGTTCACTTAATATGTTTGAATGTCATTTAATCTGTGTATCTCAAATACTTTAAGATCATTTATTTTGTCTAACTTCAGTTTTCTTTATCATGTTTGTGTGAAGATGCATTAAATCAGCTCTTCTCAAGTTCACCAGAATTACATTCACTATCAACATATTCCAATAAGTGTGTCAATGCAATCATTTTCAACACTAGATCTATTATTTTATCATTTTAAACCAAGTATTTAAAATGTTTTGATTGCAAAGTGTTTATATTTTTTTTTAGCAAATCACACTAGATTTTAGGTTCTATTTTTTAATGCAATGATATTCAGACATATTAGTGTGTCTGAAGTGCTCAAATACTTTCTGGAGCCACTTAAAATCAATGCACTTCTGTTCTAGCACTAAATAAATGATGCATAGAGCAGGATTGATGAGCAACAGATCAGTCTCCGGATCTCCGGCCTGTGTGCGGCGTTCAGCCTGATCAGCCCTAAAGCAGCGGCTCAATGACAGAAAGACGCTCGTGTGTCGTTAAATCACACCTGCGTTCATTTACAGCCTCTCAGAACCCCCAGCTTTAATACGAGACACTCAAAGCCCCACAGAGCCTCGCCCCGGCCCGCTTCCCGTCACGCATCCGCGGCGTCTCTTACCGCTGTCACCGATGATCAGCAGTTTGAAGAGGTGATCGTAGTCGCGGGCCATGCCGGTGGTGGGAGGCTTAAACCCCGCGCCTTCGCTGCAGCTTCACGCCTCTCTCCAGCCGAACGCTTGGCTGGAACCCGTCTAACGTCCCACCCGGATAGGAGCGGACAATTTCACCCCGATAGATGCCGAAAACAGCGGGTTTGTCGTCGGGGTTTGGCGGTGTCAGCAGTCAGTCGCTCATTACCGGAAACGTCGCTTCCTCCTGCTGCACCAGCTAGGCGGAGGACCAATCAGAGCGCGCCGACGCCGAATGACGTAACGGCCGTCAACAAGCCCGCGTCGCGATACAAAGGATCAAAGGATGCATGTATTTGCTTTATATGGGCCAACGGCGTCAAGAGCATTAAATTATTTTAAAAATCATAAAATAGGTCTATTTTAAAAATTAAAAATGATAAAAAGTAATTTTTTAAAAATTTAATTTAAATGAAAGTCCGATGATGTAGTTTTTCCCCCTGAAGAACTTTTTACCATTTTATGCAGCAGCAACAACAACATAATAATTAATAAAAATGCTTAATAATAATACTTCACACATTCAGTGTGTAGGCTATACTCTAATACAAGCGTACACAACTTAATCATTATTTTCAAACATTTTTCAAAATTCTTTTCAAATAGGAATTGAATCCATAAATATGAAGATCTTTTGTTTTTAACCCCATTTTGTAGCATATTTATTTGTTATTTAGAATTACATATATATATTGTTTTTATAGCCTTATTACATTATAATGTACAAATATTGAACATGAGTATATTGTTTATCTGTGTGTTTGTTTTTTTTCCTAATGGAAACGTGTTACAAAAAAGTCATATTTTGGACCAAGTGTTGCTAATAGTTACTTTCAAAAGTAATGCATTACAACATTGCATTAGTCCCTAAAAAAAGTAACTAATTACGTTACTTAATTACTTTATATGGAAAGTAATGCGTTACATTACTTGCGTTACTTTTTAAATCTGGGCAGGGCTTGCTTGTTTGTTTTTAATATAAAAAGTTGTATTTTTGGCAAATGTAAAAGCCCTTTAACACCAAAAACCTCAGGCGGAAGGAAGAGTAAATTCATGTCTGTACAGCAGAATCCAGAAGAAAGTAAAAAAAAAAATAGAACAAATGTTAATACATAAAGACTAAATACATAAAGGATATCAGTATTATATAACATTTATTTATTGCAGGCTTGCATCATATTTTGAGTTACATTTGTACTGAATCTAAAACTAAAGTAACATCTTTCAAGTAAATGTAATCTGATTACATAACTCACATTACTTGTAATGTGTTACCCCCCAGCGCTGTTTTGGACATGTCTAATACAATATTGTAATCATTAGTGCAATGTACTATACTGTTGACAGTATTACTATTTGATACCATCACTGTTCCATGGTACCACCATAGTGCTTTTTTAAGCAATGTCTCATTTTTTCTTCCTTGGTGCCAACAAAGAAATGTATTCATGACATTTCAGCAGTTTCTCAGTGAGAGCCAGAAAACTCTGTGTAACTTTCTAAAGCAGTCTGAACTTTGACAATCTGCCAGAAAACTGTAGATTTTTATTCCCTCAGGATCAGCTGAAGATGTATTATATTGCATATGGGCTCAGTAATGACACAAAGACGGGTTTGCGATGCACTAAAAAAGCAGATGTGTCTGATCACTGCTAAAACCTTCGAACCTTTCAATAAAGACTTCAGATCTGTGGCTTAATGATGATGGAAGCTCTTTTATTCATTATTAATTCTTATTCTTTCTTCAGTAATAGTTTAGTTTTAGGTACAAATCACATCTGGACACACTTGACTGATTTTAAAAACCATTTGATCTAAGGCATTTTTACGTTTATTTAATCAGAATCAGATTGTCAACAAATATGAATTCATGTATGGATTTCTTGACAAAACTGAAATTTTATTTCACATAGCGACAAATCTCCAGCCTACAGTGTTTAAATCATTCCAGGATTCACTTCATGAGGTTAAATTTCATTCATGAATATTAACACATTTTCTTGATGCTACTGCATTTTCTAGCATATTTATTTGTCATTGACCCTTAGATAAACCAAACATATCTATATCATATTTCTAGCTCCATTACAGCAAAATACTGATTCTTTTTACCACCTATAGAAATCTGAATGTGTTGTTAACACTTAAGGCATAAAGATTACCTTAACAAACATCCCAAACTCAGGGAACAGTTAAAGATACGGGAGATATATTAACTGGCAGAACAACAGACGAATTCAGCGGAGACAAATACGGTAAATTAAACAATGGCATACTGGAACAGTCTCTTTTCTCTTTTCACAAGATGATAAAGTTTAAATAGATGACATTCTTCAGGGCAACATGACTTCAAAACAACATGGAATTCAGAGAAAAAACACAGGAAAACAGTCCTTTCCGACTACACTTGTAAAAATAAAGGTTCCAAAAGGGTGTTTTTGCAGTGATGCCATAGAAGAACCATTTTTTGGTTCTTCAAAGAACCTTTCAGTGAACAGTTCCTAAAAGAAGCATTTTGAAGAACATTTTAAAAATCTAAAGAACCTTTTTCCGACTATAAAGAACCTGTTCTGCATTTGAAAGATTCCATGGATGTGCAAGGTTCTTCATAGAACCATTAATGCCAATAAAGAACCTTTATTTTTAGGAGTGTAGTATAATCAGGATTTTTCAGTTCACAACAGTTAGAATTGTGTAAATAAATATACCTATGATAAATGATAGGCTACAGCATTCATTTTTCAGCTCTATCTCATATTCACAATAAATCATGTGTTACATTCGTCCATTGATTAAAGCAATATCTTTAGTATCCTTTCAGCTGCTAAGGGTGATTTCTGATGACAGCACTACTCATTTGTGCATTTGTTGGCTGCGTTTTACAAGGTGTTGTTGAAAGTAAAAATAACTTTCTTCTTTACAACTGCGCTTCAGTCCATTCAAAATACCAAATCATGTTCAAAGGTTGTCTGACTTTGGAAAGTATATAGTTTTATTAGCTGGCAGGAAACACAAATTAAGTAAAATTTTCCAATTTTCTCCTTCAAGTAATCAAACAATCCAAAGAAAACATCTTTAAAACAGAAAGAAAAGTCAGTGTGATTGGATAAACATTAAAAGATCTGACCAATCTGCCAAAACATGTGAATGATCTTCCTCAGAAGAGTGACAAAAACAGTAACTCACTTCAGTCTGACCTATATTATAATTATATCCATAATTTTTTTTTTTTTTTGTTTTTAATTTGGATTAACTCATTAATCTGTCACAGTCCAGTAACCTTCCTTGTTTCGATGCCGAAGCAGGGATGTAAATTAGATTGAGCGATTGAGGTGTTGTGTTGCTGGATGTAATAATGAACATACTGGTAGTCATTTATTCCCGACATCTGAGCCGCTGAAGATGCAGTGGATTACATTTGTTTGTGAAGGGAATGCGCTTCCCGATCTACATATATCCGTCTATGTACGCGCGAATCATTCGTGATCCAGCTTCACTTACAGCAGAAGTGTGTATAAGGGTTTTTTATGAATCTTTGCGATCGCCTTTCCTTATAAGGTGGTAGTTAGGTAGTTTAGCGGATAAATGCGGCTAAAGTAAACAGACTCGTCATTCCACAGAGAGAGGAGAGGGGCAGGGCGGGGCGGGGCGAGCAGAGCTCATTTGCATTAAAGGAGTAACCCCTTAGAATGAAATGATTTTTGCAGAGCTCATTTTGACAAGGTAAAAAGGGTGTTGTTTTATTTGTGTATTCTTTCTTTTTCCTTCATTCTGTCTCTTTCTTTTGTTTTTATAACTGTACTGCCTTAATGGTTTGATGTTTTTTTTACTGTTCAATAAAAAATCAGAAAAAAGATTTGCCATACGCGTTCAAAAACTCGATCTGAATCAAAAGATTCAAAAACCCGCTCCGAGACCCCAATCTGAATCAAATGATTCGCGAACCCGTACCAAAGTCCCGTTCTAAATCAAACGATTCGTGGTTCGCGAATCATTTTGCGAATTGTATTATTCGCGATCCGCGATCCGAAGTCCCGATCTGAAATGATGGCTCGCGAATCATTATTCAGAGCTACCGACCACAGAACGCAGATCGCGAATCGTTGATTTAGATCGGAACTTGCGAACGGGTTCGCCAATCATTTTGCGAATTGCTTGATTCGCGATCTGCGATCCGAGGTCCCGATCTTAAAAGATGGCTCGCGAATCATTATTCAGAGCTACCGAACACAGAACGCGGATCGCGAATCGTTGATTTAGATCGGAACTTGGGAGCGGGTTATCATTTCGCGAATTAAATGATTCATGATCCACGTTCTGAAGTCCCGATCTGAATTGATGGTTTGTGAATCATTATTCAGATCGGGAGCGCAGATTGCGAATCACAAATAATTTGATTCATATCAGAAGTTCGGAGTGGGTTCGCGAATCATTTGATTCAGATCGGAACTTTGGAGTGCAGATCGCGAGTTATTTAGTTCAGATCGGGACGTCGGTGCGGGATCGTGAATCAATTTGATTCAGATTAAGATTTCGTTACGCGGATCGCGAATCAATCCATTCGCAAACCCGCTCCCAAGTTCCGATCTACATCAATGATTCGCGATCCGCGTTCCGTGGTCGGTAGATCTGAATAATGATTCGCGAACCATCAATTCAGATCGGGACTTTGGATCGCGAATCATTAAATTCCAATTCCAAACTTCGGATCTAAATCAAATGATTCGCGATACGCGATCCGATTGGAGCGCTTCAAAAAAGTGAATCATTTTGTGACGAAATGGTCTTACTAATTCAGAGTTTAGAAAAGCTCCGTTTCACTGATCACTGTACATGCTTTAAAAAATCACTACCAGAAAGAATATATGCACACAAATGTTGGATACATTTGTGAATGTTTCCCTTTATCACTTACAATAAAAGTTTAGCATTCCAAGATTCAGCTCATGAGGTTGGTTGAGAGAATATCTAGTGTAATAAAACTTATAATGCTGTCTGTCACGTTTTGATCACAACTTCTGGACATGAACTTAACTTTGTGTAATTTTTTGACTTTCACTGATAGCACAACTCCATACTAGTTTAAACCACTTTAAACAAATAGTGAAATTACATTTTAGATCAACTCAGAATACACTAAAAATACACACAAAAATATAAAACTCAAAAAAATATATCTACTACACAAGCAATGCTTCAAGATATTTGAAGAGTAAATCCAGGGTATACACAATGTCTTAAATATGTGTTATTTCTCTTGAAAATTATACTTCACTGAAGTAATTATTATTTATGAGGTGTTATAAAGATGCATGAAATGTTGAGCAGGAATGAAAACATTAAAACACAAACACAAAGGTCATTTCTTTAAGTCAAACCGTTTATTAAATCAAGGTTTTCATTTTCTGTTTATTCATACAACCAGTATTAGTGGACACAG
Source organism: Cirrhinus mrigala (assembly GCA_036247105.1). Lineage (NCBI taxonomy): Eukaryota > Metazoa > Chordata > Actinopteri > Cypriniformes > Cyprinidae > Cirrhinus > Cirrhinus mrigala. Next base: position 35,355,105 of record CM070014.1, read on the forward strand.
CGCTAACTGGAAAAATCAGCATCACATCCTTTGGGTTGTTAATGGCTCACGCGTCTCTCACACACACTGAGAAATCAATTACAACAGCGAGAAACTGCTCACCATCCAAACGAAATATAAAAGGGCATCAGAACATCAATGTTTGAAAACAATTGGCACAAATTAATACTTCATCTTTCAGAAGAAAACCAAACGAAAAAAATACATTTACAAATTAATAGCCAATTAAAGAAAATGTGGATTTTAAATGATGATTTCAGGGGCTCAGCACAATAAATACTTTCCCAGGCTTTCCTTGTGGCGTAAATGACTTGCAGAGTCAAAGCTAGCATGAGGAGAGTGTGTGTGTCTGTGTGTGTGTGTGACTGACTGATGCAGGATCTCTGAGAACATCAGCGACTACAGGACTGGATTCAGAGCAGCTGAAGTTGTCCATCATGTCAGGATGGTGTCATCGATCTCTTCATTGGAGTCGGGAAGGCCCGAGATCTTCTTCAAGGATCTGCGGTAACATTCTGACAGCAGTTCATTACTGGCTGAGTCCAGGATCGCACTGATGTTCTGAAACAAATTTACACACGCAAACGTTATTCGAAATGCTTCGTCATTATTGGATAGGAAACATGTTGTTTAAGAGGTTACTTTTAAGGGTTTTTTTTTTTTTTTATCACTACATGCAAAAAGCTGTAAATATTCTGCCCAACATCTTTTGTTTTCCAAACTGAAAACAAAAAATTACTTTGAAACTTTTTCAGTCAGAAATTGCTAGTAAATTTCACAAATAATTACAAAGAAATGGAAAGTAACATTGAATTAAATGTGAAATTCTCAAGTAGAAAGACTGAAATACTATTTCTTGTAAAACATACTCTAATAACCAGTGAATACTGTGTAACTTCAGCAACATAATCATATTACTTTTTTAAGTAACTAGTAAAATAATGCATTACTTTTAAATTTTAAACTTTAAAAAATTAGGTTTTTTTTCCTTTTATTTATTAAGACAGAGGCACATCATTTAGGCCGAGGCCTAATCATTTCTCTTTTGGTGTGAAAGGGCCTTTAAAGTTGCCAGAAATTAGGGCTGTCAAACGATTAATTGTGATTTATTGCATACAAAATAAAAGTTTGAGTTTGCTTAATATATGTGTGTGTACTGTGGGTAATTATTATGTATACATAAATACAAACACAAATATATGCAAGTATATGTATTTATTATAATTTATATATATATATATATATATATATATATATATATATATATATATATATATATATATATATATATATATATATATATTTTATATATACTATAAACATTTTGTACTAATTTCTCTTACATATACACATTAATTTGTGTGTATTTATATATACATAATAATTAAACAGCACACACACATAAATAGGCAAACTCAAACTTTTATTTTGTTTGTGATTAATCGTCTGACAGGCCTACCAGAAATATAATTTAATTTTTTTTTTTTGTTATTACAAAGCAAGCAAGTCCAGCCCAGGTGACAAAAAGTAAATATTAAAGTCAACTTGGCCATCAAGCTACTACTAAATATAAATGTAGAAACTTTAAGGTTCTGTATAGCTGCTTTGCTATGATTTGTATAACAAATAAACTTGAACTGAAAAAGTAACAATGCATTAACTTCTATTAAAAGTAACTAATGCAATGAGTTACTTTTTTGAGTAATGAAATATCATAAAACATTACTTTTAACAGCACTGCCAGTAACACTACCTTTCATCAGAAGCTGTATCCATCCAGATACGTTTATGCAAACTTTGAGATATTACATAAAAATGCTGGATGGAAACAGCAAGATCTTAAAACATGCATGAAAACTTGTGCGCTCAATTGAGTTGGATATATTTTTTATCTCATAAAAAAAAACAAGCATAAAGTTGGAAAACTGTGCACAAAAAACTGATGAAAACACTGATTGCTCAATATGCAACAAAAAACTCAAGTAACTTTGCCTCAACTGTTCCATGCTTGGATAACCAGACTAAACAGCGCACCGATCTCATCGCCAGCCATCTCAGATGTTGTAATAATTCCAAAATGCCTGAGGAAAAGTTAGTCATCAAAATGATCTGGTGCCATCACCTCCCAGAACTGGCTCACTCGACTGCATTCTCAAACTTTAGGCATCCGAACGCAAAATAACACGACAGTGTTTGTTACTGCGTTTCATCAGCACACTTTGAAATGCAAGTCACTTATTAGGTTAAAAAAAAAGAGTCACAGATGTATTTGCAGATGTTTTATGTGATATTTTAATTTTCTGCACAAGTTAAATTTACACATGTGACCCTGGACCACAAAACCAGTCATAAGGGTCAATTTTCTAAAACTGAGTTTTACAATATTTGGCTGATACACAACTATTTGAAAATCTGTTATTTGAGGGTACAAAAAAAATCTAAATATTGAGAAAATTGCCTTTAAAGTTGTCCAAATGAAGTTCTTAGCAATGCATATTGCAAATTAAGTTTTGATATATTAACAGTAGGAAATTTACAAAATATTTTCATGGTACATGATCTTTACTTAATATCGTAATGATTTTTGGCATAAAAGAAAATAACGATAATTTTACCCATACAATGTATTTTTTGCTATTGCTACAAAAATACCCGTGCTACTTAAGACTGGTCCAGGGCCACAAATCTGGATGAAAACATAGCTGTATTTCTTGAATGAAATTCAAAACTTGTGCACAAAAAATTGTCTGTTTTGCACAAGCACATCACACTTCGTCACAAAATAATGCATTTTGTAGCATTTGAAAGATGAAGTCTTGTATTATTCCTTAATCAGCAGGAAAACTGAACAAAGACATGATTCCTGTCTAAATCTGAGCCAGATCACAATTATTTATCCCATTCTCAGCACATTTTCACACAAATAACATTATTTTAGGCCAAATCCCGATTTCAAGGTTAGAATCATGGCTTGCGACAGAAGAAAATGCGAACATGAGCCAGATGATTTTCTACATTTGAGGGAGTTTCATGGCATCTAAACAGCCACAGAAAATTACAGATTTTATATGCAGATTTTACCATGCACTGAAGAAAGCATCATATGATGACTAACCTGCATGCCGTCTTCTCCCTGGCGCAGCCGCAGCAGGCTGACGAGTGTGTGCTCGCTCTGCGCTCGGACGCTGGTGTTTTTGTCCTTGGTGTTGTCCAGCAGGGCTTTGATGACCGGTTTGACCAGACTGGGCTCCAGAGCGGGAGTCTCTGCCTCCTTACACACCCACCACAGCACACGCTCCGTCACGAGACGAATGTCACTCGACTGGTTCTGCAGACACTGTGGGAGAATCCACGGCAGAGGGGAATTCAACGTCTCATCTTCACAATGCCATACTATAAAGCATCTTGAAAAAAGTAGTATGTAGTATATACTGTATATTTTCTATACATGTGGACTATAACCAAATAGGGAGCTCAAAAAAATAGATTTTTCAAAAAAGATCCATGATATTGATAAACTTTTTTTTTTTTTTTTAAATAATTAAGGAAAAATTATGCCAGAAATATATTTGTATAGTAAAATTACTTCTCAAGGTAATAATAATAATAATAATAATAATATTATGTTTTAAAAAATGACATTGATTTATTATTATTGTTATTATTGGAAATGTCATATAACCAAGATTTTTTTTTTCCCCATGTACAGGGGTGCACATACGTTTTTCAGTCTGGTTCTCATGAGAGAACCTGGAGATCTGGTTTGGTGCTCACACTGCACATAGTGTAACCTATTAAATATTATTATAAAAATAAACTTTTTTTTTATTTATAAACTGTATTATTGCACTTTATTTAGCATTTTTTAAAATTAAATAAATTAATAATGTGATATTACAATATATTGAAATAGATATATTAGTAATATTACTGCACTTTTTTTTGTATTTTTTAAAATAAAATGAAGTGTGATATTACTATATTTTAAAATATACAACAGTAATATTATTGCACTTTATTTAGCATTTTTTAAAATGAAATAAATTAATAAAGTGTGATATTACTATATTTTAAATTAGATATAATAGTAATATTATTGCACTTTATTTAGTATTCTTTTAAATACAATAAACAAATTAATAAAGTGTGATATTACCATATTTTAAAATAGATATAATATTAATATTATTGCACTTTATTGCATTTTTTTTAAATAAAATAAACAACTTAATAAAGTGTGATATTACTATATTTTAAAATAGATATAATAGTAACATTATTGCACTTTATTGTATTTTTTAAAATGAAATCAATTAATAAAGTGTGATATTACTATATTTAAAAATAGATATAATAGTAATATTACTGCACTTTTAGTATTTTTTAATACAATAAACAAATTAATAAAGTGTGCTATTACCATATTTTAAAATAGATATAATAGTAATACTGTTGCACTTTATTGTATTTTTTTAAATAAAATAAACAACTTAATAAAGTGTGATATTACTATATTTTAAAATAGATATAATAGTAATATTATTGCACTTTATTGTATTTTTTTAAAATGAAATAAATTAATAAAGTGTGATCTTACTATATTTAAAAATAGATATAATAGTAATATTATTGCACTTTTTTGTATTTTTTAAAATAAATTAATAAAGTGTGACTATTTCATAGTACACAAAAATACAATGCTAATATTATATACATTTTCATCATTTCCAAAACTAAAATCAACAAGTTTTTATTTTGGCAAATTGCCAGCAAGTATACGCTCTGCTGGTTTTAGCGCTGCCGAGTGAAACGCATCAGTGCATGAAATGTCACGGTTTAGCATTTCTCTCTGAAACCAGCAGCGTGTAGACTAGATTTGTGCTTTCAGTTTGAATGGAAATATTATAAAGCATTACAGTCAGTCGATCTCAAACGGCGATTAACAGCTGTCAACCATGTCAGTACACAAATGAGCGGTCTGAACTTATTTACACAGCACATTCTTTATTTTTGGTAATGCATATCCACCTGCGCACCACTGACCATGTATTAATTTATACAGTATACAACTACTATTGTGCATCACCTCATTCGACAAGAAAAATAAAACTGCAAATTGTTACATTTTCATTTGATTGATTAAATTGATTTTTTTTTTTAATTGATTTTAAATTGATTTAAATTGAGTTAATTTTATAAGACACCTTTTTAATTAGAATTTTGCATTAAACACTGCAAAATTTTACGCATCCATAAAATTAGTTTACTTATAAACAAGTTGTTTACATTCACTCTTGAGATCTAACAATCTGAACAAATGTATGTCCTTCTCTATTAATGGTATAGAATGCATATTTTGATTGATATCAAATGATATGAAAGAAAAATATTGTCATCCATATCATCCAGCCCTACACTACCTGACAAATTGTATCCCATAATGCAAAGTGCGCAAAGTGTTACCAACCATTTTAAGTATGCAGTGTACATTATACAGTAATTTGTATGGCATTTAAATGATAGGTGGTTCATCTCGGTGTATGTTGGAGTCAGTCTCACCTTGACGAACTGCGTGATGATGCGGGGCGAGATGCTCTCCGGTCCTCCTGAGCGGAGCTGGTGTCTCATCAGGTAACCCATGGCTCTGATCCCACTGCAGGCGATGGGGATCTGCAGAAAACAGACACAGAGTTACATAACAGACCGTTTATGGAACTACACTGTAAAATATCAAGAGCTTGTGAAAAATCTTAAGCTCTAATCTCATTGGCTGGTGTTAATGTCCAGGAGTCACAAGCTTTCAGGGTTCCTACACATTTTCCATTTAAAATTCCATACTTTTCCATACTCAGAAAAAACATCACAAAACCAGTCTTAAGGGTCATTTTTTAAAATTGAGCTTTATGCATCAATTGAAAGCTTAATAAATAAGATTTCCATTAATGCATGGTTTGTTAAGATAGGACTAATCAAAAATTAAGTTTTGATATTTTTACAGTAGGAAATGTACAAAATATCTTCATGGAACATGATCTTTACTTAATATCCTAATGATTTTTGGCACAAAAGAAAAATTGATCATTTTGACCCATATAATGTATTGTTGGCTATTGCTACAAATATACCCGTGCTGCTTTTGACTGGTTTTGAGGTCCAGGGTCACATTTAATATGTGATAAATGATTTTAAGTATTCATTCATGATTTAACACTACATTAGCAGGAATGGCTACATTCATGGCAAAATCAACAGTATTATGATTACAATATCATTTCAATACATTTTTTACAATAATTCAACAATTTTGTCTTAACATTAAAACATACCAAAGTAAACAATTTATTCAGCCACGTTAAACAATCACTTACATTTTGATTGCTTGCTCTAAATGTCATGAAAAACCACTCTACTTGTATAATTTGATTTATTTTTAAAATTTTATTTAAATTTATATATATTTTAAAAAATGTATTTATTTATTTATTTTTTATAAAAAGAAGTCCATGGTATTGATTAACTTTTTTTTAATTTAAGCAATTATGGAGAAATTATGGCAAAAATATATTTGTATAGAAAAAATATTTTTATTTATTTTTATTTTAAGAAATAATTTAAGTTAGTAATTAAGTTAATTAAATAATTTATTATTTTTTATTTTAATTTAATATTTTAGAAATCAGAATACGTGCAATAGTCTGGAAACACAATTTTTTTTTTTTTCTCTATACTCTTGTGTTCTTTTTTTCTGTACTTATCCAGGTCTGAAAATTACTCAAATCAAATTCTGTATTTTCCATATTATGCAAGCTGCTGCAATGTGCATGTATGAGAAAGAACCAGTCACTTGATTTAGGAAAGTCTGAGAGGTTCCACCTATGAACAAACATTTGAATATTCACGAATTTCAACTGTCATCATTTTGAGATTTATTTGGCTCTAAACACACTGTAAAAGGCATTTTTTTTGTCCTCATTGGGTTACAACATGAGCCAGCCTTTTTGCTGATTCATTGTGGTGTCTTACTCTGTCTGCGGTGGCACTAGATAAGACGGCCTCCAGCACGGATGAGCTGTACTCCTCCGTACATAGCCGATCAGGAGCGGACTTCACTGCGATAGCCAGAGCCAAACTACGGCCGTGACGCACCATCCAGTCAACGCCGGACACATCCGCTGCAGACAAACAGATAACAGAAGAGGAGTCTTCATATGATCTGAATTCAGTTCTGGATTAAAGTGCTTTTTTTTTTGATGCATCACATCCCAAACCACTGGCAGGCCTGAGATGTCTGTGATCTTACCGAGCACATGCTGCTGTAACACACTCTTGAGCTCCTCTTCTAACAGGAAGGCACAAAGCTCGCCAACACAGCCTGCAGAGGCCATTCTCGTGGCATCCTACACATTCACACACACAGAGACAGAGACACAGAGGTAAAACAACGACACTCACACAACCACATCCTGTGCTAGTTACGGTTCTAAAGACAAAGAACATATGCATTCATATCCTCACGTGTCTTTAAGAATAGAAATAATAAATTGATATATTTCCATTTTCAGATAACAATATATTTATAAATGTAAATGCATGTAAATACATTTATTATAGTCTGATACATATAGGACTATAATAACAAATTTTTCAGATAGTTTGCACAGTAAGATTTTTAATTTTTTTTTTTTTTTAAGAAATCCCTTCTGCTCACCAAGCCTGCATTTATTTTATCCAAAATACAGCAAAAACAGTAAAACTGTTAAATATTTTTACTTTTTAAAATAGCTGTTTCTATCTGAATATATTTTAATTATTATTATTGTTATGTTGGAAACAGCTGAATAGAATTTTTTCAGGTTTCTTTGATGAATAGAAAGCTCAGAAGAACAGCATTTACATCATTATAAATGTCTTTATCATCACTGTTGATCAATTTAAAGCATCCTTGCTAAATAAAAGTATTAATTTCTATATTTTGTCCCCAAAAAATAAAAAAAATAAATAAAAAAAATAAAAATAATAGCTTTTGGATGGTATATGTATGTTACAAGAGCTTTTTATTTCAAATGTTGATCTTTGGATCTTTCTATTCATCAAGCAATCTTGATAAAAATGTACTCAACTGTTTTAAATATTGATAATAATAATTACAAAAAAATGTTTCTTGAGCAGCAAATCAGCATATTAGAATGATTTCTGAAGGATCATGTGTATTTATTAATATTGTAATAATATTTCAAAATTTTACTGTTTTTGCTGTACTTTGGATTAAATAACTGCAGGCTTGGTGAGCAGAAGAGACTTCTTTAAAAAAAACATTAAAAATCTTACTGTCCAGAAACTTCTGACTTTCTGTTTTCTTTTTAATTTTATTAAAAACGTTAGTAATTTTTAGAGATGCACGATATTGGATTTTTGCCGATATCCGATATTTTTTCCATCTCATTTTGGCCAATACCGATACCGATACCGATATATATCATTTTGTTTGGAAAGTTAGTTTTTAACAATAACTTATTTGTTAGGATTAAGTAAATAGTAATGAGTGGTTTACATCCAATCCCTTCTTTTTCATCAGTAGGCTAGCATTATTTATGATCTGAATTTTGTAAATTAAGTTAACTTTTGCTATGTTGTAAGCCGAACTTCGGATGCTTTCACTTTCAAATTCGCAATCTGAATACAACATTTCAAAACGAAAACAGAAAAGTAGAACTAAACTGGGTGACTGTGAGGCTGCTTTGCAGGACATGAACAGGACATAATTCATTGCTACAATTTCTTAATTCGTTCCTACGATTTATTAATTTATTAATTTGTAATGTGAGGGAACGAATTAATATGTAGTATTAATGAATTGTTAATTTATTCCCACGAAATATTTTATTTCCCACCCGCAATTTATCACAGTAAGAGATACGAAAACATGGATTAAAAGTGAATGACAAGAAAATAAACCTAAGAAATTAAAGGGTGAGACGGTGAGGATTTTTGGTTATGTCGCAATTCGTGACCAACTGGCAAAACAGTACACTTTTTTGCACAAGAATACCAACATGTTTACCTTCTCTGGTTTAACAAGCGGTCTTTTACCCTACTCGAAAACCAAATCCTCCGTCCGCCATCGTTTCCAGAATAGTCGTGTCCTTTTTGCTGTCACCACCTGGCTCGTGCTGACACTACAAATACAAACCAGGCTCTACACCCGAACCACTCACAACGAAAACTACTCTTCGCGTGATCAGTGAAATCCTGAATATGCCACGGCTTTGTAACTCTGTAACTCGCGCTGTATGGAGCAGTGCGACCACATCAAATTTTAACTTGCACATTAAAAAAAAAAAAAAAAAAAAAAAAAAAAAAAAAATCCAAAATGTGACAGTTTTGATCACTCTAGAGCCCTGCAATACAAAGGCATTCAACATGGAAAGAAAGCAATAGAAATGTAGTCACTAAGTCATGTTTAATTATAATTTCTAATAATTTTATACCATGCACTGCGCCTTGACAGGGCTGCGGGACACGAACAGGACATAATTATTTCCTACAACTTGTTAATTCGTTCCTACGTTTTATTAATTTATTAATTTGTAAAATAAGGGAACGAATTAAAAAGTCGTATTAACGAATTCTTAATTTATTGCCACGAAATATTTTATTACCCACCCGCAGTTTACCACCATAAAAGATACGACAACATGGATTAAAAGTAAATGACAAGAAAATAAACCTGCGAAATTAAAGGGTGAGACGGTGATGATTTGTGAAAAGAAACTATAAATGTTATTAAGTTTGTGGCAATTCGTGACCAACCGGGAAAACAGGACACATAGCAGCTTATGGCTTTAAATGTATCGGCTCGAACGGCATGAATCCAAAAGTATGGTCGATACTAACATTTCCCTGCTAACCAATTATTTACTCACTTGTGTACGCAGTAATTACTTTTTATTTTAAATGCAGATCATGTTATGTGCAAACATAGCCATTGGGTTTCAAAATACAACAAAGAGCACCATAAAACCATTTAAAATGTGCATTTAGCGATCTAGTGACTGGATATGAAACAGGCAACAGTAAATTATCCCAAATGGAACAACGGCGCTCTTTCTCCTATAGCCACTGCTGCCACTGCACATGCTATTGCTATGCATCATTCTGTATGTGCATTCTCAGTTTAAATGCAGCGATCCAAAACAGTGAATCTACTCCTCATTCAGTCAAAACTTTGCTTCAAGAATGAGCCACGCTGCTGACATGATCTAATCCCTAGCACACCCTTAGCACATGTGAGTTAACATATTCATCTTATCGGCAAGACATATCGGCATAATTTTTCATATCGGGCCGATGCCGATATTTACATTTGAAGTCATTATCGGGCGATTCCGATATCAGTCCGATAATATCGTGCATCCCTAGTAATTTTATTGTGTTTTTGTCATTTTTATTAGTTTTAGATTTTTTAAATGTCTATATAGTTTTGATGAATTTTATTTCAGTTTTGGTTTTATTTATTTTAGTATTTCAAGTTAAACTAAATGAAAATGAGAAATATTGACTGGGCAACTAGCTTAACAAATGTGTGTTTTTTTTTTTTTTTTTTTTCATTTTTGTTATCTCTAATAATCCTGATAAGTATCTGTACCTCATCATGTCCCAGCATGCCTAGCAGTGTGGTGGTGATGTTCTTCCTGATGGCGGGGTCGACCTTTGCCCCTGCACCCTGGATGACAAAGCGCAGGGCCTGTAACATTGTCTCCCTGCAGAATGAAGACAAGAACAAACACATTTTTATTCTCTACAGACAACATTTGTTTACATGAGAAACCCTAATTATGAGCTAATATTTGAGATCTTATGAGCTAATAATTAATAAACGACGACTAATTTATTTGGCTAAAACTACAGTGGTTATGAATGAACAGCTACTGCCAGCTAGCCTTATTTGGTAAAACATTTGGTAAAAAAAAATAAATTAAAAAAAATAATAAATAAATAAATAAATAAAAAAAAAATATAAATATTTTTTTCAAGCATTGTACATATTTGTCAGTATCTGTGTCTCTCTGGAATACTTCATTCTGATTGGTCAACTGTGTCATTTTGTTACAATAAGCATTCAACTGTAAAATTGCTCATCGCACCAGTACACAAATACTATTTCCTGCATAGTTTTAGTTTCATATCTCAACACTCTTACTCTCTTTATTTTCACATAATAAATAATTTAAACTTCAACCAATATTTCATGTCCAACTATTTATTTATTTAGTAAGAAGTTTTGGGGTAAGAAAATCAATACTTTTATTTAGCAGGGTTACATTCAATTTATCAAAAGTGACAGTACAAAAATAATTTCTGCTCTTTTGTAATTTCTATCCATCAAAAAAAATCCTAAAAAAAAAAAAAAAAAAATTCAAGGTTTTCACATAATATTGAAATTGAATTATTTCTTTAATATTAATAAGAAATGTTTCTTGAGCAGCAAATCAGCATATTAGTTCTATTTATTAATAGAATTTAAAATAGCTGTATTATATTTGAATATATTGTAAAATTTAATTTATTCCTCTGATCAAAGCTGAAATTTCACCATCATTACTCCAGTCTTCAGTGTCACATGATCCTTATGTTTCTTGAACAGCATATTAGAATGATTTCTGAAGGATCATGTGACACTGAACACTGGAGTAATGATGCTGAAAATTCAGCTTTGCATCACAGCAATAAATTGCTTCTTAAAAGATATTCAATTAGAAAATAATTCTTTTAAAGTGTAATAATATTTCACAATATTACTGATTTTTCTGTATTTTTAATGAAATAAATTCCACCTTGGAGAGCAGAAGAGACTTTTTTCAGTATAGTAGTTTATTTACAAACTTCATGCTGTAACTGTTGCAGAAATGTGTAATTTTTTATTTTTTTTTTACCTGACTCCAGAGTCCTCTGCGTTACGTATGGCTGACAGCTGCTCGGTGAACAGTGGATCTACTTTAGTGTGTATGGAGACCAGCTGACCCAGAGCCTCTGCCGCCCGCAGCCTCACGGCCCGGCTGGAGTCCTGGAGGGCCTTCAGGAAGGTGGTCTGCAGCTGCGGCAAGAAGGGTTTCAGAGCGATTCCCACCTGCAAACGAGAGAGAGGAGTTACAAATGAGTGTGAATGAAGGATCTTCATCAACATCAGGACAGAGGTGTGATGGACACTGACTTTGGCCAGCAGCAGAGTGAGCGTCTCCAGCAGAGCCGTCTTCACAGTCCAAGCGAAGCGGTCTCCCAGGATACGAATGAGCGGTCCGGTGATGTTGACCACTGAGGGCCGCAGCGCCTCCGCTGATGTCAGTTTAATGACTCCGCCCAGCGCACGAGCCGCCTCCTCCTTCTGCTCCGGACTTCCTGTCAGCACGCCTTCCCTCAGCACGGGGAGAATACATGTCACTCCCTGAGGAAAAATACACAGCATGTCATATCAGTGCTACTGCAGGATTATTTATAGATTATTATAGTATTTATTACTATTTTGAATTAGATTAATTTTATATTTTCAGTTTTAATGTTAATTCTAGTTTTGCACTTTCAACGTACACTACCACTACAAAAGTTTTTGGATAGTAAGATTTTGAACCTTTAAATAAGTCTCTTCTGCTCACCAAGGCTGCATTTATTTGATCCAAAATACAGCAAAAGCAGTAATTTTGTGAAATATTTTTACTATTTAAATGAACGGCTTTCTATTTGAATATATTTTAAAATGTAATTTATTCCTGTGATCAAAGCAAAATTTTCAGCATCATTACTTCAGTCTTCAGTGTCACATGATCCTTCAGAAATCATTCGAATATACTGATTTGCTGTTCAAGAAACATTTTTTATTATTCTAAATCAATATTTAAAACAGTAATAAAAAATTTAAATTACTTTTGTATTTAATTCATATTTCATTTTATTTTAGTTTTAGTAATTTTAATATTTAAATTATTTCAATTATTTGCCAAACAATACATTTAAATTTTTTTTTAATACATTTACATTTGTTTTTGTCATTTTATTAGTTGTTTTTCTATATTCTATTTGGCTTTCACTTTCATAAAAGCTGCATTCAGAGTGGAATACTTGGAATATTTTATTAGTTTTTTCTTTTTTTAATACATCAATTTAAGTTTAATTTTATAATTGTAATAATTTTAATACTTGTTTTACGTTAGTTAATTGCCAGTGCAACATTTCTATTTTACTTATTAAGTTTTTGTTAATCTAATAGCTACATTTTATTTTATTTCAGCTTTATTTCATTTCATTAATAGTTTTAGTTTACAATAACAACACTCAAATTCATAAAGCTTGTATTTGTAATTAAATACTTGGCTTATATAATGTTTATTATTATTTTTTAAATTCTATTTAGCTTTATATTCATTTAATTTTAGCATTGGCATTTCTTCAATTTTCAAGTTGAAGTTTAGCTAATATTAATATTTCATTTTAGCGTCATTACATAAAATGATTTATAATATTTTGTTTACATCAACAATGCTCTTTCATATTCATTAAGCCATATTATTTGGAATGGAATACTTTGCTTATGTCAGTTTTATTATTATTTTTTATTTATTTATTTTTTTTTAATAATTCCATTTCTCTTTAAATTTATTTATATTTTATGCTTTCTGCAGTACACATACTGTATACTTCCTACTACAACCTAAAAAATATAATTTGTGAAATGGTGTGCAGTATAACAGTGTTTTCAACAGTAGTTTGAAGGTGTTATCAGATGACATCATTATATCATGTTAAATTCATCAAGCGGCATCCAGTTATAATCTTGACAATAAAAATGGTTATTTTTCATTTTTAATCTAATGTGTAAAAACTTTCGGCTGTCCTATCAAGGAATGAGTCAAAGAAAGACATGTTAAAAATCAGTTGCTCCAGTTCATTTATGACAGTTGAATAGATTTTGTCTAATATAGTAGGCTAAGTGGGTATTCCATAGTGCATACAACTTTTTCCACATTCATTAGCCATAGGCAATGTGCCATTCTGAGCACTTCCGTATTGATTAAGAGCTATCACCGAGCCGACATGTGCTCACCTTTGCTCTGTATTTTGTCTCTGTAAGTGATTCTTACCTTCTTGGGCAGACAGAAGCCAGGTAAGTGTTGACCTCTGACCTCAGTGGCAGCAGAGCGGATGTCTCTGTGCAGGTCATCAATCAGGGACAGCTGACTTCCAGCATCCAGTTTCTGCACAAACATACACAAGCACAACTAAACTATATGAACTGTATCAACCAAACGACCACAACAGTCATATTTCATTATTTCTTGTTTAAATCCTGGTAGTACCATAAATCAAGTAATAAACATAGGAGAAAGAAGTCCCTAATACTCTCCATGGCCGGATTTATTTGATCAAAAATACTATAAAAATTGTGAAATAATATAACAATTTAAAATAACTGCTTTTTATATAAATATATTGCACAATGAAATTTATTTCTGTGATCAAAGCTGAATTTTCAGCATCATTACTCCAGTCTTCAGAGTCACATGATCCTTCAGAAATCATTTGAATATGCTGATTTGCTGCTATATATATATACAGGGGTTGGACAATGAAACTGAAACACCTGGTTTTAGATCACAATTAGTATGATATTGGGCCTCCTTTTGCAGCCAATACAACATCATTTCATCGTGGGAGTGACAAATACAAGTCCTGCAAAGCAGCCAGAGGGATTTTGAGCCATTTTCCTCTTGCAGAACAGTGGCCAGGTCACTATGTGATGCTGATGTGGGAAAACGTTTCCTGACTCGCTCCTCCAAAACACCCCAAAGTGGCTCAATAATATTCAAATCTGGTGACTATGCAGGCCATGGGAGATGTTCAACTTAATTTTCATGTTCATTAAACCAGTCTGTCACCAGTCTTGCTGTGTGTATTGGTGCATTATTATCCTGATACAGAGCACTACCTTCAAGGTACAATGTTTGAACCATTGGGTGCACATAATGAAACTTTACACTCTGCTCTAACTGGTGTAATGTACAATAAGTGAAGATTGGGCACCAGACAGCGCAAATATAGCCATGAAACCCAATACTATATTGGCGAGTGTTTCAGTTTCATTGTCCAACCCCTGTATATACATATACATACATATATATATATATATATATATATATATATATATATATATATATATATATATATATATATATATATATATATATATATATATATATATATATATACACATACATACATACAATGTCCACTTAATCTTTAATATTTGGCCATTTCTTTATGATAGAAAAGCTACAGACACTGTAATTTCTTGAATATGTGGACATGTAAACTTTTATTTTGAAATCACTATGAACAGTTAGCTTGTTTAGAAAGATAATGATTGTGTAGGTTTCTAAATGATTTCTTACAAATCTGATAAAATGGCGCACGTTGCGTTCCCAGATGAACATTATGATCAGTGTTGGGGGTAATACACTACAAGTACCACGAGTTACTTAATCAGATTACTTTTTTCAAGCAACTAGTAAAGTAACGCATTGCTTTTTAAATTTACAAGAAAATATACTTTTTCAAATAAGTAACTCCAGTTACTTTGTTTTCCCATTTATTGACTGACAAGTCACCTGTCCTCATGTTGAGAGTACAGAGGCATAAACATGATGTTACTGTATTTCTAGACTAAATTTGAACATGCATTAATTCATCTCACTCGCAAAAAAACAGATTCAGTCTTCATCAAAATGCAAACTCAGAATATGACACAAACCTGCAATAATTAAATGTCAAATAACATAAATATCCTTTAATCCCACTTTATTAACCAATATTTTTGCTGCTGACCTTTGATGATTCAGTTCAACCATACTAATAAGAAAAATGACTTTAGATAAACTAACATTTGTGCTTCATTGTTTTTCTTATTGCTTTAGAGTGTTGAACTTTCTTCTCCTGCGTTCTACAGATGTGAATTTGCTTTTCTTTCAGCCTGAGGCTTATTATTTTCACTTTTTGGGGTAAAAGAACTTTAACATTTGCTAAAAATTGAACTTTTTATATTAAAAACAAACAATCAAGCCTTGCCCAGATTTAAAAAGTAACGCAAACGTAATGTAATGTATTACTTTACATAAAAAGTAACTAAGTAACATAATTAGTTATTTCCCAACACTGGTTAAAATTAAAGGTCGACCGATGTATCGGTTTTGCCGATTAATCGGCACCGATAGATGATTGGTGAAACTATCGGTTATCGGCAAAAATCCATGCCGATAGTTTTTTCGGGGTTGGGTCCGTTGCTGGAGTGGCTGAGAAGGTCGTCATTATACAGCAAAGTCCCTATAGTCTTTGCTATACAGCACGAAAGCGGCCTCTAGTGGCCAAAACCACTGACAGCACGTTCCATTTGAACACGACACTTCCAGTGTGTGTGATACCGGATAGCTGCGAGTTCTTCTAGACACAGCGCTATATTTTGATTATTTTTATATTTTGATTAGATAACTACAAATGTTCTAGAATACAAGCAGTTAAATTGTGAAAGTACACAATATCCATATGTATGCAATTTCAATACTGTGGCCTTTGTGTAGATATTTAAAGATGGCCATCTTAAGCTTGATTGTTGATTGTAAGGTAACACTTTACAATATGAGTCCATTTGTAACATCAAGATTGATAAAAGCTGTAGAATAGAAGTATTGTTCCTTGTTAGAGTGTGTTAATTTCAGCATTTACTGATATATTTAAAAAAAAATTGGTTGCTTTTGTTAACATTAATGAACAATGAACTAACTGTAATGATCAATATATAATTAATATGAATATTTTTACTCATTTACAAAATATGGTTCAGTAGGCTAATTTTTTATTTTTTTTTAAATAGTAGAGTACTATTTATTTTCCGTTCAGTATCCATTTTAAAAACTATCGGTTGATTAATTGGTATCGGCCAGTGTGGTCCAACCTAGTTATCGGTATTGGTAAAATCCAATATCGGTTGACCTCTAGTTATAATAAACCCAACTTAAAAAAACAACAACATGCAGAGATGGATCAGTTTGTATAGCAGCATTTACTGTGAAGGGAGCCACTCCGAGATACACATTCGTAACACACACGCATGTAAATAACTAAAGTGCATATATTAAACATGCATAGTGTATATTTATTTAAATTCTTATTTAAATTTAAATTCTTTTTTGAATTCTTAATAGCATTATGCTTTATTATGATTTTTAATTGGGTTTAACATGTGGAATGCACCACTTCCGGTATTTTGCCGATTACTCGATACGGGCAGAATGCAATCAAGGAATTTTAAAATTCCAATCGAATACTGATAAAAGTATCATTTACCTTTGTGATGGAGTTGATGGTGTCCCAGCTCTGGCTGAGCACCTCAGGGTTGGAGTCGTTCATGAGGCGCATAAGGCCTGACAGCAGCATGCGCGTGTGAGCGCTGTAGTCCAGCCGTGTTCGTGAGAAGTACCCGTTGAGGATGGTGACGGACGCCTGTCTCAGCCCAGCGTCTGCTCCTCGCGTGGCCTCCAGCAGATCCTCAATGATGATTCTCTGGCCGACTTCATCCTCCACTGACAGGATCACAGCCTGACAGTTGCTCAGCTCCTGTAAAAGACCAGAAACGGCACATTTACACTGACAACCAATTCTGATTCCTAATAATTTCTGTTGCTGAAAGAGTTGATGTGTGTATATTACCAATCAAAAGTATAAGAAGAATTACGATAATTTAATATTTTCAAAAGATGACTCTTCTGCTCAACATATACAGTAAAACAGTTAAAAATTAGCAGAATTTAAAATATCTGTATTTCGTTTGAATATATTGTAAAATGTAATTTATTCCTTATCAAGTCTTCAGTGTCACATGATCCTTATGTTTCTTGAACAGCAAATCAGCATATTAGAATGATTTCTGAAAGATCATGCGACACTGAAGACTGGAGTAATGATGCTGAAAATTCAGCTTTGACCACAGCAATAAATTACATTTAATAGTATACTCAAATGGAAAACACTTATTTTAAAATTGTAAAAATATTTTGGTCCACTTCCAAAACAAAGATTCGCATATAATGTACTCACACCCTTGTCATCCAAGATGTTCATGTCTTTCTTTCTTCAGTCGTAAAGTCGCATAATGGACTGATATGGACTGATATCATCTTGCCTTGCTCTCCCTGAACTCTGTATTCTGGCTGTTGAAAAACTCCAATCATGTTTTCTCCCTCAAATTCATTTCAAAATCATCCTACATCGCTGCAGAAGTACTGACCCAGTCTTTGCAAAGTGAACATGCAAAGAAGATCAAACACCCTTAACAAAAAAGGTAAAACAGCGATATAAGATGATTTTGAAGTTGAGGGAGAACAAGAGATGGGATTTTTTTCAACATACACTAACTTATGAACCAGAAAAAAACAGTCCAGGCAGAGTAAGACAAGACAAGCGTTTGACATTAAAAAGTATATAAATTGTACTATTTTTATTAAAATAAATGATCGCTACGCTAGATAAGACCCTTCTTCCTTGGCTGGAATCGTTTACAACCGCATTTGGGATCGTTTGAAGCCGCATTTAAACTGCATTTTGGAAGTTCAAAACCAGGGCACCATATCAGTCCATTATATGGAGAAAAATGCTGAAAAGTTTTCCTCAAAAAAAAATTTCTTTACGACTAAAGAAAGAAAGACATGAACATCTTGGATGACAAGGGGGTGAGTACATTATATGTACTTTGTTTTGGAAGTGGACTTCTCCTTTAAAATATCTTAATTATTCCTATTTGTTGACTGGTAATGTCTGTGACAGCTGTCGTGTTCACCTGCAGGCATTCCTCCGAGCCCAGCTTGTCTTTGAGAGAGGAGAGCAGCGCGGGTAAAATCACTCCGAGGTGTCGCGTCAGAGCGTCTCCCGCCACCGCAGACAGGAAGGCGAGGACACGTGTGTTTACAGGAGGAGCCGTCAGCTACAGAGGATAAAAATAAAGCGTTAAATAACACTGTTATTCTGAAAATCTGGAATAGAGTCCAAATTTAACAGTCGAACAAGTGCAAGGAATATTCTAGTCTCAGTCTGAGAGACGCCCACAGACGCTCTGATCCACATAAAAAGGGCGAGAGCTTTCTTAAAACAGCAAGAGCCAATCTGATTGGCTGGCTTGATGCAATTCCCTGGAATCAGCATGCACAAAGTCTGATTCAGAGTTATTATAGTTAACTAAAACTAAAATCAAACATTTGTGACATTTGAAATAAGTATTAAATGAAATAAAATATTTAAAAAAAAAGCTTCTAAGGATTAGTTTGAGTACTAAAATAACTCAAACTAATAATAAATAATAAATATTAATAATAAATAAATAATCATAAATATTAATACTCTATAGACATTAAAAAAACCACTAAAACATGACAAAAACAACAAAATGAAAAATTTCAACTAAAATTATAGTGGAACTGAAAATAGAAAATGAAAAAAAAAACACTACTTCAAAATATTAGCAAAAACTATAACAGCAAATCATTAACAATAAAATAACATTGGTTGGATTTACATAGTATTGGGCAGGAGCAAGGAAACAAACTGTGTTTTGTCATTTCAAATGTCAGTTTTTATTGCCTAAAGTGGCCATTTCTATGCTGGCTTTGCCAGTCAAAAGTTTGGATATACAAGGTTATAAATCTTGATGTTTATGCATAGATTAGTTAAAAAAGGTCACTAGTAGGCTTGGGTACCATTCACATACCAGTATCGGTACCTGAAATTCGGTTCTGGTACCCAACTGTACTTTTTTTTGGTACTTTACTCTCTGTGTAATAACAAAAACATTTATTTTTAGTGAAAAAATATGTACAAAACTCTCAATTTTTGGTTTTGAACAACAGGCTCCTACAATCTTTTTTTTTTTCTCCCAGAAATTCTTTTTTTCTGATAATAAAATGAAGGCATTACACATTTACTTATTTATTTTTAAATTGAAAATGAAATGAAAATTAAACCCTTTAATTTTTTGGCAAACAAACAGATTTACTGTTAAAATTAATACATGGAAGAAAATTACATAATAAAAAAAAGTTTTAATAATAATATATGTTTTTTTCTACAATTACGTGGTTAATCTGGTTATTTTTATCATTTAACTGTTTTATTTAAATTTGACAGAAAATGGAATATATAAAGATGTACTTTATACTGTACAAAAGTAATACAAGAGTAATATATTTCCGTTACGTTAAATCATACTTTTATTTTGAAAGGTTGCTGTGTAGTTTCTGTATGTACAGTATGATGTAATGCTAGTTTTCTCAAATGAAACGGTAATTTTTTTATAAAGTTACTCTCACAGCAGCATTGGAGATTAAGTTCATGTGTTCATGTCGCCATATAGTGAAACACAGAGGCTGAAAATCACTGCAAGTGTGTGTAGTAACAAAACCGCATTTCTGCCATTCATACATACAGATGTAAGTGAAACATGCAGGATTCATATTTAAACAGTATTTTTGCATTTTGATATTCACAGACACTAGTCCATATCATGATTCGAATTAAGTGACAGACCTACTTTAGATTTATTCAGCCAAAAATTGACGAATTCCGTGTCATTTCGCGCTATAGAGTAAATTTCGTTTTTATGAATGGATTCCATGATCCCGTCCGTGTTTTTGCGAAAACCAGATGGGCCTACAAATGTAACCACACTTCAGAACATTTCGGTTTGCCCTGTGTGTTGTGTTTGAACAAACTGCAGCAGGTCTCTATGTATACTTTTCTTTTTAGGAGCACCTGTGCAAAATTTCAGGAGCACCTTCTAATCAATAATCAAAAATCTGATCCAAAATTAGCCTTCCCATTACGAGCTGATATTTGACTCCTTAAAGTGATTTACAGGGGAATTTTGTTTTTACCTTTGTAATGGCATTTTTCTAACTTTATTAGAAGTATGTCATCTTTTATGTTAAATTGTAAAAAATATATATTTTATAAGCTTTTTAAATTTTCTAATTAAAACAACAGAATAAGAACAAGTAGAATAAGTTACCAATCAAATGAAATCAGTATTAACAAAATTAATTTGTACTACAGAGGCAACACAGAAAAACACAAAGGTGATGTATTTTCATGTTTAATGAGGCTCAGAGGTGGCATTAATGCAATCAAATTCATAAATTCATGTTGAGATTAATGTTTTAAATATAGCATTTTGAATACAAAAATATTAAATGGTTTAAATAACTGAAAAGATACTTTAAAAATGAAACTAAAACTGCCAGTCGGTGTCAATGATTTAATTACTGAATCATTCATTCATTTGATTCATTCGAAGGAAGTGCCTGTCTTTATGAATGGGTAATTGAATCACTGACTCACTAGATTTGTTTAAAAATGCACATTCATTCATAAACAAAACACTGCTGTGTTTGAATGGAGATGTGCAGCAGTTTAGTTGTGGCTTGTTTCAAACTATATTTGATGATGAAATAGAGCAAAATCAGGCAATAGTGTTATAGTCAGACAATGTAAGCCACTTAATATTAACTTCTTGTCTATTTAGCTGTTGTATTAAATCAATATCTCATTTACAAACTCCTTTAAAAGCCATTAAAAGCTGACACTCATCTAAGTTCATCACGATCTCACAAAGTTCCATTATAATAAACAAAGCTCTCTACACTGCACAATCAATCTCTTATTTACACTCTCTCTACACTTTGTTTATGAAAGGATTCATGAGATATGTCTGTGATACATTACTCAACGCTGCCAAAAAAAACCTTTGAAGCTCCCCTCCGCACAAACACAAATATGCTGATCAGGTCAGTCGCACTTGGTGCTCTTAAATATTTTTTTATAGTTGCACGTGGTTGTTTTTAGTCGCAAATGCACGGGGGACATCATGTCACATGGCCTCTCTTTCTCTGAAACATACGTGTTCAGATGTGTTTTCAGGTACCAAAATTTGGCAATTCAGTCGGTAACCAACCCTAGCCACTAGCAAAGTGAACTCACCTTAGGCACCAGGTAAGGCAGGACAGATCGACTCTTCACAGCCATCACCTGTTTCAAACCATCCAACGCAAACTCTGACGTCTCTTCATCCTCCTGCAACAAAAAGCAAGTACATAATAGTGCTTTTTACCATACATACTATTTTAAAGCAGCCTGAAAAGTAGAGAACAACACTATTGTTTAAAAGTTTTGGGTTAGCAATATTTTTGTGTGTGTGTGTGTGTGTGTGTGTGTGTGTGTGTTTCTGTTAATTTCTCAGCAATGCAAAGGAGGCAGTACCAGTTGTTTGAGCAGTGTGGGCAGGATGTCGTCGAGGGCCTGGTGACCGATGGTGGCGTGGAGCTGCTCGAAGGTTTTGGCAGCCGCTTCACGAACCTCCTCCAGAGGATCACACAGGGCCTTACGCACGGTGGGAACCAGAGACTCGGAGAACACCAGAACCTGACACAAAAACATCGCTGTATCACAATGACGTGAACAGAATGAACCTGTTGAGCTTGTTTTAGCAGCTGCAACTCACTGCATCTTTGCTGGTGGACTTCATGATCTCGCTGAGGCCGATACACACGCCCTGCCTCTCGTCGCTCTTATCCGAGCGGAGACCCTCCTCCAGGATGGGAATGATTTCAGGAAGGATCTTCTCACCTAGTTTCTTCACCAGGTCGCCCAAAGTACGAGCGGCGATCTGGAGCAGGACAGATGAACACGGACATTAACATAAATATTAGCAATAGAGGCATTAAAATTTTTCTGAAGAGAAACACGGACTGATCCATCATCCTTCATTGCCTACTACTAGTTATTACTCAAATTATTATTTTCTTTTTAAATATTAGGAAAGTAAACTTTTTCTCAAAATTAAGAAACAATATTAAAATATTAAAATATTAATTTATTATTAAGAAATATGTTTCTTAATATTTATTTTCAAGTATTAAGAAAATCATCAATTTAAATATGAATTATTATAATAATTTATTGTTTCTTAAATATTAAAAATTAAATAGTATATACACAACTTTTTTATTAAACAAAAAATTCCTCCATTTATTAAGAAAATAAACATTAATTTCAACATTAAGACTTACTATAATAATAATGTGCTATTCCAAAAAAATATTTTCTTAAATGTCAGGAAAGTAAGCAAAATTAACAAATACTTAAATGTATTATTAAGAAAAATGTTTCTTAATATTTATTTTCTCAAATATTAAGAAAATAAACATCAATTTAAATATGAATTATTATAACAATTGTTCTTCCTAAATATTAACAAAGTAAATATTTTTTTTAATATTAAACAAATATTTTTTCCATTTATTAAGAAAATACATTTCTTAATATTTTCTCAAATAATAATTAAGAAAATAAACATTAACTTAAATATTAATTACTATTATTAAAAATAATAATGTGCCATTACGAAAAGTATTTTCTTAAATATCAGGAAAGTAAGCATTTTCTTAACATAAAAAATTAACAAATACTATCTTAATTTATTATTAAGAAAAATGTTTCTTAATATTTATTTTCTCAAATATTAAGAAAAAAAGATTTATAATAATTGTTTTTTTTTAAATGGTAACAAAGTAAACTTTCTTAATACTGAAATAAACATTTTCTCAATTTATTAAAAACATTATTTATTACCATTTCTTAATATTTTCTCTAATATATTAAGAAAATAAACATTAACTTAAACACTAATTACTATAATAATGACAATTATTTTTTTAAATATTAAGAAAGTAGACATCTTAATGTTAAAATTAAATATTTTCTTAATTTACTATTAAAAATGTTGCTTAATTTTTATTTTCTCAAAAATATTAATTTAAATAGTAATGATAATAATTTTATTAAGACAAAGAGATCGTCAAGTTATTTTTATGTTGACATCAAACAGATTAAATGGTTTATGTTAAAGTTATTGATGTCATATTTTTGCAGGCGAGAAAAGGCATTACTGTATTTTATTTCTCAAAATTTAGACCAAAAATAATACATCTATTAATAAATAAATAAACAACTAAATCTATAATAAATAAAACAAAAAATAGTTATTAAAAAAAAAAAAACATGACATGATTCATATTACGGTAAATACACACTGCTTTCTGAACAACATAAAACTACCACAATTCTGATCAAGCTGCTAACATCGCAACAAATTTCCAAATAAACAAATGCATCTTTTGTTGTTCAGGCCACAAAAATCAAAAGGGACTGTAGTTGGATATTGGTTGTACCGTTCTCTTGTCCGGGCAGGTGGAGGCCAGGAAGCCCAGCAGCAGTGTAAAGAGGGTGGGCAGGATTTCTCTTAAAGTTCGCGGTGTGTTTGTTACCACGATCTTCCACACATGGAGAGACGCCTGTCTGACCACCAGCTGTGTGTCTGAGCGGCCCATGTAGAGCCCAGAAAGCACACGGTTGCGTCTCTCTGCGCCCAGTGCTCCAATAATGGCCTGGGGAAAAGTATTAAAAACGCAACACTTACACACAAAGTTTCCTAGAACACAAGCACAACAGGAAGCAAGGGGTATATTTTGGTCTTGTACTGAAAGCACGGCCGTCAGACCCTGTCTTCAATGTACGGGTGCTGTGGTCCGTTTCAGGGGCTCATTACGGTTACCTTATTCGACTGGGCCGTGCCAAAATTGTCATCCTCTGATGCCGTCTCTGTTGTCATCTTTCCCGTTACCCCGGAGATATGGAACAGCAGGTCGCCTAGCAACTGCACCGAGCTGAATCTAAAAGAACACAAACACTCAGCATCAGCATCTATCGCTATGACAACATCTTCTGAAGTGATGGAAGGATGGATATGCTCTACCTGATCCTCCAGAGGTCATCAAACAGGCCCTGCTCCAGCTCTGGTAGCAATAGAGCGATGGCCGTCTCGGCGTACATGCTGATGATGCGCTGGCCCGCACGCAGGGCCGTGTCTCGCACGTATTCGTTCTCATCGGCCAGAGCCTAAACACAAACACACAATGATCTTTCCTACTCAGAGTCGGACCAGCTTATCCATGTTTAAGAGACTTTATGAACGACCAATAAGATCAACAAGACAAAGCATTTTCATTTGCTGGTAGGCGTTGACATCCACTGTATTTTCCTACTATAAAAGGCAATGGCTACCAATGGGCTGTTTGGTTACCAGCATTCCTCAAGATATCTTGTTTCGTGTTCAACAGAAGAAATTCATACAGATTTGACATTTTATTTTTGGTGAACTACCCCTTTAACTAAATTGTGAAGACTAGACTGGGATATTATAGGTTAATGATACTTTTCTTAATATTATTAACCAACAATAAATATATATATATATATATATATATATATATATATATATAGGTTATTAATAATCTGAATAAATTGTTTAACATTTCTCAAATAATGAAAGTAAGTAATCTAAATATGAATTTGTTTAATAATAATTTATTTTTAAGAAAATAAATGTTGTAATATTTCCCCAAAAAAAGAAAAACTTTAAGTTAAATATTAGTTTATAATGATTTAGCATTTAAACAAGAAAATCTCAATATTTATTTTCTTCAATGTTAAGTGAACATTTTGCATACATTAAAATAAAAATGTTCATAAATCTATTTTTATGAAAATAAACAATTTGTTTTCTTAATATTTACCATAATTAATTTACATTCATTTATTAATTAGGTTAATAATCATTAAAATAAATGTTTTAACATTCTCAAATAACAAAAGAAAATAATTTAAATATGAATTAGTTTCATAATAATTTAAGAAAATAAATGTTGTAATATTTCCCAAACAAAGAAAATTGTTAAATATTATTTTAATTATTATTTATTATGAAAAAAAAAACAATATTTGTTTTCCTAAATATTAAGTAAACATTTTGCGTACATTAAAAAACAATTCATTTTCTTAACATTCACCATTATTAATTTACATTAATTTATTAATTAGGTTAATAATAATTAAAATAAATGTTTTAACATTCTCAAATAACTATAGAAAATTATTAATCGTTTAATAAACATTAAGTTGAATATTAATTTAATAATGATTTATAATTAAAAAAAGAAAATCTATTAAGTAAACATTTTGTACACATTAAAATAAAGATTTTCATAAAGTTATGTGTAACAATTTAACAGTTTGTTAAACTTCCTGAACTCATATTCTTTTAAGTTATAACTATTTATAATAATTTAACTTAATTTAACTTAAGTTAAATACTAGTTTAATGATTTATTATTAAGAAAGTAAAATCACAAATCATAAAGCATTTTCTTACTATAATAATAATAATAATAATTTTCATAATCTATTTTTAACAATTCAATAGTTTATTAAACTTATCTCATTTTCCATTTTATTTTTATATACAGAAACCTCTCATAACTGTAAGCGATCGCAGACATTTTGTGTCATATACAATTTATATTAATATACAGTAACTTCAGACGCATGTCTATTATAAAAATATTTATTTATTATTAAGAAAATCTAAATATTTATTTTCTTGCATATTAAGAAAGAACAGCTTCTAAATATTAAAATACATTTTTAATATTTAATATATATTTTTCACAACTTAGCGTATTCCTGACTTTGAAAATGAAGGAGAGAAACAATGTGAAATTAATAAAATACATTCAATCATGCCGTCTTACCTTGAGGATGCAGGGAATGATGGGACCCACATACGGGGTGAATTTTTCCCCAAAGGTCAGAGGGAGGTAGATGAACATCATGATGTATCCGTCTCTGACGTGAGAGGCGATGTCCACCTTACTGGCTGTCTGAACCACGTCTGGCATCAGTTTATCCAGTTTCTCCACACCTAACGCTGCCATAACCTCCGCCAGACCTAAAAGACAAAGATAAACAGGAATGAAAAACAACATTAATATAGTAAACTAGAAAGACAAACATACATATCCAGGTGTAACATGTGCACTGCAGCTCTCTGCTGCCCTCTAATGGTGCAGTAATTGTTCGCTCACCTTGAGCGGCACCAGATCGATCCACAGAGCTCTGTTCAGATGCCAGCGTCTCCATGAGCCATGGCAGCAGATCATCAAAGCAGGACTCGCCCATTCCCTTCACCATGGCACCCAGAGCCTTAGCAGACACGGTCCGCACCTGATCGAACGAGAAAATGACATTTACATATAACGCAGTTAATGCCAGCAGGCTTTAAGAGTTCCCATGGATCAGTGCGGATGATATTACCTCGGGCACGGGGTCCAACAGGGACGCTTTGAGTCCGGGTATCACGCTGGGCAGATACGGAGACAGATCCTGCAAACATACACAACACATAAAGAAATATTAAAGCGAGGAGGCACTCTAGGCTGTGTGTTACAGTGATTTGCCACAGTAAAGAGGTGATCGTATATAAAATTAGAGGCTTGTATAAAAGCATTTTATTATTTCTATTATTTTATTATTATTTAATATTTTTCTGTTTGTTTGCATTGATCTTTTTGGCCCTACGCACCAAAAGCAAAAAGATTTGTATTTATTTGGAGAGAACAATTTCTTCTAGTGTACTGATGTTAATATTTTACATAAATAATCAAAAATACAGCTGAAGGCTGTATACAGATGCTTAAGCCAAAAAAATAAAAAAATACATTCAAAATATCATTAAAAAATATAATAATAATAATAATAATAATAATAATAATATAATATAATATAAACAATGAATAAATAAATACAAAAAAATTTGGATTTTGAATTTTGTTGCCAGTATTAGTATTTCTTTTACACTACTGATTAATTTCTTATTTGTTTGTTTATTTATATATTTATTTATTTAAGCTTTTAGAAAGAAGCTAATTCTCACCAAGGCTGCATTTATTTAATAAAAATACAAAAAAACAGTAATAATGTGAAATATTATAATTAAATATTATAACTTAAAATAACTTTTCTATTGCTGAATAGTGAAAATAATAATCATAAAAAATCTGAGCTATACTAAAAAGCTATACCTACAATAATTAAAATAAAATATAATGAAAAATGAAAAAAGACTGTAATATATAATATGTAAAAAATAAAAAATAATTACAAATAAAAAAAAACTACAAAAATAAATAAAATAAACAATGCTATGCATTTTTGGGTGAGACCATGATATGAATAAATAATACTAATAATTATATTAAACAAATAATAATTACAAAAAACTATTAATATAATAATTCAAATAAAATATACTATAATAAAGACATAGATAAATAGATAAACAAAAACAAATACATAATATAAAAAAAAAATAATTGAACAATGCTTAAATGGTAATGTGAGATATTATTACAATTTAAAATAACTGTTCGCTGTTATAATATACTGTAAAATGTAATTTATTCTTGTGATCAAAGCTGAATTTTTTTTAGCATTATTACTCCAATCTTCAGTGTCACGTGATCCTTCAGAAATCAATCTAATATGCTGATTTGCGGCTTCATTTAATTATTTCTGAATAGAAGGTTCAAAAGAACAATTTTATTTATTTAAAAGATATTATGAATGTCTTCACTGTTACTTTTCATTAAATTAATGCATCCTTGCTGAATGAAAGTATTCATTTCTTAAAAAAACAACTTTTTATTGGCTCATCAAATCCAAAAAACCTGAATCGTTTGTTTACAAAAAAAAAATTAAACCTCGTAACACCAGCTTAGATGGAAAAAGAAAACATTAGAGACAATATTTAGGATATAAAACAGGACCACTTTGGTCCCATCAGTATCATTTCCCACCTTCTGGTCAGTAAGCGAGTACATGTTTCCGATGATCTGCGCGGCCATCTTGCGTGTGTCGGTGGAGCGGTCTTGAAACGCTCTCTGGACGATGGGCATGATCAGAGCCAGAGACGGAGCGTCGATGAAGTGCACAAACTTGGTGTCCAGCAGTGTTTGCAGGCAGTGCTGTGTCCTATGAGACGGGTCAGTCAAAGCGTCCAGCAGGATGGGGGTGATTGCTGTCCAATTCACAATATCAGTTCAGTTACGAAATATGTATGGCCACATTGCATGCTTTAATTAACCCTGTACTACACCTCACACTCAAACAACAAAAAAGCAAAACACTATGCATTTAAGCCTTATTTCATACCCAGGATCTCAGGGTTACGGATGACAGAGCCGATCTGTCGGAGCGCTTGCTGACCAGCCTTCTGCACCTTTACGTGAGAGTCCGTCAAAACCTCAGTCAGTTTGGGAACGATGTTTGGCAGACATGAGGACAGCTGCTTAGGAGCACAGAATGCCATCGCACCCAACAACTCCACCGACCCTACAGACACAGTGACAGTATTAGAAATAATACAACAGCATTATGCTTCTGCTTTTCCATGCGAGACAGTGTTAACAATTAATAATAAAAATGCATTTTTATTTTATTTACTATAATTATTGTTTTATTTTATTTTTAGTATAATATTTCTTGATTCAGTTATTTGTGTTATCTTGTATATTGATCATTATTACACAATGTATACACAATGCCCTGCATTTACTTGTGAGACAGTAATAATGATCAATATACAAGATAACACAAATAACTGAATCAAGAAATATTATACTAAAAATAAAATAAAACAATAATTATAATAAATAAAATAAAAATGCATTTCATATTACACACTTATTATGATTAATTAAAACATAAGTTATATTAAAATAATTATAATAAAAACTATACTTAAGTATAATAATAAAAACTATACTTACATAATTAAAATAAAAATATATTAAAAAATAATGAATAAAAAACAACAAAACAAAAAAAAAAACTATAATTGTAAAAATTAAAACAATTAATACTATAATAAATAATGCAATAAACAATGTTCTGCATTTCCATGTGACGCAGTAATAATGATATGTAAACAATAATAATAATAATAATAATAATAATAATAATAATAATAATAGTTATAATAATTATTTAATATAAAAATAATGAAAAAAAACCTTTATATTTATTTAAACTATATAATAATTAAAATACAATATACTATAAAAAAAACATAATATTAATAAATTAAGAAACAGAAATTAAACAAACAACAAAAAAATAATTGTATCTCTACGAGAACATTTTCATGCATTCATATTCACAGTGTGATTAATATAATTAATACTTCGCATGAAGTTGATGTTAATAGTGTTTGCAGTGAGCATCAGACCTGCTTTGGTTCTCCAAGACTCCTCCTCCAGAGCCACCAGCAGAGATGGCAGCACCAGCTTCACGCCATGAGCGCTCAGATTCCTCATCACAGCCTTAGCGCAGTCATCCGCCGCCTGACACACAGCAAACCATCATGCAACACCTCAGCGCACATTTGCATTCATATGCAACCACATTATAACTAGATGAGACACCACATAGTTTGAGAAAAAGCCCTGCTACAAAGTGACAAAATCACAGCCAATCAAAACATGTTTGATGCTTAAAGGAACACTCCACTTTTTTTGCTAATAGCTTAGCATAGACCATTGAATCAGATTAGACCGTTAGCATCGAGTGAGATGCTAACGGTCTAATCTGATTCAATGATCTATGCTAAGCTATTAGCAAAAAAAGTGGAGTGTTCCTTTAATGCATGTCATGCAGGATTTTGGACCAATGAGACTTTACTGTGGGCGGGGCCACCCTGTACAGCATGATGGAATTTAAATAGAGTGGCTGGTTAGGTTTATATGAAATGACAGTCTGGTTATGATGCGAGTATAAAACATAGGAAAAGTGTTTGTACCTCTCTGACGTACTGGTTCCCATCACCAAAACAGAGCAGCAGGTGAGGGAGGACGTGAACCACGTACGGTTCAAACAACTTCCCCAGCATGTTACACAACATCTCAAACGCAAACAGAGCACCTGTCAGAGAGAAAATGACAAGCTTATTTGTACCTTTCTTGCTAGTTTTTTTTTCTTAAATTTGTAAATTCTTTTCTTTACTCTGCATGCTTTATTTATTATGATACACTTCCTGTTTCTTTTTTTTTTTAACTTTACACAAACATCACAAAAAAATACAACCAACATAACATTTGACTGGATGAAAATGTTACATTAGCATCTTTAAGATGTATTTGTATATGTGAAATAAAATAAAAAATAAAAAATAAAAAAAACAAAAAAAAAACAGGAAGTGCTTCTGGACCAGTGTTGTTTACATCTAGCAAAATGGTCTATATGTGTTTTATTTTGTCAGACAAATACCATAAAGAACAGACACAATTATTGAAAAAAAAAAAAAAAAAAAGGTGAGAACAGGAGCAGTACACAAGCTAGACTCAAACCTGCTTCATTCATATGAGCACCACAACTTGCACATCGACTTAAAATAGGTTGGATTTATTTTGCATTATTTGTTTCATCATTATTCAATTTATCCTCACGTTTACTTAATTTGCATTGCTGTTTTTTATTTCAATTTAGTGTTTTTGTTTTATTTAAATTTATAAAATTTATTTAATTTTTATTATTTATTAATCTATTTTATTAGAATTATTATGTATTATTAAAAACTCTCTTTTAAAGCTATTTTTAAACAAGCTAAACAAGTAACTTGTATAGTTAGTCATGTTTGATGAGGAAAGAATTAGATACAATATTTTATATTATTAGATAATGATATAAATATATTATAATTTATTGTTTTGAATATATTATTTGTCATGCCAATAAAGCACACTCAACTGAAATTCACTAAATTGATTTTTTTTTTTCAGTAAAGCTCTTCTCACCTTCTCTGCGTCTGGAGTTCTTCTTGTCCTGGATGGCGTCTGTCAGAGTGGTCATGATCTCTTGTTGTTTGAGAGACAGGATGCCCAGACCTTTGACCAGCCCGGCCAGCCCGTAAGCAGCTCCCTTGCGCTCGGCGTATTTGTCACTCTCCAGAAGGAGCTGCAGTAGCTTCCGCACCATCCCACCCGCGTCCTCCTTTATAGCAGGAACAAGAGGAGGAAGACAGCTGGCTACCGACTCCTGAACCTGAGGATGACCACAGACACAGAGACAAGCATGTTAATACCAGGTGACTGGACTATCTGGGACGAAAGCAATGTTAAAATGTATGATGCAATAAAAAAAAAATAAATAAAAAAAATCATAAACCAAACAAAAAGAAAAAAAAAAAAAATTAAAGGAGTAGTTCGCTTCCATAATAAAAATTTACAGAATGTACTCACGCCATTGTTCATTCTTCAGTCGTAAAGAAATTTTGAAGATAACATTTCAGGAATTATCTCCATATAGTGGACTTTTATGGTGCCCCCCAAATATATATATACATATTTATAATGCATGTATATGTGTGCACGTTATACTAATAATATTACAGGTTTTAGAAATGCACATTTGACAGTAGCTTGAGTCGAGAGTAGCAGGAGCTTAAGTTGGGATGCAGATAATACATTTATTTTCATTACAAAAACAGTACCTGTTTCTGTGAGCATCCTATCTGTGAAAATTATAACAGCCTCATCTTTCATACATTTGTAGATCATAATAACCACAGGTACAGCACCTTACTACCATGGTAAAAAGCAGCCTAACTATATGGTTTCTACAATATTTGCTATGAAAAACATAACCCGAAGCCATTCAGTATAAGTAGGCTAGAAAAAAAAAGGCACAACAAACAACTGATATGACTTAATAACAAAAATACTATATTTCATTACTCCTTTAAAGGAAAACTCCATTTTTTTTTGAAAATAAGCTCATTGTCCAACTCCCCTAGAGTTAAATAGTTGAGTTTTACCGCTTTTGAATTCATTCAGCCGATCTCCGGGTCTGGCGGTAGCACTTTTAGCATAGCTTAGCATAGATCATTGAATCTGATTAGACCGTTAGCATCTCGCTCAAAAATGACCATATATAATGACAATATTTCTCCTATTTAAAACTTGACTCTTCTGTAGTTACATCGTGTACAAAGAAGGACGAAAAATGAAAAGTTGCGATTTTCTAGGTCGATATGGTTAGGAGCTATACTCTCACTTCGGCGTAATAGTCAAGGAACTTTGCTGCCGTACCGAAAATATCGTAAATATCTAAACTCTTTGGTCATTTTTGAGCGAGATGCTAATGGCCTAATCAGATTCAATTATCTATGCTAAGCTATGCTAAAAGTGCTACCGCCAGACCCGGAGATCGGCTGAATGGATTTGAAAACGGTAAAACTCAACTGTTTAAATCTAGGGGAGTTGGAAAATAAGCCTATTTTCAAAAAAAGTGGAGTGTTCCTTTAATATACAGTATTTGGTACAATATTAATATAATAAAATTCAATATGAATATTCTACTTTTCTGCTGCAATACCATGGTAACTGTCAATGTTACTACAGTAAAAACATGTTCGTAAATGTTGGTGATTTGTAGATTAAAAAGCCTTCTAAATGGATCGTTACTGCACAGGTGTTTCTGCACCAGTTGTTGAAAATGATCCAGCTCCTGTGAGATTTATAGTGGAGAATTCTGTGCTGAACTCGAAAGCGATCACTAGATCTGACAGCGCTGTCTGCATTCGCTGTAGCTCACACTGCGCTCTCCTTTCTTTTGAGCTGAGCTGATAAAAGGTCCGTGCGACGCACAGTTTCAAATGAAAAGCGGTATTTCGTTTCGCTTTTGGTGTGTTCGCCATTTAATATGTATTTATCATGCACAGCAGGACACTTATCGGTTAAGCGGCTTTCACACCGAACGTGGAAAACGCTGCCCTGCGCTATGAAACCCATTCATTTCTGCGTTGCTGCGTCGACCAAAGCGCACACGCAGCGGAGTGAACCTCTGGTGCGCAAGCTGCGTTTAAAGTTCAAATTAGTTGAACTTTTGCCGCTGCGTTTTCCGCATTTGGTGTGAAAGCTGCTTTAGGCGGATTGGTAGTGGATTTAGGAAAGCTGATTTAGGCATATTTTTTTTTTAAATATAAAAGCAAAAAAAACCCAAAAACTAAACTAAGAATACTGAAATAAAAATTGAAAATTTTGTTAAAAAGAAAGAGAAAGAAAGAAAATTACTTTTTTAAAATATAAAAACCAACAAAAAATTAAGAAGAATACTAAAACTAAAACTCAATTGAAAGTAAAAAGAAAACCTGAATTACACAAAAAAAAAACTGAAATTCAATTCAATCAAAATAAAAACTAATTAAAAAACAAATACCATAACAACACTGGACAGATGTTAATTCCAGGTAAACACACACCTGCTGTGAGGGAGTGGAGAGGGCCGTGATCAGCTTGGCCACGATGGGTTTGACTTTAGGGTCACTCTTGTCCAGATGTTTGGCCAGTGAGCCCATGAGGATGACCACGCTCTGACGCACCGAATCATAGCTGGCATCCTGCGGTGCGTTCTTCAGAAACTCCTCAAACACGGGCAGCAGAGAGTTCACGTTATCCTGAGAGACAAAGATCGTGTCAGAGAGTGAGCGGTGCTTCTGAAGAATCAATTGGGATTTATATGCGATTATAGTTTTCTTAAACAATTTAAATGAGCATTTTATTTGTGCTTTTATTTATTTATTTAGGTTTCATTTCTTTTTGATTCACTTTTAGTTTATAGTTATAACTATAGTTATAGTAATTATTGCTTTAATTTAAACTTTCAAACTTTCCGTTAAATTCCACTTAATTAGATTTTTTTTTATTCAAGTTTTTCATCTCTTTTATTATTTAATTTCATTTTATGTAAATTAGTTTTGAAACATACTAGGATAAATATTATATTTTTTGTGTTTTATAAACAAAAATTCACATTATTTTAGATGGTGATATATTTTAGTTTTTATTTTATTTACAAAATAAATATTCACTATAGAAATGTACATCATTTTAGGAGGGAAATAATATTTTAATTTACTGGTATTTTGCCAAAATGCATATTCACTTTAGAAATGTCAATTATATTAGCTGGTGAAATAATTTGTTTTTTAATTTTTAGTAATTTTGTTATGTGTTTTTTTCTTGCTGTTTTTTTTTAGTATTACTATATAGGTTTAATTTATTTTTATTTCAGTTTTAGTTTTAGTTTCAGTTCAGTTTTTGTTTTTTTCAGTTAGCAATTTTAATTCTTACATTTTAACGCTTAACTTTCAAATGTAAGTTACTAATTTTCATTTAAAGTTTTTCACCTATTATTAATTTTGAATAATGTTTATATTAAAAATATAACTTTTTGTAATGTTTTAACATAAATGGATGGAGTACCTTGCCGTGCGTGTTGAGGGCGGACAGCGCTGCATCCAGCATGCAGCGCCGCACCTCGGCGTGTCT
Source organism: Cirrhinus mrigala (assembly GCA_036247105.1). NCBI lineage: Eukaryota > Metazoa > Chordata > Actinopteri > Cypriniformes > Cyprinidae > Cirrhinus > Cirrhinus mrigala. The sequence goes on from CM070014.1 coordinate 35,390,468, forward strand.
GTCGTTCAGAGCGTCTGGCACGAAGAACAGGAAGAGGGGCGTCACCTGAGTCTCATCCAGGAACTCAGCCAATTTGTTAAGCGCCAATGCGATGCCACACCTGCACACAGGAAACACATCACTCACAAGCCAATAGAGGAAACAGATAGTTCAATTCCACTGAACAAAAATTCAGGATGATTTTCAACTCAGTGCTCATGGACTGCATCTGTGGCGTGATGCTATCATAAATAAGTCATTTCTGATCAAAACATGGAAGGAATGATTTACAATGCAAGTCCTGTAGGCAAATATGCAGCATTGTGAATTTTTTAAAGTATGTTTTTAAAAGTATATCCACAACATTACATGTGTCAACTAATGCCCCGACCAGCTAAATAAGTCAACTCTTTCTTGGTTTCCATGCAAGAGTGGTAAAATGTTATAAGGATGAAATCAAATATTAATAGCTTACTAAAAAGTAGTCATTTTCAAAAAATAATAAATTAATGAATAATCAATATACATAAATGAAACAAACTAAACGAAAAAAAAAAAATCTAAATAACTATTATTTTTTTGTAACTCTATAATAACGCTGATATCACCACAAATGGTGCCAAAAACCATGAACAAAAATCAAAAATTAAAACTACTAAAATTAAACAAAAATACAAAAAATAAAGAAAAAATAACTATAATTTCTATAATAACTCTGTAATAAATACATAAATGAATGAAGAAATAAATAAGGATTAAAATAAGAAAATAAAAGTCTAAAACTAAACTGCAATCAATCATAAATTTTACAATTTTCATAATCATTTTTGTAACTCTGACATGTTGTTCAAAGAGAAAAACAGTAAACGAGTAAGTAAATAAACAATGAATGAATGAAAACTAAAAATAAAGATGAAATCTATACTGGAATCAAAAACAAAAAACTAAATAACTGTAATCTTTATAATATTTAGAATTTTAGAATTTTACCAATCATTTTTGTAACTCTGACAAATTTGTCCAAAGACAAAAACAGTAAATAAATAAATAAATAAGAAAATAAATGAATTAATGAATGAAAACTATAAATAGATGAAAACTATAATGAAATCAAAAACAAAAAACTAAATAACTACAATTTTTTTATAATATTTGTAATTTTACAATTTTTCTAATTGTTTTTGTAACTCTGACAAATCTGCCCAAAGAGAAAGACAGTAAATAAATAAATAAGAAAATAAATGAATGAATGAAAACTAAAAATAAAGATGAAAACTATAATGAAATCAAAAACAAAAAACTAAACTATCATTTTTATAATAACTCAGACAATAAATAAAAACAAAACAAACAAAAAAAAATAAAACTGAAATAGAATAAATATATAAATAAACATTTAAAAAAAGAGAATAATTTCTCATTCATTCCCTCACCTAGCCTCCCATTGGTCAGGAGGAGCTTCCGAAATGACGCGTCCCAGAGCGTCCAGAACTGGAGGAGGTCTCTGAACACACACATCACTGAGCATTAAATCAAAGCCGTTCCATTCACTCATGCAAACCACAATCCACAACGATTCGCCTTTACAATGACGGCCATTCAATTTTAAACAGCAGGGCAATGAATTAAAAATGACCGTCTGAGTGATTTATGACAGTTAATTTCACAGATTAAACTCAATCGCCAATCTCTCTGGGAGGCTGCAGTCGTGATGAAAGATTTATGCCGTGTGTGAGACTCACGTAGAGTTTCTGGTGGTAGAGCTCAGTGAGTTGGGTCAGGACGGTGGCCGACTGCTCACGGTACTGGCTTACGGCGCTGGACAGAGCCTCGGCACTCGCCGAACGAACCGCCTCCTCGTGGTGGATCACGTCTTCAATCAGGAGTGAGCAGAGTTCAGGGACCAGATCCAGACATAGAGCCTGCCAGAGCCTGAGACACACACACTGCATGAGTAAGACTCACCACTGCACAACATCAGTTATTCTATAACAAATGCATAATTGTCAGTTACTTTATTTTCACACAAATGCATATTCACTTTAGAAATGTCAATTATTTTCACGGGTGAAAAAGTTTATTTTATTTATTTATTTTGTTATTTTATTTTGACATTTTATTTTAGCAGGTGAAATAATGTATTTTTATTTTATTTCACTTTATTATGACAAATGCATATTCACTTCAAAATGGCAATTATTTTAGCTGGTGAAATAATGCAATTTTATTTCATTTTATTTCGACACAAATATTTTGAGTTTAACTGATGACAATTTATTTTTTGAATTTACACAAATGCATATTCACTGTAAAAATGAACATTATTTTAGCTTATTGAAGTTTTATGATGACATAAATGGATATTCACTTTAGAAATGTAAATTATTTTAGCAGGTGAAATGATGTATTTTTATTTTATTTCCTTTTATTTTGACAAATCCATATTGACTAAAAATGTCAATTTTTTAGCAGGTGAAATAATGTAGTTTTATTTTATTTTATTTTGACAAATCCGTATTGACTTTAAAAACGTCAATTATTTTAGCAAGTGAAATTTTTTTTTATTTTATTTTGGTAAAATAATAAATATTTTAAGTTTTATTTTATTTACACAAATGCATATTTACTTCATAAATGTCTATGATTTTAGCTGGTGAAATAACGTATTTTTCTTTTACTTTCTTTTACAAATGCATCTTCACTTTAAAAAAGGGAAATATTTTTGCTGGTGAAATATTATATTTTTTAATTTAGTTTATTTATTGAAAAGTCAATTATTTTAGCAGGTGCATTTTTTTCCCTAGAAAAATGCATACTCAAATGTGTACTAATTTAACTGGTAAAATAATGCATTATTAGTTTATTTCATTGACCCAAATGAGACATTTTATGAGAAACATTAGCTCTAAAAATCATACATCAACTGCAGTTCACTGTTTGCTTTGATAACAGCCGTGAACCTCACTGGAGTCCAAATGATGAACCATTTCCCAGATGCATGTTTTCAAACATCAAACTTGTGTGTTGTTTTCTGCTGCATGTCTGAATTTGAAAAGCAGCTTTAGCACAACCAAACTCCCATTAGGACCAGCACCAGAAGCTGTAGTGTGAAAATGTGATTCTGCACTAAAGCTGCATGACTCACTTCTCCGCCAGCGCTCTGCCCTCCTCCTCCACATCAAATTTGGCCACCCACAGTCTCCTCAGCATCTTCAGACCGTTGGCGTCAGCACTGTCGGTGGGCAACGCCAACTCCATCTCCAGGAGACCCTACAAGAGCGAGCCGCCGGGCTTTGATTAAAAGGATTTCATAATATAATGTCATGCACGAAAGAAAGAGAAAGGCACTGACCCTGAGCGCAGCGTCTCTGACAGAGAAGCACGAGGACAGTAAAGCCTCCAGCAGAACGTCAATCTCAGGCTGTTCGGCGAGCGTACATCCCTCCTGCCCTCCAGCGCTGGCACACAACGCCGTCAGACAGCCTGATGCCAGCACCTACAACACACACAACTCCATCACTACTCACACAGTTCTCCTCAGTGTGTGCATCTGAACGCTGATCTGGATGTGGTTTTCTACCTGAAGGCGAGGGCTGGACGTGCCGATCACTTTGGTCAGGAGCAGCAGCATACTGACTCTGGGTAGCAGCTCTGGGCCGTCCTGAACAAACAGAAAAAGCCGCTAATTATAAACTGCTGGGGTTTCAGCTCTACAGACATGGATAAAATCATTATAAATGCGCATCTACGACATTTTTAGGAGATTTTACTTTAAAACATGCACCGATAAAGCTACATTTTTATTAGTGAATTTTTTATTTTTAAAAATTAATATTATTATTTTACTTTAACATGCACAGATAAAGCTAAAATTTATTAGTTTGTTTTTTATATATTCTTATTTATTCAGTTTTTAATTTTTTAACATTAATAATATTTTAGTTGCAATAATTAAAATTTTTATATAGATATATTTTTTATTATTTACTTTATTATATATATATATATATATATATATATATATATATATATATATATATATATATATATATATATATATATATATATATATTTATTTTTTATTTATTTATTTTTTTTTTACATTTTTATTTTTATATCCAAATATAATTTTAATAATTTAAAAATAATAACCTCAGTTATTCATTTATTTTATTTGGTTGCAAAGGTATAACTGAATATATTTTTTTTACATTTGTAAAGTTTTTTTTTTTTTTTTTTTATTTCTGGACAAACAGAAAAAGATGTTAATTATAAATTGCTGGGGTTTTTATTAAATACATTTTTATTAGTAATTTTTTTTAATATATTCTTTTCTTTTTTTATTAACATTATTATTTTACTTTAACATGCACAGATAAAGCTAAACTTTATTAGTTTTTTTTAATATATTGTTATTTAATCTTTTTTTTTTAAAGATGAATAAAATTTCAGTTGCAATAATCAATTTTTATATAGATATATTTTTTATTATTGAGTTTGTTATATATATTATTCAATTTTTAAAATTTTTACTTTTATATCTAAATATAATTTTAATAACTTAAAAATAATAAGCTCAGTTATCAATTTATTTTATTTGGCTGGAAAGATATAACAGATTATTTTTTTTAAATCTGTAAAGTATTTAAAAATTATTTTTATTTTTAAACCTGAATATAATTGAAATTTCTGGACAAACAGAAAAAGACATTAATTGTAAACTGCTGGTGTTTCAGTGCTACAGACATGGATAAAATCATTATAAATGCACATCCATGACATTTCAATTGTAATTATTAACATTTTTATTTTTATTTTTTTTTATTATTGAGTTTGTTATATATATATATATATATATATATATATAATATAATATATATATATATATATTTTTTTTTTTTTTTTTTTCCAATTTGAATATATTTATTACTTAGAATATATATTTAATAATTCCTTCATTACAAATCAAAGAAAATTAAGTCACATGCACTGGATTAAGCATGCTATTCATTTGCATGCTACTTAATTATGTGTAAGAACATTTACATGCCTTTATAAATCTCAAATTAGTTCCTCATTATTAATATCTCATCAAATTCAAATCCAAAATCCCAAAATAAATTTAGATGTGTCAAACTTTCCTGAAAGACTTTAATTGCTGTAAAGTTGATGGATCAATAAATCAGAAACAGATTAATGACCAAGTACCTAGTTGAAAACAAAATTGTACCTCGTCTATAAGTGTGTCGTTGGATTTCGCCCGCAGCTGCGCATGAGTGTTGATGACCTGTAGCGCGCGGGTCATCATAAGCTCTGTCTCCTCTGAGGATCCGCTGCTCTGACTCAACACCGCCTGCAGCAGTGGGAAACAGAAGGAGAATGCCGGCGCTGACAGGACAAACGTGCCTGATCCTGCAATTCAGACACAAAGACACCTCAAATGAGTCTTTAAACCAAAGAGAGACTGGTACACTAGCTGGTAAGACTTTTAAAATACATGTTTTTAATATTTTTTGGACCTTGGTCCACTCTCTTGCACCAAAACCCTTGGTAATATGGCAAGCCGTTTTAGCGTTTAGTCTTTAAAATGTACTATTTTCAGTACATTCTTTTTTAATGCTACTAGTAACATGGCAAGCCATATTAACGTTTAGTCTTTAAAATGTACTACTTTAAGCACATTCTTTTTTAATGCTACTAGTATTCATTAGCTATACATGCTTAGTCTTTAGCTACTATTAACTTTTTAAAGATATTATTCATTAGATACTAGTACTTATTCATTAGATACTAGTACATACTTTTCATTAGATACTAGTTCTTATTCATTAGATACTAGTTCATACTATTCATTAGATACTAGTAATTATTTCAATACTGACTAGTAACTTCTACTGTTACTAGTAACATTTCAAATTTTTAATGACTTCTATGGGGTTTTGTCATTCAGATATCAACTATTTAGTTCTGACTATTACGACTAGTATCTTTTTTAAATATTACTAGTAAGAATTCATTTAAAACTAGTACTTATTTTTTTAAAATACTATTACTTTTCATTAGATACTATTACCTATTTAATAGATACTATTATACATTCATGAAGTACTAGTACTTATGTTAGACACTAGTATCTTTTGTAATTCTTACTAGTAACATACAACATTTTACTTGTCTACTGTTATGACTAGTCAGAATGGCCACTGTAGAGTTCAATTAAAAATCTTACTAGTAAAATAAAAAATTAGAAACTACTAGAAACATTTAAAGTACTAGTATCTAATATGTACCAGTATTTTTTGAATAATTACTAGGAGCTTATCAATAACTATAAATATCTAATGAATAAGTACTAGTATATATTTAATAGGTACTAGTATCTGATGAATAAGTACTAGTATCTAACAATAAAAATGTATATTTAATACATAAATATTAGTCTTTATTTAATAAGTACAGGATCTAATGAATAAGTACTAGCATGTAATAAATTAGAACTAGTATCTAATGAATAAACTAGTATATAATAAATACTAGTATCTATTTAATATGTACAGGACCTAATGAATAAATACTAATACCTAACAAATAACTACTAGTATACAAAAAATATGTACTAGTCCCATTTGGAATGCATACTAGTCAAATTAGTTCTAGTTAAAACTGATAGTTGATATCTAAAAAACAGATCTCCATAGAAGTCAAAGGGGGAAAAATGAAATGTGTTACTAGTAACAACAGAACAGTTACTAGTCACTATTGAAATATGTACTGGTTTCTAATGTACTAGTATCTATATCATAGATAATAAATAATTACTAGTGCCTATTTAATAAGCACAAGTCACTATTGAAAAAAGTACTAGTATTTAAAAAAAAAAAAAAAAAAAGAACTATTTTCTAATAAATAAATACTAGTATCTCTTAAAAAGGTACTAGTAACTAAAAAAAAAATCTCAAATCTCTATTTTAGCTGTTGAAATGTACTTCTATTTCATTTTACTTAGACACAAATGCATATTCACTTTAAAAATGTCCATTTTAGCTGGTGACAATTTTTTTTATTTAGACTAGAAATGTCAATTATTTCAGCAGGTGAACATTTTTATTTGATTTATTATTATTTTGACACAAATGCATAATCGCTTTAGAAATGTCAATATTTTAGCCTGATTATTTTATTTATTTATTTATTTTTTTTCATATTATTTTGACACAAATGCATATTCATTTTAAAAATGTCAAAAGGTACTAGCAGGTAAAAAAAGCACTAGAAGCCAAAAAAAAAAAAAAAAAACACTAGTAGCTAATGAATAAGTACTAGTAGCTAATGGAATAGATACTAGTAGTTAATAAAAATAAGTACTAGCAGCATGAAAATAGATACTAGTTTGTTTTATAGATTTAATGTTACAACAGCTTGCCATAGTTGTAATTTAGTTTATTATGAATGTCCTGCATGTGGGTGTGTGTTATTCACCGGTCTTGCTGTCTCTCTGAGGTGCCGTGTTTGTGTGCAGCAGTGAGATGGTTCGTTGCGTCGCTGTGTTCAGATCTTCTTGAGCCCAGGCAGGATCCAAATCACACTCTGGCTTCAGCTGACGCAGGGTCACATGACCCACGAGAACCGCTAAATAAAACAAGATAAACAGATCTGAATCACATCAAACCAAAGGTGTGACAACTGTTATTCACAAATGCAAAAATCATCTCAGACAGCTTTAAACACATATTTACACTAAAAATAGCTTACATACATACAGTTAAAACAGTAAAGTGAAGGCATTTAATGAACATAAAAACTTGAATAATTTTTCCAGATGCCCATCACTGTATTAGGCATTAAAAAAAAAAAATGAATCATTGTATAGAGATTTTATGAGGAGATTTCTAGCTGGTTAAATGATTTTTTAAATTTTATTGTTTTTTTTTTGTTATTTAATTTTATTTGATACAAACAGAAATATTTGACATATTCACTTTATAAGTGTACATTATTTTAGCAGTTTTTTTTGACAGAAGTGCATAATCACTTCAGAAATGTACATTATTTTAGCAAGTGAAATAATGTTATTTATTTATTTATACACAAATGCATAGAATCACTAAAAAAAATTATAAGTTCAATAAAAAAAAATCTTTTTGGAAATGTAAATTATCCTAACAGATGAATTAATGCATTTTTTTTTACTTCATTTCAACAAAAATGAATATTATATATATCTTCTAGAAATGTCACTTATTTTAGCTGTTAAAACATATTTTTAATTTAGCTTTATTTGCATATTTTAAATGGATTTTATTTTATTTACACAAATGGATATTCACTTTAGAAACATCAAATAGTTTTACCTGTTGGAATAATATTTTTTAATTTAATAAACATTTATTTGCAAAGATGCGCATTTAGAAATGTCAAATTTTAGCTGTTGACATAATAGTCTTTTTAATTGTATTTTGTTTTATTTACACAAAGGGATACTGATTTTAGAAATGTCAATTATATTAGCTGTTAAAATAATTTTTAATTTTATTTTATTTACACAAACACATTCACTTTAGAAATGTCTTTAAGAAATTATTTATAAATTTATACATTTATTTATAAATTATTACTTAAATTATTTTAAACTGCTGAGATAATATACCTTTTAAATTTAATTTTATGTACACAAACGCATATTCACTTGAGCCACAATCACACACTAAACCAAAAATATGATATCTGTTATTGTTATATGCATTAAATATCATATATGCAATACGTATTAAAAAATACAGTAAATACAAGGGAAGACATTTAATAAGAGTAAAAAAAAAACAGGAAAAGGAAAGGTATACCCAGGTAGTGCAGTTCTTTAGGCATGAGAGTGACGCCGATGTGCAGGAAGACCTGTTTGATATGGGGAGCAGCCAGAGGAGACTGAAGGAGGGGCAGAACGACCTGCAGAACTCCAGGAAGATGCATCCAGATCAGAGGAGGACGACGGGCCAGAGCCGCCTCCAGCAGACCGACCGCACTCTGCAGCTCCACGTCCAGCTGAGAAAGAACAAGACAGACAGAGATGCGACTCAGTGGTTTGTTCACACTGACGGATGCGTTTCAGGTGATCTTTAGAATAGTATGACCTCTCACCTCCTGCAAATGCTTGCGGATGCCGGACTCTTTCTCCAGCTGATTCTGCATCATCTCCTTCTGCTTGCTGGTCAGCTGGATCTCCTCTTTGATGCCTTTCTTCTTCTTGATCTCCTACAAGATGAACACACGGGGGAGCTCAATCAGATGTAAAGTATAAAACTGATGTCACTGCATCCTACAATGCAATGTGCTTGTTTCATTTCAAGTGTGACTGATGAACTAGATGCAATATTAGCCCAGATTTTTGGTGTATTTTGATCTGACTGGCAAATGTTTAAACATAAAAATGACAGGTTTTAGATTTTTTGATTTAAAGAAATGCATTAATTAAAAAATAAATAAATAAAAATACGTAATTTTTATAATTTCTATCTATCTATCTATCTATCTATCTATCTATCTCTCTCTCTCTCTCTCTCTCTCTCTCTCATATATATATATATATATATATACACACACACACATGCATGTATAGAAAATAACACTAAATGGTTAAATATTTTTAATACTTTTTAAATTGTATAAAATACACAGAATTGAATTGCAAGGTGTGCAAAAATTGATGAAATAATATTGCTTATAATTTTGATATCTAATTTTTTAATATGTTTAACATATATTATCATTTTAATATCTCAGTTTTTTTTATATACGTTTAATAAAACTATCATTCAATATATTTTATATATATTTTAGTTCTTCACAATAGCATACTACATTTTTATTTTTTATACTTTTCATATGTATAAAAATACAGAATAGCAAGGTGTGCAAAAATTGCTGAAATATAATGCTTATTTTAATAAAGCTCAGTTTTTTTAATGGTTAATATATTTATAATTTAATATTTAATTTAATATATTTTTATATATATATTTTAGTTCTTCAAAATAACACTAAATTATTTTTTATACTTTTTATATGTATTAAATAGCTGAAATATTGCTTATAATTTTAATATATCTCAGTTTTTTAATACGTTTAATATGTATATTTTGTCATTTTAATATATCTCAGTTTTTTTATATATATTTATAATTTAATATATTTGTATGCTTTTTTTTCTTCAAAATAGCACACAAAATTATTATTTTTATACTTCTTATATGTATAAAATACACAGAATTGCAAGGTGCACAAAAATTGCTGAAATATATCGAAATATATATGAAATATAACTCATTCATTACATATTTCAGGGAATATTTCACAATTAAAACATTAAAAAAAAAAACAACAACATATTAGTCTATTACTATTTTTATGGAAAATATTGTATAATAAAAATGCACAAAAAACTGTTTAGTTTCAAGGTGACAACTAAATGTCACTCACAATGAAACGGGTAATGCAACGTGATAAGAATATTCTGTATTTCTGTTGGAAATGTTTATTGTCGCATACTGTAAATACTATTTTTGACTAAACAGTGTACAGTAGCTACTCAGTATGCTGTAGTAAACAACTCGCCCCCTTTTCTATTTGAGTGGATCATTTGTTTTATTTTTCTCTCACCTCTTGAAGCTCCAGTTCAATGATCTGCTCTTTGAAGGAATACGCCTTATTCTCTCTTTTCATGTTGCCTTTCTTTGTGCTTTCCTGCTGAGCGCTGCCAGAAAGAAGACAACAATATTTACTAGCAACTACCAGATCCATGTGATTCTCATTCATTCATCTCAGAATGTTTACTCGCTCCATCTTGTTCGGTTGACTTTACCTCATAATAATGCTCTTGTCGTAAAGTTCTCCCTCTGGCGTCTGCATGATGGCATACTCCTGACGCGTCACCTGCCCCAGCGCAGGGTTGGACAAGCGCTGGCTTATGTGATCCATGACACGCGGCAGCAATTTGGTGGGAGACAGAACCGACAGAGAACCGACAGCATTTTGAACAGCCTACAGAGAGAGAGACATGCAATGTCAACTATAAACCACACACAAATCATTCAATTTAGACTTTTTTTTCAGTATAAACTGGATCTGACCCCTTTGTCTCAAAGTTCTGAGTTTACATCTCGCAATTCTGTTTATTTGCTTCTGTCACAGATTAAAAAACAAAATAGGTAATTTCAACTTTTTTTTTACAAATGGAGAATTGCGAGATATAAACTCGAATTCTGAGAAAAAAAATGAAATATAAACACAACAGAGAATTCTGTAAACACACAATGTCAATATATTTCGCAATTTTGTATTTATATCATGTGTAAATCATATATCATAAAATGTTTATTATATATATTTTAATGTAGAATTTAATAGATTTTTTTATATTTTATTTCTTCATAATAAACTTTTTTTTGGATACTTTTTATATTAATAAAATATACATAATTTTAAGATGCACAAAAATTGCTAAAATAAAATAAAATTCCACATATACATCTTGCAATTCTGCATTTATACCTCACAAAACTGAATTCATATCTTGCAATTCTGACTTTTTCCTCAGAATTGTGACAAAAAAGTCTGAATTTTGAGATATAAACTCGCAATTGTAAAAAAGTCTGAAAAAAGTTGATTAAGTTATTTTTTATTTTTAATCAGTGTTAGAAACAAGCTTTCAAAGACATATGCTAAAGAGTTAACAAAAACTATTGTTCATTAATAGAACATTTTTATATTCCTTTTTATATTTTATTTGATTTTAAAATTATTTATTTTAATTTAAAAAAATGTATGACTCAGTTAAGAATTAGTTTTTCATTAAACTCAAAAATCCAGTTTGAGAAACCTTGACGTAATGTTTAATGCACTTCATGTTGTTAATAACAACAAATTGACTCTGTATTTGTGTCAATGTGGTACAATATTATCCTATTTAAATCAATGTGATAAACGAGTTAGCTCAAAAGTAATCTGATTATATTACCTAAAATGTGTAATGTAATAATTACTGACACAATTTTTGTCATGTAATTTAGAATCAGTAAAGGATTACAATTTGTAAGGAATCTACCTATTTTGTTGACAAGATACTGTGCATTTAAAATATTGAATGTATTGCATTTTATTAAATAATGTATTTTAATTTTAGTTAATCAATGTAATTACTATATAATCTATATAATAGTTAATTAATAAACATAAAAGCTCAAAAGTGTGATCTTCTGGGGTTTATCATATTTGATGCGCACTTTGTATGTAATTAAAAACTAAATTAAAGCCTAAACTTCATTTTTGGGTGAACTACACACAATACATATTTTCACTGTCCATGGGACACTGTTGCATTTTTGTATAGCAATGCATATTTACAGTGCTAAAAAAACAGAACTGGACTGTAAAACGCAGCCAGTCAGACCTGATTGTCTGTGTTGGCTTCTAGCAGGCGAGGTAGAATCATCTCCAGGTGTTTATCGATAAATTCAGGAGCGTCCAGCTTCATAGTGGACAGCAGAGAAGGCCACATCTCAGACCTGACAGCCACTAAAAGAGAAAGAGCAAGATTAACACAGGATTCAGCGACAGCTATTGAAATATTCCTGTGCGGGTGCATCAGACGGACCGATGGATGGATGATGGGTAACGATGAGAATATCCAGGGCCAGTTTTTCAGTCTCTGCCGGGTCGTTCCACTGGGCTGCTACCGAGCAGATCACGCTCAGAGCGTCCAGCAGGATCCGCGGGGCGACGTAAGAGCGTCCGATCTCTGTAAGCTCGCCCGTCTCCGTATAAACAACATCTGACGGCAGAATCTGATTCAAAAGACATAAAATGAGCAAATTCTAAAAACATCAGTGTAGAGTAATCATTCAGTTCCTCATCATCCCTCACCTTGTGTTTGTTGATGACGACACGTAGTTCTCCCAGAAGGCCGTGGGCCAGGCTGGAGCCACCTAGCGAGGACAGGAGTTTCTTCACGGTCTGCTGAGCACGCTTACGCACGCGCCACAGACGGGATAGTAGCGCCATCACCGTGGCCTGATGGTACATCCTAAGGAAAGCAAACAAGCGTTTGAGCCACATGATCACTTCTGTATACATGAAGTAAAGATTTAGAAGATTTAGATTTTTTGAAAGTCAAAACTGCCCCGATTTACTTTCTTTTAGTGAAATTTGTATATTACTGTACGGTAATAAACATGCATGTTTTAATAATACTTCATTTAAAACGCATCAATTTTCTGTTTTTTTTTTGTTTTTGTTTTTTTTAGATAACTTTTCTGTTGATTTAATAACATTATTACACATCTTTCTGGAATATTTTATTGTGATCGGCAGGATTGTTATAGTTAACTAAAACTTTTAAAAATTGTTATTCTTCATAGGAATAAAGCTGAAATAAAAATGCATAAATATTATATAAAAAACAAAATTAAAACACTAAAACAAAAATTTTAAATGTTGCCTTGATAAATAACTGGAGCACTAAAATTAAAGCACTAAAATCAGTACAATTATAAAAAAAGTTATTTGAAAATATTAATATACACTGTAACAGTATATAAATAATACTAAAATAACATGGGTGACTGGGCAATTTTTTTGAATAATGAGGCAAATAAATCAATCAAATGAGGATTTTGCATTTATTTGTGTATATTAATCTGAGTAGTAGTTGTTTAATAAGTGGCTTAAGTGTATTCTTTAAAACTCTAAACTTTTTTAGAGTGATACAAGATGCTATTAGGCTTTAGTTTGCATATTATTGGCCATTTTAGTTATCCTAGTCTTGCCCTAAATTTTCCTGAATTAATGTTTTTAATCATTTAAGGACGTAAAATGATTTACAAATGCTTAATTTATATCATTATTGACATTCAGCATAAAAATAAATAAATAAATAAAAATTGGAACACAGGAAATAATATAATGAATTCACAAATTTAATGAAAAATTATATTCTATGCAAAAGTAGCAACTCACTGAGACTTGCTGTTGTTGAGTCTTTGTGGCTGATCCAGGAACAGTCTTTCACACAGCAGCAGGACGGTGCACAGAGCTGTGGGTACAGGACAGGATTACAATATTAAAAAAAAAATAATAATAATAATAACTAATTACTGAAATTACTAAAACCGAAATATAATTTAAAGCTAAATAGAAATAAAAACTAATAAATGACAATAGCTCATAACAAAATAACTAAAACTTAAATCAAAATGAAACTAAAAATACAAAAATAAAAGCTAATTAATAAAAGCTAATTAATTTAATATAAAAGAATACTATAACAGTATTTAAAAACAATAAAATAACACTGGTATTTATAGGTGTCACTAAAACCTTTCATCTCAGTCTAACATAGAAATATTAATTATTAAATATTTTAGCTACTTTAAAAATGAAACTAAAACTGCCAGTAAGTGGCGGCAAGTCACTGATTTAATTATTGAATCATTCATTCAATTAGTTTGAACGGCTGATTCATTCAGGAATAAGGCAAGTGACTGTCTTTATGAATAGGAAATTGAATCACTGATTCACTAGATTTGTTTAAAAAAAAAAACTTATGTTCATTCATAAACTAAACACTGCTGTGTTTGAATGGAGCTGCACAGCGGCTCAGTTGTGACTTGTTTTAAACTATTTTTGATGACAAAATAGAGCAAAATCAGGCAATAGTGTTATAGTCGGACAATGCAAGCCACTTAATATTAACTTCGTGTTTAATTAACTTGAATTAAATTAGTATCTCATTTACAAACTCCCTTAAAAATTAAAAGCTGTCACTCATCTTAGTTTGTCGCAATCTCGCAAAGATCCATTATAATCAACGAAGCTCTAAGATACACTGCACAATCAATCTCTTATTTACACTCTCTTTACACTTTGTTGATGAAAGTGGTGCTCCTAAATATTTTTTACTTATACAGGTGAGTAAATAATGACAGAATTTTAATTTTTGGGTGAACTATCCCTTTTTTGCTCCAACAGCGTATGGCAAAAAAAAAACACTCGAGAGCTTCTGACCTTCTTCACTGGCCTGAGAGAGGAACTTCTCAGTAGTGAACAGAGGCTTCTTTTCATCCAGTATCAGGTTCCAGAAGGACGCCAGCTTCGCTTCTGAAGACACAGAGGAACATGAACATAAACATCTCCAGCATGAAACACAGGAGGACGCTATAAGTCTCAGTGTGATCGCTCACCAGGCACAGAGTCCAGCACAGACAGCCGACAGAGCAGCACAGAGGCGGCCACGCCTTCAGACAGCAGTGCATACTGGGTACTCTGGGCAGCAGCTTTCTCCACAGTCTGGACGAGGAGAGGCAGGAAGTCCACAGCCTGACCGAGAGTGTCACCTGAAGGGAAGACACAAACGCTGTTCATTCTGACTAAACATCAGCAGCAGGAGTATAAATCTGAAACATCCCTGCAGCCTGACTGACCTTTGAAAGCCCCGATCATGGCCTGGAGATACGCGTGGCGCACAGGGGATGTGGACGTCTTGAGGGTGAAGGCTTTTTTAAACCATTCTCTTAACTCTGGGGGCACGTCCACCGTCAAACGGCTCGCCCACTGAGATAATACAGACACCGCATGCACCAGTGTCCCCTCATGAACTATAAACAAACACACACAATCAGCAGATATTAGGTTTTCATCCATGTTTAAGAAATTTAAGACCACAAATTACAAATTTAATCTCAATTTTGCAACTAGAAAAAAAGGCATATAGTCATTAAAAAACTGGATAAAAATAAAAAAATAAAGTCTTGATGTTATGAATCAAAGATTCACAAACTTGTTTGTCAATATTTTACCTAAAAAAAAAAAAAATCTACTTCTAAGTCCTTCTGAAATCTTTTAAGTCATTAAAATAAAAATATATTTCATATATATATATATATATATATATATATATATATATATATATATATATATATATATATATATATATTTAAAACAACACATTTGCATGTGCACAGTCCTCTGATGCAGGTAAACAAACTAAATGTCAAAAACTGGCTAAAAATAAATAAAATACTAATGCTATAATTTAAGGATTCCCAAAGTTGTTTTTCCAATATTTGACTTAAAAAAAAAAAAAATCTACTTCTAAGTCCTCCTGAAATCTTTTAAGTCATTAAAATAAATATATATATATATATAATATATTTATATATATAAATATATATAAATATATATTTAAAAAAAAAAAAAATTATATATATATATATATATATATATATATATATATATATATATATATATATATATCTATCTCACAGTACATTAATATTTAACCTATCAATAATAATTTAAAAACACATTTGCACGTTCACAGTTCTCTGATGCAGGTAAACAAACAAAATGTCGTCTTTTTTTGTAAATGTTTCATGTTTTTATTTTAAAATTATTTATTTAAATTTATTTGTATACATTTATGCATTTAGCAGGCACTTTCTTCTAAAAACTTTTTTAGATTAGAAAGCAAGCTAAAGAAAAGGAGACTTTTTTACGTAATTGTGCATAGTTATGATTTAATTCATTTTTAGCTTTTCAGTAAACAAATCCCCTGCTGTACCCTCACAAGTTACAATTTATGAAAGCAGTCTCAAGCATGTACGAACGGCATGAAAATGCATATTAAAAAAAGTGAAAAAGTTTAATGTACTGGATATTAAAAAACAATATCTATTCTCACCTTCCTGCTGCAGGTATGGAATGAACATCACAGCCACACTGGAGCTCAGAGACTGAGAGGAAGAACCAGAGACGGCATGGTGACTGCAACTTCTGATTCCTGTTTCAAAAACACACATAAACCGTGCTCAATATGACTGTAGGCAGTTAGGTGAATGCAAAAGACTGAAAGATTTATGCAGAATTGAGAAAGATTTGAGAGCTATGCTGGAAGGGAATGCAAGGGATGCAAATTTTTTAAAAGCTGAACTTCTTTAAACTTCTTGACGCGTTGTTCTAAAAATACAGTGTTTATTTGTGAGACGCTGCAAAAGATGCAAGAGGTGAGCGCAACAGAAAAAGATGTAGTGGAAGTTTACATAGGAAAATAATTAAAAAGCAGTACAGTCGAATGCAAAAACACATTTCCTTATGCAATTTAGCAGTGGTAATAAGACTTTCTCTTGAGATTTGTAATCGTAAATTCGAAATGTGTCTCTAAATAAAAAAAAATATTTATGTACTGACTAAAACAGGCTTAATGAGCATATGAGAGAGACAGAAAGACAAAATATTCACCTGACAGAACGCTCATCTTCTGGGCCACGACAGTGAGCTTCCCCTCTGAGCCTGTGCAAAACAAAATCGAAAATTAGTAAAATCCTGCTTTAGAAAGTGAGCTGGATCTGGTTATGTGTTAGAGATATTGGGAAGTTTTCTAACACTCATATAACACGTATAGATAATTTGACCCAAAAAAAAAAAAATGACGTGTATTTTATGGGTCTTAAAGAACTTGCAAATTTCCCTATGCAGTTTTTAGAAACTTTTATGTATCTTTTCTGGATAAAAACAGACCACAATATGTTATGAGGGTTACAGCAAATTTTATAAAGTCCAATATCTAGCCAATAAAAACAATAAAGCAGTACAGAACTGAAATTTGCATGCTTTTTCTAAATATTTTCATGCCTTTTCAAGTCACAGAAATCATCATTTCAAACTTCCATGACCACTGGAGCCCTGAATGCATTCACTGACCTCCAAGGATGCCGAAGAGGTGTTTGACGAGGTCCTGGACGGCGCTGGGGTCGCTGCACTGCTGGGCCAGATTCTGGAGTGCCGCCACCGCCTGTTCCATCAGCTCTGGGTTATTGGCTTTCAGCTGACCTGAAATGAACGAAAACCACATTAAACCTGCACACGACATCTCAGATAAACATTAGTCATACTGACGAGGACTCACTGGAGATTCCCTTCCCGATGTCCAGCGCGTACTGACTCAAATCAAGAGTGAGAGATGCCAACATGCAGGAGATCGCTGGAGAAAAGACAGACAAAAGAGGTGGAAATATGACTATGATACACAAAATGTTAGGATTATGGATTGTTGAGAGATAAATTAATGTATACAGCAAGTAATAGTTTGGTAGAGAACAAGATTCAACTTCACATATGTTAACATGTTATACATATGATACATGTGAAATGAAATTTCGTTCAAACGTGCATCCTGCAATGACAATAAAGTTACCTACCTACCTACAAACTTATAAAACCTTTTCTGGTAATATCTTATTAACAAGTCCTTAAATAAGCTAAAAAAAAAAGTCTACTTGCATTAAAAGCAGGTCAGTTCAACAAAAAATGTTCTGAGCATAAACAATTGCACTCTAATGATGATATCATGATGCATCCTGACATACGTATCTTGATGAATCATACTGTGCGTTAGTTTGCTTGACTCACTCTGCATGCAGTTCTCCGGGCTGCGGAGCAGAGCTTTCTGTAATGTGGGCAGCAGTTGCTCCTTAAACTCCGCGTGAGTCATATGGCGAAGCATCGAACCGCTCTTCTCCTGGAAAAACTTTCAGTTTTAGGTTTTTCTGATTTTGGCACTGCAAAAAGTATTTATAACAAAGGCATGACACAGATTCTCACCAGGATGTGCTGATGTGGTCTGGTCTTACTCATGAGGACCGTTTTCACATACAGGTCCAAGAGAGCCGCCTGAAACACAACAATGCTGCTATTGTTAAAACTAAATAATAGTTGCTAACTAATAGTAAAATAATAGCTAAACTATTGAAAATTGTTTTCATTCATCAAAATAACGCTAAAAATAAAATAAACAGAGTGTATTTTTACACTAAGTGCAAATAGCCCGCCTTGTTGGCAGAGGCCATGTACACTAACCACGCACACCAATGTCTGACTGGTGTAGTCAACAAGACAAAAGACGGTTGTCAATCATCAGCTCCAGTGGCGCAGAGTGTACTGATGCCCTTTCGACGTGATCGACCCAGCATTTTGCCGAAATTTTTTCTTCCCTTTCAAAACTCATTTCACATCGGAAAGGCATTTATTTTCAATAAAAATAAGAAAAAAAGAAAATAAAGTATTGGGTAAGGTTAGGTGTAGGGAGGGCTTATTGTCCCAAAAAGGTGGCATCCATTTAATAATTTGAATTAAAATGATAGTTTACACGCAACACGTTATTACCTTTTCATAATGTACTACAATACTAATACTGTGCCGATAATTGCCACTATTTGCATTAGGTAGTATAAACTGCAGAAAATCCTGCTATTTTAACATAGTTTAAATAGAATCCACTGCTATTTGCACTTAGTGAAAATAGCCTCTTTTGCTATTTAAACCTGGTACAAATAGCCACTGGCTAAAATAAAATAAACATCAGATGAAAAAATAAAACTTAAAAAAAACTGAAAGAAAACTAGAAATGTTGCTTTGGAAATGAATTGAAATAAGTTTAAAGTACTACAAATTTCCAAAACTGAAATAAAAATAAATTAAAGCTAAACAGAACCATTAACAAATGTGTGTATAATAGTAGAACAATTAGTACAAAATCTGAAAGGCACATAAATGTTAAACTAAAATTAAAATGAAAACTGAAAATATAAACATAAAAGCTCATCTAAAAAATTAACACTATTTTCCAGTAAATAAGTCACACCTGAATACAAGTTGCACCAGGTGTACAAGTCACATGTTATTTAGAGATGCACTGATTGCAATTTTCTTGGCTGATTCAGATTTTTTTTTGTAGGTGTGACCTGCCGATACCGATTTTTGCAGATTCCGATACAATGAATGTAATGTGTATGCAATGACACTTTTAAATATGAATCCAAACCACCAGTTGGTGGCGGCAAAATGAGTCATTTAGTCTTTATGAATAGGTTTCTGAATCATTCAAAAATGTGGATTCATTAACGAAACACTGCTGTGTTGCTCGGAGATGAAATGGCTTTGATTGGAACTGTTTTCTACAAAAAAACTGAGCAAAAACATTCAATATTGTGTCTAAAATTGCTTAATTTAGACTTCTTGTTTATTGAACTACTATAGTATAAAATCAGTGTCACATTGCAGTCGTGTTGATATTTAGGGAATCATATTGGTCATGCAATGTTGCATACTTAAATCATATTATACATTTTTCTTCTACCGCACTATGCATCTATAACTTTCTGTGAGTGTTGTTGCACTCATTTGTCTTGATTTCTGCACGAATCTATCTCACATACTCATTTTAAGCTGCGCAAGCTTCATCTGTCACGACAAATACATTATCAGTTGCCCTAAGTGTGACGTCAAAATGGATCTGCTCAGAATTGGCAGAGTGACCGGCCGGTCACCGGTCCAGGCCGATAATGTGAAAAACCAGCCAATCCCTGGCCAATCGATTGATGCATCTCTAATGTTATTCAGAAATAATGTAAAATATTGGCCAATGAAACATTTAGAAACATTATAAAGACTATAAACATTATAGTGCCATTTATTATGAACAACATTAGGCTATTATAAACAGCAAACCTATAAACGGATTTGTTTAAAGAAAAAAACTAAATCAGCATTGGGCTCACTATTAGTTTTATACTATTATTTCTAATAATTCTATTATTTGTTATGTAAACATATATTTTTTTATATTACATTATGTATAAATCACAGCTTGTTTCATATGATAAAAAAGCAGTGCAGTTGACACATTTGACAGGTTCAGCACAGGAATGACAAAGACTTGAATTCTCCACCTTGTGTTTGTTGATAGTGGCGATGTCTTTCTGCGCAGTGCAGAAATCCACACACAATCCCAGCAGCGGCACAGACACACAGCTCTGATCCAAACTCAGCAGAGTGCTCATGTACTGATCCACCAGACCCGGGTTCTGCAGAAACATAGATAAAACTATTGGGTGCACGTTTTAAACTTAATTATTTTAACTGCTGTTCATCTGAACTATGCATCAATGAATCCTGAAAACAAATCCATTGCAGTTTCCACAAAAATATGAAGCAGCTTGTCAACATTTATAACGATCAGAAATGTTTCTCGAGCAGCAAACCAGCATATTAGAATGATTTCTGAAGGATCATGTGACACTGAAGACTGGAGCAATGATGCTGAAAAGTCAACTTTTCATCACAGGAATAAATTACACTTTAAAATATTCACATAGAAAACAGTTTTTTTTAAACAGAAAAACCATTTTACAATATTACAGTTTTTACTGTATTTTTGATCAAACAAATGCAGCCTTGGTAAGGAGAAGAGACACTCTCAAAAACATCAAAAAATCTTGGCAACCCCAAACTTATAAACTTTGTTTACGAGACATCATACTGAATAAATTTAGCTTTACCTCTTTCCACAGCTTGTTAAAGCGTTTGCTGATTGACTTGAGAGCATTCCCTGAGGCTCCACCCACCGCCTCGGCCAGCAGCAAACTCTGAACCTCAACCTGATTGGAGGAGACACAAAGAGGGAATGTGATTGGACAGACCGCATGTAAAGATCTCAAAATAATGACTAATAAAGATTATAATGCAACTATCTGAGTGGCAAAAACAACTGACCAGCTTCTTCCAGTTGGCTCCTTCTCTCTTGTCTGCGGAGGGAAAGACAGTCCGAACGATCAAGCAGGTCCAGGGCAGGGCGCAGCAAGCTCCTGAAGCCGTGCTCTTCCTGTAGACATGTTTGTAGACATCTAAATGTAGCTCAGGGTTGTTCACATCTGATAACTACAACATTGTTGGGGCTCTTTGAAATTACTTGTTTTATTTTCTCCCAAATTCCGTTTTTTTAGGTTTTAATTTTTCTGGATTCCTTTTTAACGATTAAATTAAATTTAATAATCAAATGTCATGTCCAATTTATTGAAATCACAAAACGTATACAATGTAACAACAATTTATTAAGTTTACATGTTATTTTAATTCATTAAATCTGCATTTTTTGTGTCCTGTGAAAACCAATTTATTTTTCCCAAATTCTGTTTTTTTTTTTCCCAAATCCCATTTTTCCCTGTTGTATTCTTCCGGATTTAGTTTAAATTAATTTGTAGTAGTCAAATATCATGTCTAATTTATTGAAATCATAAAACTTTTACAATTTAACAACAATACTGTATATATATATATAAATATATTTATATATATATATATAGTCATGTGATAAGTTAAGACACCCTATTGAATTCCATGGCTTTCTGTATCAGGACATAATAAAAAATTATCTGGTCCTTGGCAGGTGTTAAAAATTGGAAAATAAATCCTTAGATAAACATCATCACATGACATATCACACTGTATCATTATTTATTTAACACAAATAAAGCCAAGATGGAAAAGCAATGTGTGACAAAGCTAGGACACCCTATAATTCAACTGCTTGTAGATCTACTTTTAGCAGCAATACCTTGAAGCATTCATTTTCTGTGTGACTTTATCAGTCTCTCACATTGTTCTGGAGGAATTTGGACCACTCTTCTTTTCAACGTCGTTCCAGTTTATTGAGGTTTGTGGCCATTTGCTTATGCACAGCTCTCACCACATCATTTGAGTCAGGATGAGCTCTGGACTTTGACTGGGTTATTGCAACACCTTGATTCTCTTCTTTTCAGCCATTCTGTTGTGGATTTGCTGGTGTGCTTGGAATTTGTCCTGTTGCATGACCCAATTTTGGCCCAACTTCAGAGGTCGGACAGATGCCCTCGCATCAGACTCTAGAATACTTTGATATCCAGAGGAGTTCATGGCCAACTCAATGACTGTGAGGTGCTCAGGTCCTGTGGCTACAAAACAAGCCCAAAAGTATCAGCCCTCCTCCAGCATGCTTGTCTTTTGGTATGAGGTGTTTGTGCTGATATGCTCTTTAGGTTTCACCAAACTTGGCGATGTGCATTATGGCCAAACATCTCCACTTCGGTCTCGTCTGTTCAAAGGACATTATTCTAGAAGACTTGTGTTTTGTTCAGATTCAACTTTGCAAACCTAAACTGTGCTGCAATGTTTTTTGTTTTTTTGTTTTTTTTTAGATAGAAGAGGCTTTCTTCTGCCAAGCTTTCCAAACATGCCATTTTTGTCCCATATTTTCCTAATGGTATTGTCATGAACTTTATCATTTAACATGTTAACTGAGGCAATACTGAGGGAAATAGCCGTATTACTCTTCTCAGATTGATAGCATTAACAATTGCTTCTCTAAGATGATTGCTGATGTCTTACCTCCTCGGCATTGGGTTAGCACACACCTGAAGGCTCCAGAACATCAAACTGCAACAGCTTATGCTTTTATAGAAGCGCTCAGACTTGCTGATGATCAGTTAATCAAAGGTATTTGATTAGCAGTGCTTGACTGTTATTTACCCTCTTAATTCCAATGTTAACAGTAAGGGTGTCCTAACTTTGTCACGCATGGCTTTTCCATTTTGGCTTTATTTTTGTTCAGTAAATAAAGACAGGGTGCAATTTGTCATGTGTTGTTGTTCATCTAAGGTTTTATTTTCAAAATTTTAAGACCAGCCAAGCCATTTTTTTTAATGATGTCCTGATACGGAAAACCATGGAATTCAATAGGGTGTCCTAACTTTGTCACATGACTATACATATATATATGGGTTTTTTAGGCCCTATGAAATCCAATTAATTTTTTCCATAATTGTTTTTTTTTTTTCAAATTTAATTTTTTTATGTTTTAATTTGATTCAGTTAAAATTAAATATTTAATAATTAAATATCATGTCTAATTGTTCAAAATCGCCAAACTTACACAATTTGACAACAATTTATTTAAAGTTTAACAAAAATTACTTAATTATGAATTATTTTTTCCAAATGCTGTTATTATTCTTATTTTCAAAATTGTTTTCATTTTTCTAGACTCTGAAACATATACAATTTTACAACAATTTATTAAAATGTTGACAAAAATTAAATTTTTAGGATTTAGCAATCAAATGTCATGTCTGATTTATTGAAATCACAAAATGTATACAATTTATGTTTACATGTAATTTTAATTTATTAAAACTACATTTTAGTGTCCTATTAAAACCAATTTATTTTTCCCAAATTCTGTTTTATTTTTCCAGATTCAGTTTAAATAAATTTGTAGTACTCAAATATCATGTCTAATTTATTGAAATCATAAAACTTACACAATTCAACAACAGTTTATTCAAAGTTTATATATATTTTAGGCCCTATGAAATCCAATAAATTTTTTCCTTAATTGTTTTTTTTTCCTTAATTGTTTTTTTTCCAAATTTAATTTTTTTGTTGATTCAGTTAAAATTAAATTTAGTAATCAAATATCATGTCTAACTGTTCACAATCAATAAAACTTATACAATTCGACAACAATTTATTTAAAGTTTAACAAAAATTACATTATATGGCCCTATAAAATCCATATTTATTTTTTTCCAAATGCTGTTATTATTCTTTTCAAAATTCCATTATTTCTGTTTTCATTTTTCTAGACTCTGAAACATATAGAATTTTACACCAATTCATTAAAATGTTAACAAAAACTTTTTTAGGATTTTTTTTAAATATTATATAATATTATATTATATTATATATTTGTTATTTAGGAAAAAATTATATGCCTTAAACATCATTACTATTACTATAATAGTAATTAATTTTTCTATTACTATTCCTTTTAATATCATTACTGTTACTTTAATATGTACATTCTACTGTACAGTTGTAGTATATTTCTGTCACAATTTTTTTTTTTTTTGACAGGTTGCCATGAAGACCTTTGAGCATCTGTTTGTATAAACAACATGATGATAGTTTTTCTCAAATGAAATGATGAAATGCTGGTGAAGTGACTCTCAAATGAGCTCTGGAGATAAACTTCATGTGTTCATGCAGAAAATACAGCCTTCATATTTAAATGGTCTTTTTGCGGTTTAACTTTGTGCATGTTTTCCATATTAAATAAATCACAGGGCTCTATATATGTCTGATCACTCACCCGGGCATCACGCCCCTGCTAACCACCCCACAGCTCAGCAGACCGGGAGGAAGGTTGGTTGCAATGGCATCAGGCTGTGATTGGACGAGCACCTCGATGACCGAGAGCAAAGCTCGCCGAGACGCAGCATCCCTGAGAAGAGAAAACAAACCCACCTTCAGAAGAAGAACATAATTAAATAGGCAGATGACAGGAAATGGCTCACACTCACCTGTATCTGTGCAGGGTGAGATAGAAGAGTTTGCACAGTCCTTTAATGGCCGGCTCAGGAAGATCTAAAGAAAGAATTATTAATTTTACATTTTCTTTCTTGCAAAAACATTACGAAAGCTACCACATGGCTTCCACTGACTTGGAATATAGTGAACAATTAATGCTTTAACAGTGTTTTAGTCACTATATTGTCCACAGAACACAAATCATGTCAAATTATTTCTTTAGCCTGACACAACAGGAGGCTGATAAACTTACCCTTTCCTTTCACACATTCCTTCAATTCCTCAAGAATTTCTTTGCGCTCTTTAATGCTCGATGACGTGACTTTCACAGCGAATCTCTTCAGTGTGTCTGAAACCTGCCCCTACAAATACACAAAGAAGCTGATTACTACAGTAAACCCTCAGAGCGCTGCAGATCAAACACAGGCAACTAAATCAAAATATGGATATCACATCATAAGCAAACAAGTTTTCATTTTATATCTGGGTTTGTTTACATTATCTTAAACACAATATACAAAAACATTGTTTCTACCACAACATTATTCACTCCATTTACTTTTACTATAATTAAGCAAGAGATGATGTCATCATATCAGTCACCACCACTGTCATAAAGCAGCAATAAAATGACTGATTGAATAGACCATATATTGACAAAAAGATATTAATTCATTTTGGTTTTACATTAGTAGATCAGGCATGAATTATGATTACTATAGTGCATTTTCATATGTGACTCCTTAGGCAAAGTACAGTGAGGGTATCAGGTGATTATTTTATCAGTTTCATGTTTACACGGCAGTTTGAAGAAGGTCGTGATATCACAGTGTTATACTTCCAAAAAAAAAAACAAAAAACAAAAAAAAAAAAACATGGTTTTGTTATGATACCGAGTTCTATGATACCGTGTCCAGAAACATGGTACTTCTGGCACCTTCTTGTTAGAGTCTAAAGTGAATGTGTGTTTGATATCAGCAGATAAGTGGGTGACACGTTTAAAACAGTCTTATTCTCTTTCAAATTACGGTAAAAGCATGATAAATGTGTGTATTGTGCAACTGTAGTATCATTAACGGTCAGTTTATCGTTATTAATGGACATTATCAACACATTCATGCACTAGCGCGCCCACAGCGCTTTCTAGTGTATGTGAACACTACGCGCTCGCAGACCATGCATCATCTTCTTTGAAAACTCTTAAGAAAGTGTCGGGATACAGAAGAAAAGTTAGCGTTTTAATGTTCATGCAGCAGCGGATAGAATCACACCAACCTGCGTGTCCGCCGCCATCTTGCCGGCCTCGATCTGGAAAGGATTTAAGTCGTCACTTCCGGTGTCATTACCGTTCTCAGCCACGTGCTTCTCTGGACTTGAGCTTGTATTTTTTCCGTAGCGCTTCTAGAGGGCGCCGGTCAGCACTGGTCGAGTATCGCTCATCAAATGTTCAACAGGCTTAAGTATATATATTTTTTTCTTATTAGCGAATTATTAGTGACTAAAATAACCAAAAATGTATGAAGTTTTTTATAAAGCTTTTATTTTTATTTTTTTTTATTAGGTTTTTAGAAATCAAATTAAAATCAAAATAAAATAAACTGAAAAATAAAATAAAATAAATTAAAATAAACTGAAAAAAAAAGGAATAAAATACAATAAAAAGCTACACAAACACAGGCAAAAAAAGATTTTATTTGTCAACAGGCCTGGAAATTTTAGGCGTTAAGTATATAAGGTTTTTTTTTTTTTTTTTTAAACAAATTATCAGTAAATAAAAATCCTTTTATAAAGCTTTTTAGCAATCAAAATTAAAGACAACATTCTAAATAAATGAAATTTAACAAAAAATAAAAAAGTAAAAAGCTACCAAAATAATTAAAATTAAAAATTTAAACTAGAGAAAACATTTATAATATATAAAATAAAATATTTATTTTTACTAATTTTTAACAAATTATCAGTTATTAAAATAACCAAAACAATTTTTTTCATTTTTTTTAAACAAATGATCAATAAATAAAATAACAACAACAACAAAAAACGTATTTAAGCTGTACTTTTCTTTTATAAAGCTTTTTAGCAATCATTAAACAAATGAAATAAAGTAAAAAATAAAAAAAGTAAATATCTATTAAAACTAAATATTTAGAGACAGCATTTATAAAATAAACATGAAAAATAAAATCAAATATATATTAAAAAATGTTTTATTTGTCAATTTTAGTTTTTTTTTTTTTTTTTTTTAACAAATGATCAGTAAATAAAATAAAATAAAATAAAGCCATTGACTGTGGGCTAAATTTAAGAATTCCCACAAATTAAACAGTTAGGTAATGTGGGACACAAATCACACAGCTAAATATGATATTTTGAAAAATTAAAACTAATTCACTACAAAATATATAATAATGTATATATTTTCCAGATTATGTCAACACTGTGAAACGGTTACATTTTATTTTTTTTTAGATACACCTGAAAAGACCCCTAAGGAGTTAAATGATTACTGTTTTGTGCACAAATGTCAAGGCAAAGTGCGCTGAGATTCGAATAATAATTAAACATCAGGAGGAAACATATTCAGTGCATTAAAACACCAAATTTATTTGTATATAATTGCATGGATTGAAACAGTAACCAATACTCACAGAACAAAATGTGACAGTGTTACAGGAGAAAAAAAATATGCATAGCTGTTTTCACATTGGGTAAATGATAATATTTGTAAAGGGAAACTAAAATAACGATTTATGAACAGAAATAGAAAAGCGTCAGATCAATTTATAGGATAGAAAATCTCAAAATAAACAAAGGCACAACATTCGACCAGTGTAAATGAGTGATTAAAACACACAAGGATATCATATGATCCCTATATTTCCACCGCACCTTCATTTTGGCACATAGCGATTAGGAGCAAAACAAACAGCGACAGATTATTACAATTGAGTTATCAAAGAAGGCATATTCAAAGTGAATTTAATAAAACAAGTATCTTCTACTTTCAAAGTAGTGTGTTCTCAACAGCGGATGAGACAGAATGACATGTACAGATCTCTGGCACATCGGGTCATATAAAAGCTTTCATATAATGAACACTTGCTGGTATATTTGTCTAAAAAAATCCAACAAATCCAGAAAGCCACACCATTCCTACAGACACCAGGGACTGTGTGTATTTAATATTCTTGATCTGAAAATCACTTCCATTCCAGTGACAACACGTTTCGAAAAATATATGAAAGTCTTCATCGATTCACACCTTCGTAACATCGTGACGAGTTTTCAAAACTCGCTCTTTAATATGACTGAAAGACACTTAAGACTTTCATGCAAAAAAACAATAAAAGAGAGAGAGAATAATAATTAGTATAGTATATCACAATATCATAATACAGCAGTTACAATATTGTCTAGAATTATCTCTGAGAGTGAGCAAGACAACATCATTTCCAATCAAATCATATATTGAATTCAAGGGTTGAGAACTGCAGAATATTGTCACAGCTATTTAGATGAACAATATCACACCATTGATTTCCGTTAAAGTAACGGTTCACCCAGAAATTAAAATTTGCTCACAATTTACTCACCCTCAGGTCATCTGTACATGAGTTTGTTTCTTCTTTGAGAAATGCAACACTGCATCACTTGCTCACCAATGGATCCTCTGCAGTGAATGGGTGCCGTCAGAATGAGTCTCGAAACAGCTAATAAAAACATCACAATAATCCACAAGTAATTCACACCACTCCTGTACATCAATGAACATCTTGAGAGGCAAAAAGATGCTTACATGTTTGTAAGAAAAAAAATCTGTTTTTAAAGCATTTTTGACTTCAAACCATTGCTTTTGGGTAAAATATGGGTCCATAATATGCTTTCTACAGTGAAAAGGTAGTCTGTTCTGAAACAGGAGAGAAATCTGCAGCCATAACAGCTCTAAACAAATATGTGTGTGCAGATAAACATTTTCACTGGAGGAAGTGTTATTATGGATTATGAACTGATATTTTGGCCAGAATCAAAAGTAAAATACCTTAATAATGGATTTGTTTCTTAACAACTCAAACCTTTTGGTTTCTCAAGATGTTAACTGATGGACTGGAGTGGTGTAGATTACTTGTGGATTACTGTGATGTTTTTATCATCTGTTTGGACTCTAATTCTGACGGCACCCATTCACTGTAAAGGATCCATTGGTGAGCAAGTGATGCAATGCTACATTTCTCCAAATCTGATGAAGGAAGAAACAAACTCACCTCCATCTTGGATGGCCTGAGGTTGAATAATTTTCAGCAAATTTTCATTGTTTTGGGTGAACTATCCCTTTAAGTGGATCATTTGACTCGTCAGTGGTTATGTAGTCACTCTTTTGTGAATAAAACCTAAATAGTCAGTCATTCTTACAACAAAACATTTCCCAAAATACCATACGTGACTGGTTCCTTCAGAGGAATATTCTGGGTTAAATAATAATAAAAGACACCCTAAACTCTATTGACACTAGATAATAAAATTTTGATTTATCAGTGTAAAAATAAAGGAAATATGCGTTTACAGTGGAACCAATGTCATGGTTATACTATGATTCAAAAAATTAAAGAACAAGTAGAAATGATTTTCTGTATTTTATCCCATATATACTTTCAATAAAATAATACTTTGAGATGAGATGCATAAACTCCCACAAATTCCGCGCAGACGCCAACAGAAGTGAGCGATTAACAGTAGGATACATTCATGTCTATGGGTTCCAGATGTCAGTAATAATTAATAACTCATCATTACAAGTTGCTATACAGACTTCATGAGGAATAATCTGAACCTCAGTCTCTCAATTGCAATTTCAACACAGATTAGAAACTTCATATTATATTTTGTATGCAAAACTACACGTTTGGTATACTTTGTGTCTTTTAAATTCAGTTAAATTTGTAATACAAAACAAGGCACTAAAAATAGCAATTCTTTGAGGTGAAATTTAATACTAAAATGATGCAAACTAGGGCTGTCAAACGATTAATCGCGATTAATCGCATACAAAATAAAAGTTTGCCTAATATCTGTGTGGAATCATTATAAATATATAAATACAAACACATTCATGTATATATTTAAAAAATATTAAGTATATGTATTTATTAGAATTTTTATAGAATTTATATTATATATAAAAAAAAATATTTTGTACATAACATATTTCTCTTAAATATATACATTAATTTGTGTGTATTTATATATGCATAATAATTACACACAGTACACACACATATATTAGGCAAAACTTTTATTTTGTTTGCAATTAATTGCGATTAATCGTTTGACTGCCCTAATGCAAACGCATCAAACAGACATTTTCATAGCACGGTGAAGCTCAAAAACAAAAGTCAAGAACACATATGGGTCATATTTCAGCCAAAAACATGAAAAACAACATTTTTTTTTTTTTTTTTTTGTGTAAAAAGAAAATGAAGCCCATTGAATGATTTATACATTATAGTATTATTTGTTTTACTGTGTTTAATACAATGTAAAATAATAATAATAATAATATTGTTATTAGAAAGGATTTTTTGTTTTTTTTTTCACAATAATGGAAAATATGGTAGAAATGTGTTTAATTTTTCAGAAAATAATGTCACACTGCAAAAATTGTAACATTTTTAAAATGGCTTAAATGCTATTAATGCAAAATATAATTTATTATCTTTCCTTTTGGTTTAGGACTTATATATGACCTGGAAATTTGTTCATGAGATTCACCAGTAATTATTGGCTCCAGTTGGTTATTTGTTTGATTTCCAGTCATCGAATTATTTGTTGTTTCGTTTCTCTCTGTTGATTGTGTCTCATACGTTCATGCTACACACGTTTCCCATCATCCCTCCTCAACCGTTCTTGTCATCAAACAGTTTCTCTCCAGCTCATCCAGTGAGCAGAAAACATTCACAAACTTACTCCAAATAACTCACCTGAACTTTCCTCTAATACCCTCTAAAAACAACCTGGCTTTTGAGAGCACGTATCATGGCACCATCGTTTTAACCTGACCAGCAATGTCATGTGGGGATGTCGAGAGTCAGACACATAATCCTGAATAACACACACAAACACGCACACAAACACACAAAACAGGCAAACAATACAACATGCAGACTCACACACACTCAGTCAGTCAGTCAGGCATCTTTCTAGCTGAAGAGCTTGATGAAGCAGCCCTGGCAGTAAGGCTTGTCGTTTTGCTCTTTGAAGGTGCCCTTGTTGAGCTGCTTGAGGCAGAAGGCACAGACAAAATGCTCAGGATGAAACTTCTTGCCCATGGCTGTGATGCAGCGGCCCGTGATGGGTTTCTGACAGCCGGAACACAGCGACCCGCGGCGGGCGTGATAATGAACCTCACAGTACGGCTGACCGTCGTGCTCGAAGAAACTGCCGTTGACGAAGGGTGTGAAACACTCCTGAAACACACACACACACACACACACTCATCAAACCACATGACTACTCATAAACACATCAACTTTTGTATATTTTTGAAAGAAATCTCTTAGACTCACCAAGCTGCATTTATTTGATTAAAAATAGAGTAAAAACAGAAATATTATTAACAAAACAAGTTTTTATTTTAAAATTTATTTCTGTGATGCAAAGCTGAATTTTCAGCATTATCACTCCAGTCCTCAGTGTCACATGATCCTTCAGAAATCATTCTAATATGCTGATCTGTTGTTTAAGAAACATGATTATTATCAATGCTGAAAACGATTTTCACACTGGAAATAATAAGAAATGTTTCTTCAGCAGCAAATTAACATGATTTGATGCAGATTAGAATGACACTGAAGATTGGAGTAATGATGCTAAAAAAACAGCTTTGATCATAGGAATACATTTAAAATATATTCAAATAGAAAACAGATATTTTGAATTGTAAGAATAATAATTCACATTATTGCTGTTTTACTGTATTTTTATCAAATGAATTTAGCAGGAGAGACTACTTTCAGAAACATTTAAAAAAGCTACAATAATTCCAAACTATTGACTGATAGTGGATATATAAAGGTAAAGCACTAGACCACCCAAAAAATGAGAATTCTTTAATTATGATACACTCACCCTGCACACAAAACACTCTGGATGCCAGAGGGCGCTCAGGGCAGAGATGTAATTCTCCAGGATGGCACGAGCACAACCTCCACATTTAGGAGCAAACAGGTCAAAGTAGTCTTTACGACAATACGCCTTCCCATCCTTCTCATGAAATCCTGAAAAAAACAAAAAAAAAAAAAACAGAACAAAAATGTGTTTATAATTACTCTCAAGTATTCACTAATCCAAACAAATAAAAAAAGAGATTAGCAGTGAACAATGCATTTTTAAAAATTATTTCATTACAATTTAGCCTTTTTTAATTGTCAATGTTGCTGTTTGTGCATATCAGAGCTAAAGACATGTCCCTACTAAACTGAACTTTCCCTCAAAAACATTCACTGTTTCGAGGTGCTCTAATCGAATCGTTTGATCATTTGTTTCAGACGGGACTTCAAATTGCGTATCACGAATCATTTGATTTAGATTGGAACTTTGGAGCGGGTTCGCGAATCACTTCACGAATTGAATGACGTGCAATCCGCGCTCCGAGTTCTGATCTTCGTGAATGAATATTCAGATCAGGACTTCAAAGCGCAGATCGCGAATCATTTGATTACATCGGGACTTCAGTGTGGGTTTGCAAATCATTTGATTCAGATCGGGAGTTCAAAGCGGGGATGCGAATCATTTGATTAGATCGTGACATTGGTGCGGGTTCATGAATCATATGAGTCAAGACAGGAACTGTCTTCAATCATTTGATTTGGAACAGGAGAGGTTTGCGAATCATTTGATGTAGCTGGGAACTTCGGAGCGGGTTTGTGAATCTTTTCGCGAATTAAATGATTCGATTGACTGAATGATTCACTCCGAGTCCTGATCTAAAATTATGGTCGGGACTTTGGAGCACGGATCGCAAATCACTTGATTTAGACTGGAAATTCGGAGCAGGTTCGTAAATCTTTTAATTCAGAGTGGAACTTCTTAGCGCAAATTTGATTCAGGATTTTTCATTTTTTCTGATTTCTTTTTTTTATTTATATTATTATTTAACAATAGGAAACATCAAACCATTAAGGCGGTACAGTTCTAAAAACAAAACAAAGAAAAAACAAATAAAGTATACACAAATACAAATCCCCTAAGAAAATTAACCATGGTTTTACAATAGTAAAAATGCAGTAACCAAGTTTTTTTTTTTGTTTTTTTTTTTGTATAACCACAGTTTTACTACAAATACCATGGTTAGTGTAGCAAAACCATGGTTAATTTATGGTTACCATGGGTTCACTGTAGTATGGTTTTACTATTTATTTATTTATTTGTTTATTTGAGTAAGGGATATTTTGCCAGGTTAACAAAAATATCTGAATGAACATTTTAAAAAATCTGACCAAAATTTTTCTATATGGGTACATTGCCAAAACAAGTGAATGAATCTTTCTCAGAAGAATGACAAAAACAGCAACTCACTTCAGTGTCTGACACTTCAATGACAGCAGCCATCGGACTTATCTGTAAGCGTTTACTCACCTTCAGGACCAAAGAACGCCCCACACTGGGCACAGAAAAAGTGCTCAGGATGCCACGTCCTGTCTAACGCCGTCACCACTTTCTGTGAGGTGAGAAAAAAGAACATTTTTATCATCTGTAGCAGATATAAATTTGTATCACATAAGTGTGTGAATGGTT
Organism: Cirrhinus mrigala; assembly: GCA_036247105.1. NCBI lineage: Eukaryota > Metazoa > Chordata > Actinopteri > Cypriniformes > Cyprinidae > Cirrhinus > Cirrhinus mrigala. Next base: position 35,424,464 of record CM070014.1, read on the forward strand.
AGTAAACTTGATATTTTATGTGCTCATTTTGCTGTTTAGACTGAAAAATTGTTTGTTCTCACATCTAATATGGGTCCGTTACAGTAGTAGCAGCGTGGAGAGAATAAATGGTGGTAATCTCTCTCGCAGTATGGCTGACCTTCCCTCTCAAAGAAGTTTCTGGAACCAATCTCCTCCTGGCAGTGTGTGCACACAAAATGCTCTGGATGCCATGTGCGCCCCATAGCAGTGACCACCTGTACAAAACACACACACACACAGCCTTTGTTTAGATGTGTCCAGGTTCTACCTAGACACACAGCATGTAATCTTAGCTGAAAACTAAAATCCTCTCATAGCTCCCCTCCATATGTTTATGGTGTTGCTTTCTGGCTCCCTCACCTGGCCAACAATGGGTTTGCAGCAGGCGCCACACACCCCCTTGGCAACTGTCTGCACTCCCAGCTTGTGGAGGTCAGACTGAAGACTGCCCAGCATGTTGTCCAGTTTATTAACCTGTGGTTGTGGACCCTTCCCCTGGGCCATAATCTACAGAGAACAAAACATCAAGAATCAAAAAAAGTCTTCAATGCAAAACAATTACACATAAGCACAAAACACAAACACCTAAAAAAATAAATAAGATGACAGTTCCTGAAAGAACAGAATTGGTTACATAATTCTAATTTGTGTTATTTAAGATTTCATGATAATAATGACAATATAATTTAGTAAATAATTTTGATCCAATCACATCATTCTCAGAGTAAATATTTACACCCCTAATCAATACAACATGGTCTCAAACTGAGTACTCGTCTCAAACTCTCACTGGGGCACATCTAATCTAATATTTATGACCATGGTAGGAGGCTGAGCACAGACACACACACACACACACACACAAAAACATCACCAAACTCTCAAGCGTACAACGTTCAATTTACAATTCACAAATCCATATTCGTTTTTTGATTGTTCTAAACGAGGTCAGTAAGACAGAAGCTCAGCCAATGACAGCATGTCTGCACCTGCAGCGGAGGGAAGAGCGGGTCATACTCCGTCTGGCAGCCAACTGACACCAGCACTTTGGGCGGGGCCACAGGGGCAGGTGGTGGGGTGGGTATGTGCTGGGGTGCAGGGTTGGGCTTTGGGGAGGGAGATAGAACTACCACAGGTTCAGGGGTCGGGGGCTTGGGTGGAACTGGAGGTGGACTTGGCTGGGGAGGAGGAGGTGAGGGCCCTCTTGGAGGTGGGGAGGGAGCGGGTGGTGGGGGCGGAGGCAAAGGGGCAGGAACTAATTTGACTGGAGGGGGGCGCTTCGGTTCTTCAGCAGGGGGCGGGGGACGAGGGATCGGGAGAGACTGGGGAGGTGGGATCACCTTCCTCTGAGGAAGAGGAGATTCAGGAGGTATGATTATCTAGAGGAAGACACCGATAAGACAGAAGAAGAGAGAAAAAAAAGATGGAAAGCAGAAATGAAGAAGAAAGCAGCAGGTGATTACAGAGAAACGTCAATGCAATTAAGCAGAAGAATTTTACAGGAATTGAATGGAAACAGAATTTGCTGAATCCGTAGATGCTTCCTGTCTACCTTATCCACTTCCTTGATGTGGTCTTCCCGTGAGCGTTTGGGGTTGGACATGACAATGACGCCTTCTGTGAGCCAGTCATCCGGCTGTTGCTTTTTAGGACGATCCTTACGGGCAATTCCCAGCTTGCCTTGAAGTTCCTCAATGAGCCGGTCCTGGGAGTTGCTCTTGTGGAAAATGAGGGGGCCCATCTTCCTACGTATCAGGCCGTCTCGGTACATGGGGTGGACGTTTTGAATCTCCTTGGTACGTCTAATCACTGATTTGATCTGAGACAGCAGTACAAACTCCTTAAGATGCCACATGCCTCAAGAATGGTTGATTATTGTCCAAGTAAACCAATAAAAACAAGCAGGGATCTAGGGAAGCATTCAGGTGCAATCCAGGTGCAGAATCAGTTAGCATGAAAAAGTTGAGGTTTGCATACATGGTCATGGTTAGCACTGGTTGTCAAGTTACAATTGATTATCAATTGCATAAACGTACCCTTAGTACCACTGGTTATCAAGTGTGCACACAACAACATTCAAGTTCTTACAATTGCAATTTAGGGTGAGGATGGGCAACTTCAGTCCTGGAGGGCCACTGTCCTGCAGAGTTTAGCTCCAACCTAAATCAAATACGCCTGAACAAGCTAATCAATGTCTTCAAGATAATTAGAAAGCTACAGGCAGGTGTGTTTGTTTAGGGTTGGGGCTAAACTCTGCGGGATAGTCGCCCTCCAGGACCAAAGTTGCCCAACCCTGGTGTAGAGGAACAATTATGACTTTCATCCATCTGACTAACAGGTTTTAATTATATCAGGCTTGTTCAATCTGGCACCTGGACAGCCACTTTCCTGCACAATGTAGCTCCAACACACTTGCAGGGAGGTGACCCTCCAGGAGCGGGATTGGACACCCCTGATTTACATGCTGCCAATCAAACCACTGCAAGCCTAGTTTGGAAAAAACTCCAGACCAAATATCACAGCATTCCCAATCAACAAGCACTGCAGTCCTGTCCGTACGTGTCCAGAGGCTGAGATCCTGTCCATTGTGCCAGCCATGTGCAGCATGGGAAGGTCCATTTGGGCATCTGGGGTTCCAGGGCAAGACGACGGAGTTAGAGACTCATCCATCCAGCTTGCCTCGGTCATGGGGGTCATGGAGCCATCAGGTCCTTCGTAGGCCATCTTCAGTTCCATGTCAGCCCAGTCAAGATCACTCCTGCAGTCCGACTGATCCTCCAAGAGCCCATCTCCCATTTCGCTCTCTGTGTGAGTGTCAGGATGAATGTTGCTGCGATCTGCTGCTACTAACGTCTCCTCATAGATTTCTGGCTGTACATCTGAAGCAAGCTGTGAGGCCGCTGATGCTATAATTGGAGCCTCATTCTCAGGCCTGCTGAAGCTCATGGCAAGAAGTTTATCCAAGGCATCATCAAGAGATGGCTCATAGGTTGGTGGTTCAAGCCCAGTGGGAGGAATGGGTTTGAGAGAAACAGCTGGATCAGGCTGTCCTGATGATTGTTTTGGGCTTGGAGATTTGGGAACCACTACAGATGGGGAAGAGGATAGGATTAGAGGGGGTGAAACAGCTTTGGGAAGAGACAGAGATGGTGACTCAGAGACTGTAGGAAGTGGAGATCTGGAAAAAGATGGCACTGGACTTATAGGTTTTGCTTCAGAGCTGGAGAGATACAGATCAATAGATACCGGTGTCATCAATGGACTAACTCTTTCATTGGTTATGCTGACCACTGAGGCACTTGTTGGACTAGGAGACTTGGTGATAGGCGAATAGGACTTCAGCCTAGAGCTTGTCAATTTTGCACAAGGACTTCCCTCCCTAAGATCACAAAGGTCTTCACCTCCAGATGTGGTAGTTGTGGTTACAGACTGAGACAGAACCACTAGCGATTCCACGTGGGAGGAGAGCAGGGAAGCAGAAACATCAATGGAAGAATCCAAGCCCAGGTCATCTAATGGAGAAAAATGAGGACCAGACGCCACAGGTGGAAACAGTCGAGAGGAAGGCTTTGGGACAACACTGGATGGGATAGCCCCCGGTTCACCAGAGTCCTCCACAATGTGCAGTTCAAAGTTTAAAGGATGGGAGAGGCTTGGGGAATATCGGCTTGGTTCTGCTGGGAGGTTAGGGGACAGGGATTTGGACACGGCAGTTGTAGGAGGAGAGTGGATTTCAGCAATGGTAGTAGTTTGCTCAAACATTGGCTCACAGTTCAGGGAGCCCAAAGAACTTGGCTGGAGGACATAAAGGAGGGACAGGGGAGAAAAGAGGAGAAACAGAAGAGATTGACAGATTAAGGGAGGCAGAGAATGAGAAATAATTAAGAAAAAGCTTTAATGAGATGTACAGAACAGCTGAGGAAGAAACAAAACGGATTCTGGATGCAATGTTGAAGTAATGAGATGTTAAAATTCATAGACAAGCAGAAACAGATTTGGAAATAAATAAACTGGTAAATGTGATGGTCATATGAATTCTAGCCAGGGTAGAGTTTCCCAACAATGCCGTAAGCTTAAGAAGATTTTAGACACCATTGGCACCAATGGTCTCAACGATCCGCTTACGACGCTTTTGGGAAACACAGCCCAGATTGTTCAGCAGTAAGTCCTGAAAATAGATCACCCAAACAACATAGCTCAGCACACATTCCCAGACACAACGTCTCTTCAACTCACTTACACTGTCCATCCAAGCCATTCCATGTCACATACACACACTCACATTGCTCTGCACCTTAAAATCTGACAGGCAGGCCATGAGCTCATCCAGTTCTCGTGTAGCGGAGGTGGCTGATATTCTGCCATGCTGATCGGAAGGTGCGTCCAATTGCCCGTCCGTCAATTCGCTCGTCAGAGCACAGGGGCTGGGCCTGTTTATGCAAATTATGGTATTCCATTAAAACCCACAATGCAAATCCACATTTCTCCATCTAGAGTTGAATGTAATCTTACGTTGGGGAAGGCACAGAGCTCTCCAACTCATTCAGAAGACTTTCCACAGTGGGACGGCCATCTTCCGTCCCCTTCGTCCCATTCCTCTGAGGCTTGTCCTGGGCTGTCGGTGTCAGTGTGATGCCTGGGTGGGCTCCATTCTCTTGGATATAGTGGGCAACACTACAGGGTGGCAGTGGAGGTGCAGCATCTTCTGCAGAGTGGAAGTTTTAAAGCACAATTACTTGTTTTCTATGTGTTTAGCCATAATCAAAGCAGCATAAATATACATGCAAGGCAATACATTTTTAAGAATGTGTCTTTAAGTTTACCTGTAGTGGAGAAAGATGGGGCGTTTTGCTGTACAGCATTGAGTTCCAGAAGAAGGCGGTCCAGTTCAGACAGGTTGCTGCCCAGGGCAGAAGTCATGGCTGCAGCCGATGAGTCCGAATGCTTCTGCTTGTTAGGAAAACTGGACCAATAGAAGTGTGGCATTTAGGGTTTAATTTTTCATAATAGCAGGGCCAAAGGAAAGGATATCATGATGCATCATATCGTAGGATGACAGATATTTAATACCCATTTTGTTTGATCAGTACGAGCTGTAAATTCTTATCTGTGATATTGTAGCTCACCTGTAAACGTGGTCTTCTTCTGTATGCGAGGCTGGTGGACTGCTGTCCCGAGACAATGTGCTTTTATGAGCAGAGCCCAGAGACTGAATTTCAACAGAAGAAAAATAAATGCATACGATTCATCCTCAAGCAGCATGACACAGTCATGTTAATAATTCTTCTTATTGTTGGGCCAGTAAAGTTTCAGTAATTTCAGTAATTAAAAAAAAAATTATGTTTTGTCGAACTTTATTTTTTTAAAAATTTTATTTATTTATTTATTTTCTCTTGCTTTTAAATTTTTAATTAGTTACTACAGAGTTTGCGCCTGAACTGTTAACAAGTTTATGAAAAGCAAATAATTATTTAAATAAAAAAACTAAAATTAAATTAATTTTATTTTTTTAATTAATAGATTTTTTTGATCTAAATTAAATACTTACTACAAAAATATGAAATATTTTTCACTAATCAGAGTACACATGTACAGAGTACGTGTTGTTGAATTATTGAAGCATTAACTCAAAATCTCTGGGGAACTTAAAGTAAATATTTCAGGTTAAAGTGGCTCGGCTGACAAAAATGTTTACCTAACTTCATACAACAATTTTGGTACTGTGTTGGGTCAAAACTGCCCAATGTAAAATCTGGGTACTAAATAAAATCATTTGCGAACCAAAGATAAAGTATGGAACAATCTAACAGTACAAAATATAAAAATATCTGTATAATAAAATATTTGTACCCATTTGCAATAAAAAGACACACTGAGGTGGTATGAATATTATGTGACTAGCTTATTTTGGAAAGTCCTAAGATAGTTTGTGCTGAACCTGTTCTGAGGAGTGCTGGGAGTCCGGCCGCGGGGAGAGCGATCCGTTCAAGGCCTCAGCTGAGGGCGGAGGGGGCAGGGGTGGAGGAGGTGAGTCATCCTGAAAAAGGTGCCCTCCAGTGGGGTAGGAATACGGCGTCTCCTCGGGAATAAACACTGGGCACTTGGATATATGGGCGGTGGAAGACTCAAGATCTGCAAGCAATGCGTCTGTGCAAAAAGAACAAACATTTTTTAATGCACTTTGTCTTCAAATTATTTCAGGGAAAGAAAAAATAGTTTTAAAGACAGTCAAGGTTTCTCTAAAAGGTTTTGTTTTGCATGACCTTTGCTGTTCTTCCTCTGACTATCTAATATAACTAATATAAAAGTTCATTTTGCTGCTAAAAATAGGAGTTTTTGCGTAATGAATGTTAACTGTCACGTTACATCAAACTAATCTGTTTCAAAAGTTTCCTTTTAAAGTAAAAAAAATTATTTAAAAAAACAAATCAAATACACTATCATTTAAAAGTTTTGGGGTTGGTAAGATATAGATATTTTTTTTTTTTGGAAAGTCACTTCGTCTCACCAAAGCTGCATTTATTTAATCAAAAATTCAACACAAATGGTAATATTGTGAAATATTATTATACTTTAAAATAGCTGTTTTCTATGTGAACGTATTATAAAATGTAATTTATTCCAGTGATGCAAAGCTAAATTTTCAGCATCATTACTCCAGACTTAAGTGTCACATGATCCTACTGAAATCATTTTAATATGCTGATTTGTGGCTCAGTAAACATTTCATGATTAGCAGTGTTAAAAACAGTTGTGGAAACTATGATACATTGTAACATTATAATACTTTTGAAACATTATAAATGTCTCTAACATCACTTTTTTCATCAGTTTAATACATCCTTGATGAATAAAAGTAACCATTTCTTAAAAAAAAAAAAATCGTACCAAGTTTGAATGGTAGTCTATGTTTGCGCAGAACTATAATTTTCCGTAATAAACTCTAATGCAGCTATACACATAATCAAACGGGAAAGTCCCAGAGAACAATGAACAACAGGCTTAAAAATAAGACATTAGCATGATATTCCTCTCCAGCAGAGAGAGAGAGGGAGTGTCTCCAAACACAGATATGATGTTTGCTTGTGTGAGTCAGTCAGGCATTCCAACCTTTCTAAGCATCCTCAATCATGTTACTAAATACAGTCCTTCAGCGGCAGCTAGGCCAGTACTGATGTAGCTGCAGCACCAGATCCAAAGACCCTCCCTGAGGGTCTTTTCTTACAGAAACTAAACAGAAAACTGGTTCTGTAAAGTTTAAATACACAAGAGGGGCTTCAGGTAGTCTACCTTTTGCATTATACTATACAACAGCCCCTAACTATGTTGTTTTATTAAACTCATCTCGGTCGTTGTCTCTGGGTTGTGTCAGCTGGCAGGTAAAAGCCTGTTGTGACGGACAGCAAAGACCCTGTTAACACATCCGTCACGCTGAACTTATGTCATCACACTCTTCTGGTCCTGCAGTAAGAGTTGAGCTATGAACACAATCTGTCCCTCTGGAACAGACCCTTCAATATGAGGAACTGTGGCAGAATTACAGGCGCTCAGTTGACTGCTAGGGACGAGATGCATAAAATTATACACACCTTTAAAGCATCTAACTTCATACAGAAAACTACAATCCAGTCTGCAAATGCCGTTGTTGCTTCGTTGAGTTTAACTGGAGCAATTTAGTGTTGAATCACACATCATTGCACTCACTTTTAGTAGAGACAAGTTGTTTACAGTTCCCACAAGTCACAACATGGCACATTATAGACAGAATTCAGCCGCTGTGCATTTGATATTTTATAATGTCTTTGAATAGGACCAATCTAAGTATACTTAATTAGGACCTATGCTCTCAATGTCAAATGCTGAAACATTAATTCATGTGTTTATGACCTCAAGGTTAGATTATTGTAATGCTTTATTGGGTGGTTGTTCTGCACGCTTAATAAACAAGCTCCAGCTGGTCCAAAATGCAGCAGCTAGAGTTCTTACTAGAACCAGAAAGTATGACCATATTAGCCCGGTTCTGTCAACACTGCACTGGATCCCTATTAAACATCGTATAGATTTTAAAATCTTGCTAATTACTTATAAAGCCCTGAATGGTTTAGCTCCTCAGTACCTGAGCGAGCTCTTATCACATTTTAGTCCCTCACGTCCGCTGCGTTCTCAAAACTCTGGCAATTTGATAATACCTAGAACATCAAAATCAACTGCGGGTGGCAGATTATTTTCTTATCTAGCGCCCAAACCCTGGAACAATCTACCTATCACTGTTCAGAATGCAGACACACTGTCAGTTTAAATCTAGATTAAAGAACCATCTCTTTAACCTGGCCTACACATAACACATTAACATTTTTCTATAATTCAAATCCGTTAAAGGACTGTTAGGCTGCATTAATTAGGTCAACCGGAACCGGGAACACTTCCCATAACACCCGATGTACTCAGTGCATCGTCAGAAGAATGACATCTATGCTAATATTAGTCTGTTTCTTTCTTATTCCGAGGTCACCTTAGCCACCAGATCCAGTCTGTATCCAGATCAGACAGTCACTGCATTCCCCCAGATCCAGTCCGTACTCAATCCAGATGGTGGATCAGCAACTAGAGACGACCTCTACAGCCCTGAATGTCAACAGAGACCACGTCAACTAGATGAGCCCCAGAGACGGATCCCCAGTGAAGACCTTGTCACCTAGATGGCTACTGGCACCAGACCACGGGAACCAGATGAGTCCTCTGCGTCTGGCCAGAGGAGAACTGGCCCCCCGACTGAGCCTGGTTTCTCCCAAGATTTTTTTTCTCCATTCTGTCACCGATGGACTTTTGGTTCCTTGCTGCTGTCGCCTCTGGTTTGCTTAGTTGGGGACACTTAATTTTCAAGCGATATCGTATACTATTTGAACTGAACTGAGCTGGATGATGACATCATTGAATTCAATGATGAACTGCCTTTAACTGAAAATTGAGTGTTTACTGTTGCCCTTTTGCATTATTGATGCATGATTACCTATTTAATACTGTACAGCCGAACATTTTGTTCCTGAATGATTGAACCATTTAAATGATTCGGATTCAATCGGAATGACTCACTTATTAACTGTGACTTGCTGCCTCCTACTGGCAGTTTAATTCCACATTCCACAAAGTATCCGTTTACTATTTAAATAATTTCAAATATCAGTATTCAACGTTTTATGTTTAAAATATCAAAACATCATTTATGCATTTGTAACTGCAAGTTAAATACATTCATGACCTGCATTAAACAGTGTGTAAATACAACAAATGCCACTTCAGATGCAGCTTCTGTGTTTCCTTTGCATTGCAAAGATGAATTTTGTTGATACTGATTTCATTTGCTTGGTAACAGCCCAAATGTACGAATTTGACTCAAAAAGATAATGCACACTTTTAGAAAAAAAATGGCTTTTTAAAAGTTAAAATGCCCATAAAAGGTAAAAAATCTATTTAAACTTATTGGAAAAGATTCAATTCTATCAGTGTAAACTGACCACCATACAGAATATGAAGAATATCAAAAAATGTAGGAGTCAGCTGTCCGTGGTAGTCCTTATAATACCAGCACAATAACATACTCAGCAAAATATCATCTAATTATCATTATCGATAAAATCCCAGAAAATATAGAGATATAATTTTTTTTCAATATCGCACACCCCTACCATTACACTGTAAAAAAAAAATGGTGTGGTAAATTTTACATATAATTGCAAAGAAACAGAAAGTAACACATTGAATTAAATGTCAAATTTGAACTAGAAAGACTGAAATTATATGTAAAACATTTAGTGTAGGGATTCGGTACACTGTAAAAAATGCAAATCCATATTTTTCAGTTTACGAATCATTTTGAGTCTCAAATACTAAATACTCTTTTCTTGAAACTACATAAAAACCCTTGTCAGATCAACAAAATTGCCCCAAATGTTGCCCCAACTAGTCAAACACAGTTGTCTGGACAAAGAATTTCATATTGTTGAAATGTTAAGGCTTTGTGAGTTCCCAGCATGCATTGCAGCATGAATAAATCATGCAGTTACTGTTATAGGATTATTGTTTTGCTGTTTGATGACTTTATTTAAACTTTTTGTTGTTGTTTTGTCATTATTGTTAGTTATTTGTCGCACTGTGATGTAAAGAGCTCATCTTTTTAACACTTGTTGATTGCAACCGTTCTTGAGGTTTATGTGTCTAGTTTTGAAGCCTAGAGTATCTTTTATATCTGTTTGCTGGATATCTTAGTCTTGTAAGATGTTTTACAAACAAAGACAATGTTGTCTACATATTAGACCAAGTTATTCATTAAGATTTCTATAACCACTCACTGTTTGTCATTTGTAAATAAACAAAAAATAAATACAAACAAAAATAAATTACCTCAACAACAGTTATTGTGGTTTAGTTGCTTTGACAAGAATTTTTCTATTAGCAATAGACAATTAGCATTGCATGAACAAAGTATCTTTACTGAGAAAAACTAAAAAAACTTGTTGAGAGAACTCAAACATCTTACTGCATCAAGTTGCCTTACATTTTCTCAACTATTTATTCTTTACAGTGTAGAAACAATTTTCTCTTAGAAATTTCTGGTAAATTTGACAAAAAAAAAAAAGACTTAATTAAACATTAAATGTTTAACTAGAAAGACTGAAATTGTATTTTCTCGTAAAACACTTCAATAATCTTTTTTTTTTTTTTAAATGTGCTAATAATAGTAGTTTGTGCACTGATGCTATAAATCATTTTAGATGCCTATTTTGCATCTGTCATATTCAAGTATCCTTTATTTGTACAGTATTTAATTCACTGAATGAAGTCAAAATAGGCATTACTTAGTGGTTATTTATTATTTAAAACATTTTTGGGTTGAATTCACAGAAAAAAAAAACTATTTTGTTATATACCTTTATCATTATACATTTTGGACATGCAGCAGTTCATTCCTAATGTGAATCCAGGGTTACACTTTATTTAGACGCTCCCCTTTTGACATTTTTGTAACTACATGTCAACTAACTCTCATTACGGTATAGTATTAGCAGACTAATAAATTACGGTCAGTGTTAGTAGAATAAGTTGACGTGCTTGCAAAATTATGTATAGTTAACTGAATGTCCTTTACATACAGCCATGAGATCCCTCACTGAGCTGCCAACAGAAACTTTGGAAAGACATACGGAGAGTCAGACAGAATTACACACATGCAGCTAGTCAAAAATGGCCTGATAAAGCTCTTACCTCACTCTTTTCTCATGCACCTATCCAAGCGGTCAATAATAGCCAGGACACACGCAGCCTTCACATAGCGTACAGACAGAGATCTCATCACATGCAGAGCTGGCTGCTAAAGAGCGGCGTGACGCTGGCGTCCTGACAGCACAGCCAGACACCCGAGCTACTGGAACTCCTCCTCAAAGTTTACGAGTAGACACATCAAAACCAACCTCACAGCAGATGGCTATTAAAAACGTGATGGTTGTAGATCATCTATGGTAAATTAACACCTAGAAAGATCACAGATGAGTGTATGAAACACTTTACTCTTTAAAACTGAGAGTCCCTGAGATCCTAACCGTGTTGGTTAACAGACAGCTGGTGTCAGTGAACAGTCACAGGGTTCATGGAAAACATGGAAAAAAAAAAATCTGTATTTCCCTTTGTTTTTGCTATAGATATACATGTTCTCTAAGGCTTTAGTAATCGTATATAGTTTATGTTAAGTATTGTGTTTTTGTATTATATGTATAAATATCCATGCATGTTACATTTATGCTAAATATATAAAAAGTTAAAAATTACACAAAAATACATGCTCTGAGAGATTGTTTACTTTAGCCGCATTTAGCGCATTTAGCTGCGAAACTTGCTAACTAGCACGTTATTAGGAAAGGTGATTGCAGAGATTCATAAAAAAAGCCCTTATACTCACTTCTGCTGTAGGTGAAGCTGGATCATAAATGATTTGCGCGAACATAGACGCTTTTATGTAGATCTGGAGACGCATTCCCTTCACAAACAAACGTAATCTACTGCATCTTCAGCAGCTCAGATGTCGGGAGTAAATGACGACCACTATGTTTATTATTACATCCAGCAACACAACACCTCAATCGCTCAATCGGAGATATTCTTGTCTAACTTACATCCCTGTTCCGGCATCGAAACAATGGAGGTCAGACTGTTACAGCTGATCTGAGGTAAAACACTCATGTCAATCAACTATGGTGGGAGCGGTCTCTGTCAGCATGACGCCACACTGACAGGCATCTGAGAATGGCTCGATTTGAATAGATTAATTAAAAACCACTGCACGGATTTTTATCATTATAGGGTAGATGTGTACATACACTGCCACCACACATTAATGTTCAAACAACATGTAAAAGTGAACTTTGCATCCGATGACCCCTTTAATGTGTTGGTGGTGGCTATTATCATAAAGAAAAAAAAGTGAATGGAAGAGAAAGTAGAAGAAAAAAACTGGGAATATACCTATTAGTGAAGAAAAAAAAATTGTCTTTAAGGGAAAAATTGACTTGTATATTTATATTAAATGTGTTTTTTTATTGAAAGACATAATAAAGTATTAAAAAAAAACATTTAAAAAAAATTCTACTGTCAACTCAAACTAGTTATGCTTAGTTCGAAAATAGTTTAGTGGATAGAAATAATTGATTTGATTCATTCAAAAGAACAAACTATTCTGAATGATTCATTAGCAAATCCATCTGAACTTGAAAGATTTTCAAGATCTGCAAGTTATTTTTTATAATGCATTATTAATAGAATCAAAATTATTTGTTGAAGACACTTTTCCAGTAATCACAAACAACTAGTCATATTCACTGGTCAAACTATGAAGCTGGTACAAAACATTAGTTAGTCTTTCAGTAAACTTGAAAGAGAAGCACCTCTTTCTTGAATTCACTCTATTTTTAACAGTGAAATGGAGCACCGACTGCTACTATCCTGGTTTAGAAGTAAACCAGGGGTCAAAACCGATCACAAACATGTAATCCATTAATGCTGCCTACAGCGAGCAAAAAACAGAAGACGTGTACTCACTGAATCGAGAGAGTATTCCAGAATGTATCCCAATATTCCGTCACACCTGAGTGTGAGCACACGAGTGTGTGTGTGTGTGAGGAGAGAGGGGTGAAGGGGAGGCACACACAGCAGACGCTGTTCTTTAACCCTGTACTGCCCTCACAACTGTAAACACATGCAGTGTCTAAAACATTCAGTTTATGACTATATCCTGCATTTCAGTGAAGTCATAACCATAAAACTATGAAACAACACAAATGGAAGTATGGGAATTATGCCATGAACAAAAACCATAAAACTCATGAATTTCCAGGTATGCTGGTTGCTTTTCATTCACTTTTTAGTGGTAGTTAGTGTTAGGCTCCTATACAGTTAGTGGCATGGCTCCTATAGGCTTTTATTATAGTTATAATAGTTGTTTAGTTATTATATTGTAGTATATTTATTATAGCTTTAGAAAAAAAATCCAAAAATGAACAATATTTTGGAGGCCTTCATTGTACCCTTTTTGTAATTACTAGATTTTTTTTTATAGATACATATAATTTTAAAAAATCCCAAACAAAAATAAATAGTAACACTTTACTATATATATATATATATATATATATATATATATATATATATATGTGTGCGTGTGTGTGTGTGTGTGTGGTGACTTGTTAACATTAACTAGCATAAAAAACATATGTGTATGTTCATATTAAGCAGAACTTTTTAGATTAAAAGCTGAGTAACACTTATACAATAATGTATATATAATATAGTAACACTTTACAATATGGTGTCATTTGTTAGCATTAGTTAATGTATTAACTAACAAAAAAACAACAAACACTACATTTACTACAGTATATATTAATCTTTGTTAATGTTGGTTAAGAAAAATACAGTCATTCATTGTTTGTTCATGTTAGTTCACAGTGTATTAACTAATGTTAACAAACACAACTTGTGATTTTTAATGATGCATTAGGACTAATAAATGCTGTATTGCTCATTCTTAGTTCATGTTAGCTAATGTAGTTGATATATGTGTATATATATATATATATATATATATATATATATATATATATATATATATATATATATATATATATATAAAACTCGGTTCGGGGGTCACGGTTCGATACGATTTCAGTACAAGTTTCTGCAGACCGGTCCCCACAATGTCAAAAATTTCAGATTTTACTGTCCTGTATTTGGTCCCCACAATGTAGCAAAAACAAGTCCACACAAACACACTCTTGACCCTGGACTGCAAAACCAGTCATAAGGGTCTTTTTTTTTTAAATTAAGATGTATACATCATCTGAATAAATAAGCTTTCCATTGATATATGGTTTGTTAGGACAGGACAATATTTGGCCGAGATACAACTATTTGAAAATCTGGAATCTGAGGATTCCAAAAAATCAAAAATTTGAAAAATCTTTAAAGTTGTCCAAATGAAGTTCTTAGCAATGCATTTTCACTACTCAAAAATTAACTTTTGATATATTTATGGTAAGAAATGTATAAAATATCTTCATGGAACATGATCTTTACTTAATATCCTAATGATTTTTGGCATAAAAGATAAAAACATCATTTTGACCCATACTTAAGACCAGGGTCACACACATACACACACACACACACACATATATCTATATCTATCTATCTATCTATATATTAAGCAGAAGTTTTCAGATTGAAGGTTGAGAAACATGAGTCGAGAGCATCCAAACTTACAATCTCTTACTTTCACATCATCAGGTGAAAATGTGAGAAATTCAGCGGATGCAGCAAGTGCTCCTTAAATGGCAGTCGGATATGTTTTATTCCCAGGAGCCTCTTCCTGGGAAACGGCTGCCTGTCTGCTGATGTCAGCAGGACTGCGGTGAGCCTCCGACGCCCATGTCTGCACCCTGATCTAAACTAATCTGTCATATTAGGTGTGGTCAATTAAAAAAAACGCTTGCAAAATGTGCATGGAAAGGCCGCTAGTGTGACATATTTGCACAATACACACATGCAAAACAAATAGAGACTGTCTAACAAGATCCACGTTTAACCCTGGCCATTTAACCGCATGGCAGCATATAGCCGGTCTATTTAAAGCGTGGAGATCAGCGCACAAGTCAGTGCAAACGTACTGAAAATAAACTCTTCAGGGCTCTAGAGGAGCTGCACCTGGTGCTGCGCGCCCACCACAATCATTACAACCTTAAACAGCACATTCACTGTCAATGCCACACATGCCTCCACTACTTCATTATACACAGCAGTAAGGATGAGTAATGGTTTATTGCTGTCTAATGCGGTGCTTCACGACTGATGGGTCACATCCAAAAATAAATCACAGGTGTGTTTTCAATAGGGTCAGGGAAAAACAATGCTAAATGCAAATAATAAAACGCAACTAACCATTTAATCATGACTTGTCAATAGTGATGCACCAAAATGAATTTTCTACCAGAAACCGAAACTGAAATTAAAGACAAAAATTATTTATTTATTTAATAATATTTAATTATTCAACACCCAAATAAATAGTTAAATACAACATTTAAACTGCATTTTTAATGATTTTTAATGATGTAATGACTTCTACTCCAATTCTTTGTTGAAATATAAACTTTATAAACACATTTTTATTTGTGCAATAAGCATTTATATTTGTTTATTTATCAACAAAAACAAAAGTGTTCATTTAGCCAAATACCTAATTGAAAATAAAATGTATTTAATTAATTCATCAAATGTACTCAATAATAATCATCACTCAGTTATATACTAAATTTAAATAGCATATTTTAATGATGTAATAATTTCTACTCAAATTTACTGTTAAAATGCAAACATTATAAACACATTTATATTTGTGCATTTATGCATTTATTTTTATGTCTGCCGGAAATTGAGATGAAAGTTTTAATTTAGCCAAAACTGAAAATAAAGTTTAATTAATTCACTCATCAAATGCACTTAATAATCATCACTCAAATCAGAACCAAGTTATATACAAATATTTTAATTGCATATTTTTAATGGTGTAACAATTTCAACATTTTCTATTCCTTTTTATGCATGCACAAAAAGGGTCTGTGTATCTATTAAGTCTATGTAACCTGAAAAAATTGTGTGTTGTTAGATCTATGCAGTTTATGAAATTAAATAAACTTGTAAGAGTGTGAAAAGTGTGTTCATAGAGAGTCTATTTTCCAAAAGTGCCCTGAGATGAAACAGCCTTGTGTGTTTCTGTTTTAGCAATAATGTCCACTGAAACAAAAGCGCAGAGACAGGATATCCTGTACACCACACGGCTATCCTGTTTTGGGAGTTGCCAGATTTAATGAATGCTGTTCATATTGTTTTGTTAGCTCTCTACAAGACTGCAGGCTGGCTGTATAAGTGTTAAATGTCAATGCGACAGCTTTATTGACATGCAGTTCCAAACTTGCCAGCATGTGTCAGTAGTGAGTCAGGATTTATGATGTGTCAGGGAGGGTCTGAGACTCATTTAATGCTGTTGTTTATGGAGAACATTACAACCAAATGGTTAGTTGATGTGATTAAGAATGCAAACAGGGGTGTGAACTTCAATTTAATCCACTCTATTACCATGCCAGACAGGCTCATCTTGAATGTCTAAAAATCAGCAACACAGAACAAAAAAAAAAACAAACTTGTGGAACTTTCCACTTTTAAAGACATTTTAATTTACTGAATGTCAAACTGGAACATTTTGGGTTAAATGCAGCAGAATACAGAAAATTAAAAAAAAAAAAAAAAAAAAAAAAAAACATTTACACTACAAAAGTTTAGGGTTGGTAAGACTTTTTAGATGTGTGTCTCTTCTGCTCACCAAAGCTGCATTTATTTGATTTAAAAATGCAAAAATACAGTAATACTGTGAAATTTTACTACAATTTAAAATAATGGTTTTCCATGTGAATATGCTGTAAAATGTCATTTATTGTTGTGATCAAAGCTGAATTGTCAATATCATTACTCTAGTCTTCAGTGAAATCATTCTAATATGCTGATTTGCTGCTCAAATAAACATTCCTGATTATTATCATTAATAATAATAATGAGCGAAAACTTTTGTGGAAACTGTGATGCTTTTTATTTTCCAGGATTCTTTGATGAGTAGAAAGTTCAAAAGAACAGCATTTATCTGAATCAAAAATCTTTTGTAACATTATTAATGTCTCCATGCTAGGGCTGGGTGATATGGACAAAAAAAAATGATCACGATAATTTTTTTTTCATATCAGTCAATATCGATAATTATCATGATAACCGTCAAATTTTTATTTCTTCCAAGTTTAAAGGCAGATTTTTGCTCTAATGTGAAAGTGGTAAAAACCACATGGTTAATTGTGGATTTAAACTATTATTTATGGTCAGAACATGATAAACACTTCACATTTTTTGAATTCTTTACACTTTTCCAGTCATTTTTCCTTAACAAAATAAATAAAAAAAATAATAAGAACAAAGAATTTCTTAGTTCTACATGCTCTAATGAGTAATAATGTTTCAAATCAAGAAACAGATTTGAGTTGCCTCATAATATTAATGACAGAAATACACATTTGATAGCTTGAGTTAGAATGCAAATGTAGATTTATGTGCATTATCAAAATCAGTAACATCTGTAAAAATTTTAGCAACCTCATTTTTATATGGTGAAACGTAATTATTCTGACTGAGTTGTTTTATTTTTTTTTATTTATTTTTTTTTTTTAATTAACCATTGGTTTTCCTTAGTAGCATACATTTAGATCATGATAATCACAGTTAGAACCACAAATATAGCGCCTCAGTACCATGGTAAAAATGTAATATGGTTTCTATGTATTTGTCTAAATACATTTAGTATAAATGCATAAATGCTATAGCTTAATCACAAAAAATACTGTAAATATACTTCTTTACTCCTCCTTCAATACATTTAATACATCTACATTAATAATATAATAAATTGTAACGCAAATACCCACATTTCTGAAACTATACCACTGTGCAGTTAGCGCTACTACAGTAAGTCTATGGTAAAAGATGGTGATTTGTAGATTAAAAAGCCTTCTGACTGTATTGTTGTGCACAGTGTCTCTCTTGTTTGTCAGTTCTGCATCATCTGGCTATAAACCGAGTCATTTGTGTTGTTCGCTGAATTCAAGCGCTTCACACTGAATCTCACAGCACTGGTCTAAACGCAAATGATCTGGAGCACTATAAATGACTAGGGCTCTTTTGTTATGCCTTTGCTGCATAAACATTATATCAAACTTTTTAGCAAACTCTTGTTATCCTTTATCGAGGAAATTCATGCAATGATTATCATTACTGATTTATCGCCCACCCTACTCAATGCGGAATAAAAAGTACAGATTTCTTTTAAAAAAATGATGTATGTGAAAATGAGCTGCATGTTAAACATGTTAGGAACTATAACATTAAGGTGATTAAATAATGGAAGTCACTTATTTCTTATCGTAGTTATATTCGTCTGCATAGCTGAGTATAATATGATAAACTCAGCAGTGAAAGGTTTATAAAAAGCAACTGAAGAAATCAATATGAAACGTAATATGAATGCACAATACTCCTATAGAATACAGGCCAGGTATGACCCTAAACAGGCAGCACACAGTATAAAGTGTTGTGGAGTCTCATTGTTTACCATATTATTCATTTACGAGGTAGTTTCCCACTTTATCTCCTTCCTCCTTGAATCTGAACAACGAATTCCACACATTCCATCAGAGAGCTGCCAAAGGAACACTATAGAGGATGGAGAGAGGGATTGAGAGAGAGAGAGAGAGAGAGAGAGAGAGAGAGAGAGAGAGAGAGAGAGAGAGAGAGGGAGGACAGGCAGGGGGCGTGTGGGCTGAACTGTGACATGGCGAGAGGAATGTAGCGCTCGCGGCCTCACAATAGCTGGTGTTCATTTCAGTTCATGTAACGATCCCACCCACCTATATTTAAAAATACCAGAAACCGTGAAAGCACTACAGTCCCACCACAAGATCTCCAGTGAAAACTAGTCCTGATGTCACTGTCAGAGTGGATTAAATGCCAACAGATCACCAGACAAACTCCTCCCATCGTATGTTGCAGACTTTTGACATACAGCATTTGAAAGCATCATTTGTGTGCAAGCAACATGATCACATTGCTTTCTAAGATGCCTTATTTTGGCCTATTCTTTGAGGAGAAGGCAATCCCAGACAGTACTTGAATGTAATTAGAATGTCATTAGACATTATTAGAATTACACATTTTTTACCATACATTACATTTACAGAACACGACCACTAAAATGTCATTCATTGTAGCAATAGTTCATGTACATGGGCTTATTTAGTTCAAGAATCATTGGATGACATTAAAAGACATTAAAGGAGAAGTCCACTTCCAGAACAATAATTTACAGATAATGTACTCACACCCTTGACATCCAAGATATCTGTGTCTTTCTTTCTTCAGTCATAAACAAATTATGTTTTTTGAGGAAAACATATTAGGATTTTTCTCCATGTAATGGACTGATATGGTGCCCCGAGTTTGAACTTCCAAAATGCAGCTTAAATGCGGCTTCAAACGATCCCAAATGCGGTTGTAAACGATCCCAGCCAAGAAAGAAGGGTCTTATCTAGCGAAACGATCGGTTATTTTCATTTAAAAAATACAATTTAAATACATTTTAATCTCAAACGCTCATCTTGTCCTGCTCTGCCTGAACTCTGTGTATTCTGGTTCAAGACAGTTAGGGTATGTCAAGACAAGCATTTGACATTAAAAAGTATATAAATTGTATTATTTTTCTGAAAATCATTTACAACCGCATTTGGGATCGCTTAAAGACGCATTTAAACTGCATTTAGGAAGTTCAAACTCGGGGCACCATATCAGTCCATTATCTGGAAAAAAATCCTGAAATGTTTTCTTCAAAAAAACAATTTCTTTACGACTGTAGAAAGGAAGACATGAACATCTTGGATGACAAGGGGGTGAGTACATTATCTGGAAACATTTGTTCTGGAAGTGGACTTCTCCTTTAATTATGGATCACAGTGCAGTCCATTTTATGGACTTCTATGGTGCCCCCAAAATTGAATTTCCAAAATGCAGTTTAAATGCAGCTTCAAAGGGCTCTAAACAATCCCAGCCAAGGAAAAAGGGTCTTATCTAGTGAAACAATTGGTTATTTTCTAAAAAAAAATTACAATTTATATACGTTTTAACCTCAAACGCTCGTTTTATCTAGCTTTGTGTGAACTGTTTTTTACCGGTCATGACAGTCAGGGTACATCTAAAAATTCATCTAATTTTCTCCTCCAACTTCAAAATCGTCACTACAAAGGGTGTTTGATCTTCTTTGCATGATCACTTTGTAAACACTGGGTTGGTACTTCTGCAGCGATGTAGAACGATTTTGAAGTTGGAGGAGAAAAAAAGATGGAAGTTTTTGTCATGACCAGAAAAAAACAGATGAGTGTTTCAGGTTAAAAAGTATATAAATTGTAATTTAAAAAAATAAATAAATAACCAATTCTCTCGCTAGATAAGACCCCTTCGCCTCGGCTGTCCAAAAAGCTGATAAAAACATCACAATAAATCCACACTACTCCAATCCATCAATCAACATCTCATTAAGTAAAAAACTGTTTGTAAGAAACAACTGCATTAAGAAATTTTAATTTTAAACCATCTTTCTGGGTAAAATACAAGTCCGTAATCCATAATAACGTTCCCTCCAGTGAAAAAGGCCTTCCTCTGTTGTCCTCTCACATCAAAATCTACCCAACATATGTCTTTAGAGCTATTTTGGACTGTTTTAGCTTGTAAACAGCGCTTGATCTGTGCAGATTTCTCTCCTGATTCAGACAGAGAAAGCAAATATTATGGATTATAGACTCATATTTTAGCCAGAAGCATCTATTTCAAGCTAAGTGGTGTGGATTACTTGTGGATTATTGTGATGTTTTTATCAGCTGTTTAGACTCTCATTCCTACGGCACCCATTCACTACAGAGGATCCATTGGTGAGCAAGTGATGTAATGCTACATTTCTCCAAATCTGATGAAGAAACAAACTCGTCTACATCTTGGATGGCCTAAAGGTGAGTATATTCTCCTTTGAGTCCATGTCAATTTGAGTAGTGATCTTCCTCTTGCGGTCAGAAGAGGCCAAACTCTGCCCGTTTATGACTGGAGACCAGAGGCCAAAGCTGGCGACCTCACCAAAGGAAACTCTATACCATCTAACCAAACTTACTCTGATATTTATAACAGAGAGGCAAGGGGGGGTGTGCGAGGGGGCCAACAGGATGACTGCAGGACGGGTCACAAAAGAAACAACAGAGAAAGAAAAGGCAGGATATTATTACAAGATAGCCGGCAGCACAAGAGATGAAATGAAAAGATGGCAGTGAAAAGCAGGGGTCATGGACATCTGAGGAGGAGACAAAGTCAAAAAAAACATGAAACATGTTAAAGGAGAGAATTGACGGATAATTTAGAAAGAAATCTCAATTCCCCGACCCCACCCCTGCAGAAAGTCGACACTCGGCACCCAAAATAAAAGCTCTTCCCGAAGGGACTTCAAGCCAAGCAGACTGGGGGTCCCGTGTCTATTCTAGACACCCAAGTATACACAGAAGAGAGACATCCAACCGACTTGTACGCGCACACGTGGCTCAGATCTGATTGGATAGTTATTTAGATAAGTGCTGGCTGACTTTCTATCTGAGTTCATCGTGTTAAACCTGGAAAAGATCCATAGAGACTGTAAATACTGGGGTGAGACTCTATAAGCACCTCATGATCCTTTACGATTCAGGAAATTGTGATCTATAATTGATTTACATTTTTTCTCTTATTAATTAATGAGTTTAACAACTTTAAATATTAAATTTAGTTGTGCATTTTTCTTAAAAGCACTGGGGTTACATAGTTCTATGTAAACATGGGCTAAACTGACACGTTTGATCACTTCCGCTCAAGTTAAAGGAAGTTCCAAATATGTCTCCAGACATTGCATTTTTTCTCATTTTACTGCCATGCATTTTGTGTTTTTAAATGCAAAAATGTGTTCTGTCTGAATGGCCCCTTTTTTTGCATACTTTTTTGGCAGTTATTATATCTGAAAAGCCTTGAAACAAGATAAAATTACTTGAGAAGCAACACTGCATACGATATTAAGATTTGTTTTCACAGATTGTATCAAGAACATGAGTGTGTTTTGTCTTGTAGTGAAGTGTAGTATGACAAAATACACTTTTATTCATGATCCAGTGCATCCCAAGTTGTCATGTTTTGAGGATTTTAACAGGAAAACAAATCAAAAATACTCTATAAAAATTATTTAAACACTTAAAAGTCACTTCCAACAGCATGATTTCAAATATCTAAAGTGAGTTTTAGTAAATATGTGACATTTATACATCTGAAAGCTGAATAAATAAGCTTTCCATTGATGTATGGTTTGTTAGGATAGGATAATACTTGGCTGAGATACAACTATTTGAAAATCTGAAATCTGAGGGTGCAAAAAAAAAAAAAAAAAAAAACCCTAATATTGAGAAAATTACCTTTAAAATTGTTCAAATGTTCTTGGCAATGCATATTACTAATCAAAAATTACGTTTCGATACATTTACGGTAGCAAATTTACAAAATATCATGTTAAATATGGAAAAGACCCATAGAGACCGCAAATACTGGGGTGAGAATCTATAGGCACCTCACGATCTTTTCTGATTCAGGAAATCGTTATCGAGTTATAATTGATTTATGTTTTTTTTCTCTTAGTTTTTTCTCTGAGTTTAATGACTTTGAATATCAAATTTATTTGTGCATTTTTCTTAACAGTGCTGCTTTTACATTGTTTTTCTATGTAAATGTGCTAAACTGACGTCTTTCTGATGTCCGTTTTTTCCCATTTTACTACGATGCGTCTTGTTTTTTTAAATGCAAAAACTTGTTCTGTGTGAATGGCCCATTGACTTTGTTCTTTTTTTTTGTACTTTTTTGCAGTTAATCTAAAATGCCTTGAAACAAGATAAAATTACTTGAGAAGCAACATTGCATAAGATATTAAGATTTGCTTTCATAGATTGTATCAAGAACATGAGTGTGTTTTGTCTTGTAGTGAAGTGTAGTATGACAAAATACACTTTTATTCATGATCCAGTGCATCCCAAGTTGTCATGTTTTGAGGATTTTAACAGGAAAACAAATCAAAAATACTCGATAAGAATTATTTAAACATTTAAAAGTCACTTCCATCAGCATGATTTTAAATATCTAAAGTGAGTTTTAGTAAATATGTGACCCTGGACCACAAAACCAGTCATAAGGGTAAATTGACATTTATGCGTCACATGAAAGCTGAATAAATAAGCTTTCCATTGATGCATGGTTTGTTAGGATAGGAAAATACTTGGCCAAGACACAACTATTTGATAATCTGAAATCTGAGGGTGCAAAAAGAAATCTAAATATTGAGAAAATCACCTTTAAAGTTGTCCAAATGTTCTTAGCAATGCATATTACTAACCAAAATTAAGTCTTGATATATTTACGGTAGCAAATTTACAAAATATCTTCATGGAACATGATCTTTTCTTAATATCCTAATGGGTGTTGGCATAAAAGAAAAATCGATAATTTTGTTGTTGCTACAAATATACCCGTGCTACTTAAGACTGGTTTTGTGGTCCGGGGGTCACATATTGCTTTAAAAAGATACTTTTAATTTTAGCAGTTTTATTCATTACTATACAGTAACACTGTTTTGAACCATCAGCGATCATGGACAGGATTTTCCGAATTTGCATTGATTTTAAGGTTTTAAACATGGCAAAATTTGTTAAATGGAGGTGAAAGCATTGCATTCTTTGTAATAGCTGAAAGCATTATAAAATCAACCAAATTATTAAAAAAATAAATACCCCTGTGGTGTTTAGAAATTTATGAATGACATGCCTGTTGAGTTTTTTGTGTGACTACATGTGATTCTCTATATAACGCCACTGGTCATCCATAAACCCTTATTGTTCGATCACGATGAACAAATGCAACATCTGTACATTTCTGTGTGTCTCAAACACACCTCTGATGACTATGATGAGTCCAGTGGAACATTTAGACAGGCAGCGCTTACAGGGAGTATCTCCCAAATCCACTCATGTGGGAAGAATTCTGCTGTAACTATGAGTTCTGGAACATCCAAGGCCATCAGGAAAACAATCACCGCTGTGTCTCAGGCCAGATGCCCTGCCAAGGAGGGAGAGGGGGAGCGGGGCATTGAAAACCAGGTCGAAGGAAATACAGAAAGAAAAGGCTAACAGAGAGGGGAAAACGTCCGAGCGTTTTCATCTAAATCACCTCATAACAGCAGGCAAACACATGGCAAAGCCTAGCTTTGATCGCGCCTTCAGCGCCGCCCCGTCGCTCCATGATCGTAATTGAGAACAGATAGACCAATACTCTAGAAATGACATAATAATGAGTCAAAAGACTCTCCGCTGATAAAAAACTGGTAACTTTATTATGCTAATCTTCAAGCATTCTGCGTGCCGTACTTAATGGTACACATAAAAAGCCCTTTGTAAGTCCCTAAAACTGCTTTTGATTAGAACTGAAACCAATCGAAGAGAGAGAAAGCTGAAAAAAGTTTTCAACAACCAAATATGATGGTGTTCAGTCACTTTTCATCACTGACCTCAGACGCTTTAATCTTACAATCAACTTAGTGAAAGTTCCCATTTATCACACAAGGTACCAAACAACTTCAGCAAAGTTAATGCACAAGTCAAATGGGGTACCTTTACGAGTTGTACTATAGGCCTACACAAACTGTAGTTCAAAAAATGTAATAAAAATAATAATTATAAAGCGATTATAATTTAAAATGTGATTTAAGAATTCCAGGTCTGCTGTGCTTTTTTGCAGAGCTGCCCATTTGATTTTATATCAATATGGCTATAAAAAATAAAAATACAATAAAATAAAATAATAATAATTACAAATATAACTAAATAAAATATATAAAAAAATACTAAATAAAAATAAATAATACTTTTTCGCTATAAAATATAAAAAATTGAGTACTTACAATAATAACAACAACAATCTTTTTTTTTTTTACATTACACCTTTAAAATTACAATACTTATATTTAAGGCTGACTTCATTTCTTCATTTTCAAACAAATGTTAACTTATATTTTGATGGGAAGCCCTTAAAGCTACTCTTATTAATTATTTTTAAACAAGTTTGTGAAGATGTTGTATGATGCATTCCCAAATGCACATTAAAGTAACCCAAACTCAGAAACAGAGTTGGATACACTGGTGGATAACGAGCTGCTCATGTGTAAATGAATATAGTGTCACGCTTCACTCATATATTTAATTAAATTGCAATTTGTGCAATTTTATAATCACATATTTCACAATTTATTTCAAATCGAGTCATCTCAGAAACAACCAAATGTGATGGTGTTCAAAAATCATTGATCTCAAACTTGATGCAATGAAAGATTGTAAAATGCTTTAATCTGACAATCAAGTTAGTAAAAGTTCACGTTTTTCACACAAGGTACCAAACAACTTCAGAAAAGTTAATGCACAAGTAAAATGGGGTTGCTTTATGAATTGTAAAATGTAGTTTAAAAAAATTAGGAAAAAAAATAATTATAAAGTGATTACGATTTAAAATGTGATTTAAAAATTCCAGGTCTGCTGTACTTTTTTGCAGAGCTGCCCATTTGATTTTATATCAATATGGCTATAAAAAATAATAATAAAAAAAAAAAATTGTTACAAATATTACTAAATAATATATATTAAAAAATTACTAAATAAAAATAAATCATTTTTCAATATAAGATTAAAAAAATTAAGTACTTACACCAACAACAACAATTTTATTTTGCATTACGCCTGTAAAATGACAATACTTATATTTAAGACTTAATTTTCAAACAAACGTTAAACCTTTGAACTTTTATTTTTATGGGAAGCCCCTAAAGCTACTTAATTATCTTTAAACAAGTTTGGGAAGATGTTATATGTTGCATTCCCAAATGCACATTAAAGTAACCCAAACTCAGAAACAGAGTTGGATACACTGGTGGATAACGAGCTGCTCATGTGTAAATGAATATAGTGTCACGCTTCACTCATATATTTAATTAAATTGCAATTTGTGCAATTTTATAATCACATATTTCACAATTTATTTCAAATCGAGTCATCTCAGAAACAACCAAATGTGATGGTGTTCAAAAATCATTGATCTCAAACTTGATGCAATGAAAGATTGTAAAATGCTTTAATCTGACAATCAAGTTAGTGGAAGTTCACGTTTTTCACACAAGGTACCAAACAACTTCAGAAAAGTTAATGCACAAGTAAAATGGGGTTGCTTTATGAATTGTAAAATGTAGTTTAAAAAAATTAGGAAAAAAAATAATTATAAAGTGATTACGATTTAAAATGTGATTTAAAAATTCCAGGTCTGCTGTACTTTTTTGCAGAGCTGCCCATTTGATTTTATATCAATATGGCTATAAAAAATAATAATAAAAAAAAAAAATTGTTACAAATATTACTAAATAATATATATTAAAAAATGACTAAATAAAAATAAATCATTTTTCAATATAAGATTAAAAAAATTAAGTACTTACACCAACAACAACAATTTAATTTTGCATTACGCCTGTAAAATGACAATACTTATATTTAAGACTTAATTTTCAAACAAACGTTAAACCTTTGAACTTTTATTTTTATGGGAAGCCCCTAAAGCTACTTAATTATCTTTAAACAAGTTTGGGAAGATGTTATATGTTGCATTCCCAAATGCACATTAAAGTAACCCAAACTCAGAAACAGAGATGGATACACTGGTGGATAACGAGCTGCTCATGTGTAAATGAACACAGTGCCGCACTCCACTCATGTATTTATTTAATTGCAGGTTTTGCAATTTCATAATCACATATTTCACAATTTATTTCGATTTATTTTTCAAGGACACACCAACACAGTTCTGAATCATCTTAGAAGCTCTGAAAGGCCTTGAGTGGGTCTAAAATGTGGTTGTGGAGCTCAACACAAAGCCACTTCCTTCTCTACTGTTTCCTGAGGAAGTGAGGCAGGACCCTGAAGCATTGGTCCGAGGGCAGGTTGAGCCATGGAGCAGTGTATGCATGTGTGTCTCTGTGTGTCTGTGTGTGTGTGTGTGTGTGTGTGTTGTGAAGGGGAAATTTAGTCTATGACTGGGTCTCTGCCATGTCACTTTTCTATTTCTCCTTTTTCAAAATATCAGCAAAATCAAAGCCAGTCAGACTTATGTGTGGGCGTGTTCTGAAGAATCACAATACTTCCGAGTAGAATTAAAACTGCATTAAAATGATCAGAAAAGTGGCAGTAAAGACATTTATAATGCTACAGAAATGTCTGATTTCTGCTGCTCTTTTTAACTATTCAATTCATCAAAGAGTCTAGAGTCACAAAGTCATGGTTTCCAACAAAATATGAAGCAGCACAACTGTTTTCAACACATAATAATCAGAAAAGTTTCTTTGTGTCAAATCAGCCTGTTAGAATGATTTCTGAAGAATCATGTGACAGTGAAAACTGGAGTAATGATACTGAAAATTCTAAAAGATCAAAGAAATAGATTACATTGCAACATATTTCCACATAGAGAACAGTTATTTAAAAAAAATTGTTATAGTATTTTATAATATTACTGTTTTACAGGATCATATAACATCTGATGCTTCTCATGCTTTACTGTTCACGTTTGATATTTTGCATACATGAGAAATGAAATTTTGATGCCACTGAAACCATACAGCTGATAAAGTGTGGTAACACATACAAAGTTCATGCCCAATCAGGACAGAAATTCCCATTTAAATGGATAAGACTGCTTTATATATCTTAAATAACCCACACGCAGGTGTCTGATCAAGCGTTAATATTTCAGCAGGCTGTTTTTGTGCGGGCCAAAGCCAAATTCTTAAACAGACAAATCAGCATTGTTCTGTGATTCCCCACAAATTACTACCTTGACGACTCGTCCAATGGGGCCCAGATGAGAAACAGCATTCGCTCGAACAACACCCTCATTGTGCACCTGTGTGTTATGACCACAACTGCCTCTTTAACAGCGAGTGTGTGTGGGTTTGTGAACGTGTATAAACACATCTTTGGATCACCACAGGGGAGAATACCGAGCTTTATATGAAACCACTCGTGCTCAGGGGAGCCGTGTTGGGGTTGGGATGTCAAGAATCACTTCCTACGGCTTTCTCATTCTTTTATACACATCTATATGGAAAACACAGAATCACAAAATCCAGCCACAAAAATGGAAATTACAGTCTAACACAGAATGTCATGAATGGATAAATCAAAACTAGGGCTGTGCATTTAATCAAATCATGAAACGGATTAATGTCTATGAATATTAAATCGCAAAAAGACTATTTAAATTCTGCAGTTACATTTATTATACATCTACTAAAGCACATGCGAGTCTGGTTGTGTTTTCTGTGTCTGCCGTCACACTATTTAAAGGTGTCATCGGATGCCCATTTTCCACAAGTTGATATGATTCTTTAGGGTCTTAATGAAAAGTCTCTAATATACTTTGATTAAAAATTCTCAATGGTTTTGTAAAAAAACGCTTATACACACTTCTGCTGTAAGTGAAGCTGGATCACAAATGATTCGCGCGAACATAGACGGATATATGTAGATCGGGAGGCGCATTCCCTTCACAAACAAATGTAATCCACTGCATCTTCAGCGGCTCAGATGTCGGGAGTAAATGACGACCACTATGTTCATTATTACATCCAGCAACACAACACCTCAATGGTCGGTGTGACGGCACACCGACAGGCATTTGAGAACGGCTCGATTTGAAAAAGGGGGTATTATTTTTACAGATTAATTAAAAACCACTGCATGGATTTTTATCATTATAGGGTAGATGTGTACATACACTGCCAACACACATTAATGTTCAAACAACATGAAAAAGTGAAGTTTGCATCCGATGACCCCTTTGAGACTACACACTATTTTTCTTTAAAGCTGCTCTGAGAGTCACTTTAACAGCATTTCACCTTTTCATTTTAAAAAAGATAAACAGAAACACATTGTAGGTATTTACCTACAACCTACCAAAACAAAAGTTTTGTTTTACTTGAACAAATTAGAACACAAATATATTACTACTGCACAGTACAGTATACAAAATATTCATAATAGGGCTGCACGATTAGGAAACAAAATCATAATTGTCGATCATTC
This sequence comes from Cirrhinus mrigala, assembly GCA_036247105.1. Lineage (NCBI taxonomy): Eukaryota > Metazoa > Chordata > Actinopteri > Cypriniformes > Cyprinidae > Cirrhinus > Cirrhinus mrigala. The sequence goes on from CM070014.1 coordinate 35,453,899, forward strand.
CCTTGAAATTGTAATTGCGATTATTAATTACAATTATCACAATTTACATTGAATGATGTTTTGAATAGCTTTATACCACTGTTTGAAGCAACTGCATGCCACATTTTTATATATAGTTTCTTATTTAAATATAAAAAAAGTACACATTTAAAAATTAAAACAATGAGAAAAAAAAAAACCTTAAGAAAACTTGTAGGAAAAATACGTACACACACTCTCTCTCTCTCATACACACGCACACATCTTAAGAAAGCAGAATAATGTAAGTAGATTTTTTTTATATTACGCAGCCATCAACTCTGCTTGTTGCAACTCTGCATCTACACAAACTTAGTGCCGGTCACTTTCAGGCGCTGCGTAATATCATTGCGCCTACTGCACCCGTGGTACGACAGCAAAGTTCCTTGATTATTTAGCCAGAATGAGAGTATAGCTCCTAGCCATATCAGCCTAGAAAATCGCAACTTTTCATTTTCCGTGTCTTAGTACACAATGTAACTACAGAAGAGTCAAGTTTTAAATAGGAAAAATATCATCATTATATATGGTCATTTTTGAGCGAGATGCTATCGGTCTAATCGGATTCAATGATCTATGCTAAGCTATGCTAAAAGTGCTACCGCCAGACCTGGAGATCAGCTGAATGGATTAGAAAACGGTAAAACTCAACTGTTTAAGTCTAGGGGAGTCAAAAAAAAGTGGAGTGTTCCTTTCAAATTGTATAAAATCTAATTAATTTGCCATCCTTTTTGATTATTACAATTAATTAAACCATCAAGACAAGTCCAAAACGTACAAAAAATAAATAAATAAATAAATAAAACAAATTTTTTGGGGGAAAATAATAATAATAAAATGTTTTAGAAAATAATAATAATGATAATAATAATAATAACATTTATATGGATTGTACAATTTTCATTTCATTACATTTTAAAAGAAAAGGTGTTCAACTTTTATGCATTTACTTGGTTTATATTATTATTATATTTCCTAATAAATTTGTAACAAATCATAACTAAAATACAACAGACATTATTAAAAAAGAATTTCTGAAACAGTAAAACACATTTCATAGGGCCTTTTATTGTTAACATTTTATGAAGACTTTTTGATTTTGAAAACTTAACAAAAACATTCAAATGAAATCCAGAGCAATTAAAAACTGAAAACACAGAATATGGGAAAAACTAAAATGGATTTTACTGGTCCCTACTTGTGTGTCCAAATACACTTGAGGTCATCTGGCCTCATCAGCAGGCCAATTCCTAATCCGAAACACTGATCGCCTCTAACGAAGCTAATAAAGCATTCCACTGTGAGCAGCTGTTTGGAAAAACTCCTCTCATTCGCCCTTTGACCCACGAGTGAGTCAGTTCCCTCCCCCACTCCAAACAGAGGTGCTGGACTTCCCCGTGTGATGCAAACTGCAGTACAGCAGCATCAGATCCAAACTCAAGCCAAGCTCACTGACGGCGCGCACTCGTCTGTCACTCCGGCTCTGCCAGATACACCAGGACAGAACGAGCTCTGAACACAATCACCTCTTTCTCCAACTGATAGAGACTGTTTGGGCGAAACAACACGCGCTGAACAACAACCAGCAAATAAATTCCTTCTCCAGACATCAGATTATTAGTGCTGTTGCTTATATGCCAGAGTGACCAGCTAACTGTACATTATCCCAATTTTCACAGGACAACTTCCAAAATTAACATGCATTTACATTTATAAATTTGGCAAAGGATTTTATCCAAGCAACTGACATTGCATTCAAGCTATGCAGTTCATCAGTTCATGCATTCCCTGGGAATCAAACCTGTTACATTGCCGTTTGAGCAAATACTGATCTGCGATCTATCTACAGAGATGGCAGAGACAGAAGGCTATGTAGGAAACACTGACCAGATGAATGGTCGGTTATACAGTGTTGCCCTAGACAACGGTCATTATTCAGAAATATTTGACTGCTGAATGCTGCAACGGACCAATCAGAATGAGAGCCAGGTTTCACTGGAGGAAGCGTTATTATGGATTATGGACTCATATTTTAGCCAGAAACAATGCTTTGAAGTTTAAAATTGTTTTAATGATAGATCTGTTTCTTCAAGCATTCATCTTTTTCACTTCACAAGATGTTAACTGATGGACTGGAGTAGTGTGGATAGGAAAGGCGAAACTAGTTTGCTTTAGGTCACAGAGGGGCTGTAGTGGGATGTAGGCATTTGTGGGCAGAATCAGTTCATCCCCAAGAGAACACGCCCATCCTACGGAGTTAAGTGAGTTATTATCTGACCACTAGTTCACAAGAATCAATAAATACAAAGCTGTACAGCCTCTCATCTGCCAGCTATTATCGATCAATCACTCAAAAAAAAAAAAAGAAGAAAAAAAGTCTGTTCTGAGTATCTGAGTACAAACAAATCAGCATACTACTCTCAAATGATGCAGGTTAAAATGAAGGGCTTGACAGGTCAGAAGACCTTCACATTTTCAGCATTGATATTTTGAGGAAACTGACAGGATTCTATGAAAAGGACTGAAATATGTTAAAATGAAGCTTTAATTGGAATTCATTCTCCAGTTAGGCAAAAATACCTGTCAACTGTGCTTTTTGATTCTTTACAGATGGTACTTTCTCTTTAATTGTTTAATGTTTACATTTTAAATCTTAGTTCAAATCAGTGACTCTATTAGTATTTTCTTCTCTTATCTGGAGCTACAACCTGCAGTTGCTGTACATTTGATAAACTTTGAGTTGACTCGTGCCAATAACGCTTTTTGGCTCTGACTGAACGTACCAAAGGTAAAAAAAAAAAAAAAAAAAAATCCAACTTAATGACAAACTATGTGCAGTAACAAGATTCCACACAAGCAGTATCATTTTAAAGACATAAACAACATAAAGATGCTTCCCAAAGCGAAAAAACGGAGTTCAGCCCAACACTGCTTATAAATCAACCTCAGTTTGACACATGATAGTCTAATATTGTAACTGTAACAGAACTAAAGATGCGTTCAGCAGAATGGAACGTGAAGAGTTACACTGTAGCACTGTGACTTCGCGTTCAGTTGAACTGTTACTTTGTATCTTTGATCTTGTGCGTTAGCTCATTGGCTACTGTAGTTAGCCTCTCTCCCTCTCTCCCTCTTATTTTTCCGCTATGTTTGTGTCTCTCTACAAACAACATGTGGGAATATGGGTGTCCTTACCTAGATCGTCCATGTTCGCGCGCTTCCAGAAGTGCTCCGCTCCTAATCCGAATCTGGAGAACAATGTGTAGAGCTCGTTATCAGAAGACAAGTCTCTGCTTAAGTTTTTCCTGCTCTTCCAGGCGCAGGTCTGTGTGGCTGGACCAGACTGGACCCCTAAACATCACAGAACAGAGGAACTCACTCGACTGCAGCGACCCCTGGTGGCCGAAGAGCGATTCGCCGTCAATAAAGAGCCGGGGGTCAATGGACAACACGGGCGTAGAATTTAGTAGGGATGCTATATCCCTACTAATATCTAGCGAATACTAAATTGTCTCTAACAGTAATTTTGATCAAACAATTTCGGCCTAAGTGTTAAAAACATAGGTGCACAGTTAAGCTGAAAGATAAGGTTTACCCTCTTTCATTGTTTTATACTGTTTTGTGTTCATCTGCTACTCCCATTTGCTCTTTCTACATTGGCTAGACTAATACAATCAGATACAACAATTTCTCAAATAATTATTACAAGATCTACTGATAAATTTAACATTCACTAAACTATTTACAATATAGTGAATTAAGATCTAACATGTATTTTGAGGTGCAGCTAGTCATAATAGAGTGTTTTACTAGCAGTAAACCGGTTTCCTCAACTGAAAATGTGTTGAATTTTGTAAATACTGATATTTCACTTGTAAACATCATACTTTTTGTTCCGATTATATCAGCTGATAAAACTAAACCTCATAAAACTAGCGAGCTACGCCAGTAGTAGTACTGACAGTGCCGTGTAAACATGGCTGAAGACGCAAAAAGAGGAACAAACCGATCCGATTGATTCAAACTCGTAACTTCGATCATTCAGTTCAAGCGATTCACTATCAAAAAAACAGATCGAAGGCCGTTCATTTTCGAATTTCGTGTAATGATTTTAAAAAGCACGTAGTGACGGCTGAAACAGAGCGTTTCGAAACTCCGAATCAATCTGTGACGCAAAATGATTCACTGTTTCGAAGCGCTCCAGTCGGATCGTTTGACCATTTGATTCAGATCAGAACTTCAAATCGCGAATCATTTGATTTAGATCGAAACTTCGGAGCAAGCTCGCGAATTGATTGATTCGCGATCCGAGATCTGAAATGATGGTTCGCGAATCATTATTCAGATCGGGACTTCGATCGGAGCGCGGATCGCGTATCAGTTGATTCAGATCGGAACTTCGGAGATGGTCCGCGAATCATTTCGCGAATTTAATGATTTGCGACCTGTGCTCTGATTCCTGATCTGAAATGATGTTTCGCGAATCATTATTTAGATCAGGACTTCAATCGGAGCGTGGATCGCGAATCATTTGATTCAGATCGGGACTTCGTTGTGGGTTCGCGTACTTGATTCAGAACTTCGGATCGCGAATCATTTGATACGAAGCGGGTTCGCGAATCTTTTTTTCTGATTTCTTTTTTTAAAATTACACACCAGAAAACATCAAACTATTAAGGCAGTACATTTATAAAAGCAAAATTTATTTATTTATTTATTTATAAGTAAGGGATGCGTTGCCAGGTTAAAAAAAAACTTTTTACAGAGCTTTGGATAGTTTCTATTTGCTGCAGATCAACTTTGAAAAAAGAAAAGAGAGGCTTAGAGAAAGATTTTTGTTTATGTATGTGAAATTTAGCTAGCAGTTTCTAAAGTCAGACATCGCTTGTTATGATTTTCAAGGGTGTAGAATTTAGACGAGATGCCATGACACGTCCCTACCAATATCCAGCTACTATTAAATTATCCCTAACACTTTCTATTACATTTCAACTGTTTATGAATTACTTATATATATATATATATATATATATATATATATATAACTTATCCATATAAAATAAGATGTAGCAATATTAGTTCATGTTACTAATAAAAGTTATTTTTAAACTATTTTAATACTAGAAATTCCTGCTTAACAATATGATTTCTGTAGGTGCAATATGTTTTAGAAAGTATACTTTGGAAAGTAGGATTAAATTTTGAAAATCTTTCATTGACTTACCTGTTAGAACTGTCAGCATTTAAAATGGAGTTGACAGTGACAATGTCTTCATATCATAATAGTCATTTATTTTGCATGTTATTATCAATATCTGGTTCAGACATTGCTATATCTAGATATTTTACATGAAACAAACACCATGGGCAAATTACACCCAAAATAAATAAATATTTTTTTGTTTTTGTTTTAAATGACACCTCTTTTAGGCAAATTAAGATTTTTTTATTCCATTTTCATAACAAATAATATCCCTTTAAGAATACTGAATAAATAATAAATAAATATATTTACATTTACATTCATGTTTAAATGTACATTCATTCAAATATATTTAATGTAAATTATCATTAATGAAAGGCAATAATATTTTTTTCCCTTGAATTACAAAAATGGTCATTTAAAAGCTAATGTGTTGACTATAAAGGTATGTGGAAGGTTGAAACAGTCAGTACTGTGTTTGTTTTGTGTTTAGTGGATCGTGATGATAAAGAATGTGATTCTTTACACCTGTGATTGCCCTGCTGTGTGAACTTGAGAATAAGTGATTTTATACATCCACTAAACATCACCAAAACACCAGCTTATTCAAAGACACTGAGAGTTGAAACAAGTTAGCGAAGAGAAGACATCCTGAAGCATTTGAGATCCAGACCCAGTCAGTTAAACTTGACAAATTTCCCTCTGGGGACAATAACATATACTGTTATTTCAGTAAAATTTAATTATAAAGTTTCTGCTTAGTGAAGAAAAAATAATAATCATACAATAGCATTAAATAAATAACCTGAAAGCCAGAGGATCATATGTGCGTGTGTGTGTGAGTGATTAAAGTGCACTACAATTACCGATTCTTTTTTGTCATGTCACAAACTGAAGAACATTAATAAAACTTGTCACATATAAAACAATCCATCCTTACATATCAGAAAAAAACCCTGAAAAACAAAAGGAAAAATGAAAAGTAACTTTATTGTCATGATATTGTTTTTATAAATTAAAAAAATCATAATGTCAGTGTGGCATAACTTGGAAAAGTTCATGTTTGTCTTTAAAACAAGCATCTCTGATTTTGGATAGCGGTTTGTAAGTTGCTTTTTCAGCAAATGCATTAACGCAACGTGTGACATTCAGTTCACTGTGGTTGAAATTTAAAAAAAAGAAAACTGCTGGAGACTTTGAATAAAACAAACTAAATTATAAACATTCATTCCAGAGCATCTTAAAAATGCAGAGGACACGCAACTCAAACGTCCAGTTTTAAAAACAAGTCTTGATTTTGAGTCAGAAGTCCACAGCCTTCAGTTTCTTCTCCTCCTGTTCGGTCAAAGGCTCCTGAGCCAGAATTTTGCCGTGCAGACGGTGATGTTTCCCGATTCCCAGTTTGGGTAATCCTCGATTCAGGCCCTCCAGCAGAACACAGGACTTACACAGGGCCTGACTGGAGATATAGCTGCAGCGCGAGCACGTTCCCTGCACTGGCATCTTCACCCCTTCCTTTATGGAGAGCGTCTCGCCAGAGTGGATGACGTCTATGATGGAGCTGGGCCTGATGGACTCCAGGTCTTTGAGGAAGGCGCGAGCGTGTCCCCGATAGGCGTTGGGCGAGTAGATGCACTCTGTGGAAAAGTAATCGAGCTTCTTAAAATAGGCGTAGAGGACGATTTCTTTCTCGTAGGCGTATTTGAGGGGTTTGCAGCGCGGGATGGCGCCCTCTCCGTCACTGGCCGTGCTGATGGCGGTGCAGCGGCGGAGACGGGCGATGTCCCCACGCAGGACATTCATCAGTACTGTCTCTGCCACGTCGTCTGCATTGTGACCTGCATATTACACGAAACAAACATCAGTCTACTTATCAGCCTTGGAAAATCCATTTGTTCTTTAATCTATTTGTTGAAAAGAGTATGGAAAACTAACTCTGCATGCATGCATAAAAAAATACAAATATAAATAAATAAATAAATACATAAATAAATAAAATTAATTTTTGTATTATGTTCTTAATTTATGAATTATTTTCTATTTTTTTTGACAATTGTTTAGTTTTATTTATGCATTCGTTTATATATTCCCACATAAATTTAATTATACACTGATTTATTTTTACTGTTCTGAGTGCAAGATGGAAAGGAAGGAAAAGTGGTCTTTACAAAGCTCCATTGCATTAGTGGTTAAGAGCTCACATATAGAAGTCAGATTTGGTCTGTAATATATATATATATTACATAACATAAATGTGACCCTGGACCACAAAACCAGTCTTAAGGAGCACAGGTATATTTGTAGCAATAGCCAAAAATACACTGTATGGGTCAAAATTATTGATTTTTCTTTTATGCCAAAATCATTAGGATATTACCTAAAGATCATGTTATAAGATATTTTATAAATTTCCTACCGTAAATATATAAAAACTTTATTTTTGATTTTTTTGAGATAAACACATTAAAACAAATTACCTCTAAAATAAGAGTTATAAAATAGGAACTGTATAAAGCTCATATGCATGTAAAAACCATTGTAAATTAGCGTAAGGGGTTTTGAAAGCGTAATCTAATATATTCAGAATGATTCCATTATATTAAATAAAACTTCTGACTTGAATAAAAAAATTACAACTACACTACCGTTCAAAAGTTTGGGGTCAGTAAGACTTGTAATAGTCTTTAAAGTAGTCTCTTATGCTCATCAAGGCTGCATTTATTTGATTAAAAATATAGAAAAAAAACAGTAATATTGCAAAATGTTTTTACAATATAAAATAATGTTTTTTATTTTAACATACTTTAAAATAGAATTTATTCCTGTGATGAAAAGCTGAATTTTTATCAGCTGTTGCTCCAGTCTTAAGTGTCACATGATCCTTCAGAAATCATTCTAATATGCGGATTTATTATTAGAATGATCAGTGTTGGATAATATCAACAGTTGTGCTGCCAAATATTTTTTGGAACCTGTAATTTTTTTTTTTTTTTTTTCAGGATTCTTTCATGAATAACAAGTTTAAAAAGTACAGTGTTTATTCAAAATATAAATATTTTATAACAATGTAAATTATTTATTATTAACTTTTAATAAACTTTTAATTATTAACTTAATACATCCTTGGTGAATAAAAGTATTAATTTCTTAAAAAAAAAAAAAAAAAAAAAAAAAAAAGAAACAATAAAAATGTACTGACCCGAAACTTTTGAACGGTAGTGTACATTTTGTATAAAAAAGGCCTATTTTAGGAACATTAATATTAATTACATTTCTATTTGACAAATATTGTAATGTATAAAGTTTTAATTTAAATAAGCACAAATAAAAGTGACATTTTTTAGAGCATAAAAAGAATGAGATTTATTTTGCATTACAATAATGATCATTTGAAAGGCAGTGTGCTTTACTATCATGAAGTGTGTGCTAAAAACGTTTTTAACAAATAAATAGGAAAAATATTATTTTATATTTTAAAAATATTATTATTGATATATGAAATTACAGCTAGCATTGTCTTTATTGGCTCTAGACTATGTATACGTTGAGGATATTATTAAGACTTTATGTGTCCAATATTTTCAGCCTGTCTAAATCAATGGACTATTCTACATATCAATAATATTGATGCTGTATTAAATTATCATGATGCTGTATAGTAATCAATTAAAAATGGAAATATATAACATACATTGCAATATCAGAAGCAAATTCTCTGAAGAGGACCTTTGAAATGTATGACTTCCAAACAAACATTCAAATGTATTAAGGTTGAGATGATACAATGCAATTTATTAACACCGAAACACAAGATTTGTCTAAATTCTCACACAAACGTGCTTGATCAAACTGGAAAAGGCAGTGAAAGACAGCGATTACTTGCCTGTGCATATCTTGTCCACTTTCAGCATCATGGCTCCTCGGTCCAGCGCCTGCCTGCGGAACACGCCACAGAACGTGCAGTTATTCTTCAATCCCACCTGCTTCACGATGGCGTCCATGGTCCAGCCATACAGCTCTTCATAAGACACGATCTTCAGCGGCAGCTCATACTGCTGCTGGTTCCTCTTCACCGTCTCCAGTGAATCATCTCTGTAACCCGTGATGCCCTCATCCACCGACAGCAGCAGAAGGTTGAGGCCGTAATCGTAGCGCTCGTTCAGGACCTTCATCACATGGGCCAGGACGGTAGAGTCCTTCCCGCCGGAGGCACCGATGGCCACGGTCTCTCCACAATTGAAGAGGCTGGCAGACACAATGGTTTGATGGATCTCCTCCTCAAACGCCCAGAAGAAGCAGTCCTTACAGAGAGAGTGTCCGGTCTTGGGCCGTTTGAGCACGGCACGTCTCTGGACACAGTTACTGCACTGGACTGGCATTATGACGCTCACAGGGCACTGTAGAGCATTTCAGAGATATATGATATGATATTTTATGACAATATGATATTTTAGCAAAATAAGAAAAATTTACACATCTTCATTCTGTTCAAAAATGTCTTCACCCCCCCCCTTTCTCCTTCTGGAGCATCAGTGAGAGTTTGAACCTTCTGTAATAGTTGCATATGAGTCCCTCAGTTGTCCTCAGTGTGAAAAGATGGATCTCAGTATCATACAATCATTGTTGGGAAGGGTTCAAATACACAAAAATGCTGGAAAACCAAAGAATTTGTGGGACCTGAAGGATTTTTTTTGAGGAACAGCAGGCAGTTTAACTGTTCAGGACAAACAAGGGACTCATGAACAACTGTCACTAAACAACAACAACAAAAAAAAAGTATTAAGAATCAAGGGGATGGAAACTTTTGAATCAAGTCATTTTTCTAAATGTAACTATTATTTTCTCTTGTGGACTATATGTAAAAAAAAAAATAATAATAATAAAATAAAATTATGTGAAATATTTATTTCAGGACAGTAGTGAAAAACAACATGCATTTGGTATGATCCCTCTTATTTTGGTAAAGTAATTAACACTTTTAATGATTCTGAAAGGGGGATGTAAACTTTTGAACTCATCTGTATATAGATAAAGATATATAGCAGTCAAATATATATATATATATATATATATATATATATATATATATATATATATATATATATATATATATATATATATATATATATATATATATATGGGTAAAATAGTATTTAAAAAAAAGATTATTTTTTATTGTGTCATTATTACATTTTTATACTCACTAATATTATGGGATGTTAAAGGGATGGATTCATTTATTTATTTTTTTTTATCAGTTGTTAAATCAATTTATTAATAGCTTTATTATCTAATTATTAATTTATTTAGAACATTTAATTTTTTTATTATTTAGTTACTTTGCATTTTTTCCACAGACCCACACACTTTCTTGCAGCCCCCAGTTTGAAAACCCCTGCTTTAACCCTTTTAAGTACTTGGCATTATTTAAAGCAGGAATATTTCCATCTCATAACATAATTGTTCTTTAGATTGAAAGAAAAATGGTCCTTCTAAAACATAGTTATTTTGAATATTTTCTCTGTTCTCTAACATGTTACAGAATAAAAATGTATAATATTACTCATGCAACTAAAAACATTTTAACTTAATAAAGTAAAATGTGGTGGTAAACCTTTACAGATGTTACACATTACATAACAGAAAGTAGTTAGACTGAATTATGAAAGTGCATTTGTATGCACCTGTAACCTAGTAAATTCAAGCAGAAATTACCTCAAAATGACCCTAAACCTGAAAGGGCTGAAGAACTGTCAGAAACTATGAATGAATATGGAAGTTCACAGCACTTGAGAGAATCGGAGTTATTTCAGTATAATTTTAGAGAGTAACAAATTAAAATACATTAAAAATAGGGCTTGTATTAAAAAATAAATAAAATACAAACCTGTAAGTATTTCCTTCGGGGTTCAATTCATTTAAACGAGTAAAGACGTAAGACGATGACGTACTGAAGAAAATGAAACGCTAAACCGGAGTTATAAAACAAATAGCTGATGAGTTTAAAGACTAATTAAAAATACTACTACTTTCCTGAGTTAAAATACAACTGACAGGACTGTTTTTAATCCAGAACATTTCTACTGTAGTATTAAAAACACGTTTCACGCACGTGACGTCACGGACAGTGCACGTCGGTCTTCCTGTTTGACTGGGAGCTCTAGCGCCCTCTTTTATCCTGGCGTAAGAGTACACGTCTAAACGTTTGCGTCTTAAAGGAGAACTCCACTTCCAGAACAACAATTTACAAATAATTTACTCACCTTGTCATCCAGGATGTTCATGTCTTTCTTTCTTCAGTCGTAAAGAAATTGTTTTTTTGAGGAAAACATTTTAGCAATTTTTTCCATATAATGGACTGATACGGTGCCCCGATTTGCAGCTTCAAACGATCCCAGCCAAGAAAGAAGGGTCTTATCTAGCGTAACGATCGGTTATTTTAATAAAAATACAACTTATATACTTTTTAATGCCAAACACTCGTCTTGTCTTACTCTGCCTGGACTGTTTTTGTTCCGGTTCATGACAGTTAGGTTATGTCGAAAAACTCCCATCTCATGTTCTCCCTCAACTTTGAAATAGTCTAATTTCGCTGTTTTCCCTTTTTTGTTAAGGGTGTTTGATCTTCTTTGCTTGTTCACTTTGCAAAGACTGGGTCAGAACTTTTGCAGCGATGTAGGATGATTTTGAAATGATTTTTGAAGTTGAGGGAAAAAAATACGATTGGTGTTTTTCGACATACCCTAACTGTCTTAAGTCAGAATACACAGAGTTCAGGGAGAGAAAGGCAAGACGAGCATTTGAGATTAAAAAGTATTTAAATTGTATTTTTGAAATGAAAATAACCAATCGTTTCGCTAGATAAGACCCTTATTCCTCGGCTGGGATCGTTTACGACCGTATTTAGGATCGTTTGAAGCCGCATTTAAACTGCCTTTTGGAAGTTCAAAATCAGGCCACCAGACCAGTCCATTATATGGAGTAAAATGCTGAAATGTTTTTCCTCAAAAAACAATTTCTTTACGACTGAAGAAAGATAGACATGAACATCTTGGATGACAAGGGGGTGAGAACATTATATGTGAATCTTTGTTTTGGAAGTGGACATTATGATTATGAAGTAGCAGTTGTATATTAAGTGTACGATATGTTTACTTGTGTAAATAAAGTTTTGATCCATCAGTAAACAGCAACAAATTGCTTCTTTTTCAACACAAATACAAAGTCAGACGGTTTCAAAGACACTCCCTTATATTTATATTTATTAATTCAATTTAACATAAATTCATAAATAACAAACAGAAATAGAGTTGCTAAGAAACTGAACATTAGGGTTCACAAATTAGTTTTCTGGTCAGTCTATATATGCAATAGTGTTTTTTTTTTTTTAATCACTGTTGTCGTCCAAAGGAGATTTAAAACGGACTTGCACATGAAAAGATACAAAAACAAGTGACAACATCCAATATCCAAAAATATTTCTGGAGTAAAATGATTCACTATTTGTCAAACTCTAAAACCTGAGGTGATTTTAATTGAAATACCAGTCATAGATATCATGAGCTTCTTTGTATTCCCTGTGTCGTCCTACATGCTCACAGGCGGTGCAGATAGCCAGAATAAATTCTTGGGTCTGTTGTATTAAATGAGGAGCAGCCGTGAGATGTTTCCTCCAGTTGAAGTACTTGCGATACGCATCTTCATCCTTGTCCAGCTGAAGCAGATATTCGGCTAGTGACTTTGCATCAGGGAAGTCATTCACATGAATGAAGGAATCGCCGGGAACAAAGTTTTCATAGTTCCTTCTCGGAGGACCCAACACCACAGGGACGCTACCTGCCACGAGCGGCCCGTTTAACTTCTCAGTGATGTAGTCCTTGTGGATGGAGTTCTCAAAGGCAAGGTAAAATTTGCAGCTAGCTATGGTCGGATAGTAGTCTTTATAATCCAGAAACCTTGCGTAAGCCTTCCCAAACAAAGTCACTTGGATGTGTTTGCTTAATTCACTGTAAAAACGGTTTCTTGTGCCGACACCAGTTGAGGCGGCGTTGTTACTTACGATCCAACACACCAGTTTGTCCTTTTTGGGAATTACAAAATCCTCATTAGGTTTTTTCCTGGTGGTCAAGCGCAGCCGTACAGGAATATCAGCATCCTGTCTGTAGCTGAGAGTGAGATTGAACAGGTTTTCCAGACCTGGTATCTTTTTGGTGTTGGTTGGTGATTCTACATGAAACCAAATCCATTTCTGGAATGGAGGACGAGGAGATGGAGGAAGGTTGGACAGATCCCAACGGATGGCTTTGTGAAAAATGAGAACGGCGTCTGAATTGCTGTAGAGTGATCTATTGTCTGTCAGATGACAACCGTCAATGTTGTAAAACTTTTTGCAGTCACTGAAATCAAATCTGTAATTTTCAGGCCAAACCCATAAGAGAAGAATAGGTTTCTCCTCTGCTGTATCAGTAAGAGAGTTGTTGCTCTTGGGAATGATTTGTTTGGGTTTAGGGAGTGGTAGTGGACAGTTGTATTTAGGTGAAAACCAGGAAAGTATTATGGCCATAGAGATGAGACCTGCAAGTATCACTATTGCAACCAGACGGCACAGATTTGAGCCATTTGTGCTTGACATCTTCTGACCTAAAAAAAAAAAACGAAAGGAAAGTGATCAGACTCTATCACCAACACACATGACTTGATTTTCATAGATATTTTAAATGAAATCTGTTCCAAGAGAGACAAAAGCTACCGACAGTGGAAGCTATTTCATTTTTTTCTGTTATAGTATTTGTTAGATTTGACATTTGTCTCATAAAATTCAAATTGTTTTCAAGATGAAATTCAAATGGTTTAAAATATCTGAAATTACTGTAGGAAATTCAAGTCCTCACCGCTTTTAAGGGCACTTGATTGAAGTTTGCCGTTCTTTGTCACATATAACGGCCACGTGTTCAGCGCCAGATGATTGCACAGCAGAACACGGAAGTTTCAGAGTAGAGAAGCATCGAATCGGAAATTACCCTAAAAAAAAAACAAGCAGGTCCTGCAACCTCATTATGGAGTTCAGACACACCCGGTGAGGTTTTGCTTCGAGCGACTGGCGTTCCAATCCCATTTCGCGGAACTTTTCGAAAATGCTGAGCCTTCTATGCACATAAACCTCCACACCGCTAGTCTACATCTTCACTGGAAAACCACAGACAAATGTGATAACGCATACGTGAACTTGCTGACAAAAAGTATGTGAACCTTTACTTATTAACTTGTTGCCAGCAGCGTTATGACACATTTTCAGTTTCAGATCAACAGACGTTTAAGATGTTACAAATTCTCATTTGACAAGGATTCTTCCAAAACTCTTTCCGATGGACTTAATAGACTTATGGATCCACACTGTGACCTCCAGATATAGACATAAAAACATACAGTATATCATTGTGGTATTATTAGACTAGGTTTGTCTGTTATTGGGACTACAACGTCAAAGCCCTGTTAACATGGATCCGCACAAAACGCTGTATAATTCATGGCTGGTGAGTAATTGGGCGATGCCGCTTTGTAAAGAAAGGCCTGTGCACATACCTGTGTTATTAAAAACAAACAAACAAAACAATTGAATACCTGAACTGGTAATACGCATTAGGGATGGGCGGATCGATCCTGAAGTATCGATACTTTCGATACTGACGTTGTATCGAAAGGATCGATCCTCACATAAAAATATCGATTCTAAAGTGCATTTTTAACCATTAATTTAATTTATTTAGCAAGAAATTAGGTGCATAAAATAAGCCTATAAGAGGAGCAATATACTATTAGCGAATTATTGTGTAGGATAGAATACTCCTGCTCATCGGAACACACGCAAATGCTGAAAGACAGAACTAATCAATCACAGATAGCGTTCGCTGCTGACGCTTCGCTTACAGTGCTTGTTCAAATAGGGCAATAGAAGCAGCACAACTATTTTCAACATCGATAATAATCAGAAATTATGTTTCTTGAGGAACAAATGATATTTAGAATGATTTCTGAAGGATCATGTGACACTGAAGACTGGAGTAATGATGCTGAAAATTCAGCTTTTACCACAGCTGCTTTTTAAATTACAATTTTCAAAATATTAAAATAGAACATAGTTATTATAATAGTTATATTTCCCAATATTGCCGTTTTTGCTGTATTTTTGTTACAATAAGTGCAGCCTTGGTTAGCATGGTTAAAGACACATTACAAAATCGTACTGACCTCAAACTTTTGAACAGTATAGTGTACATGAAGTATTTATTTAATTAGTTAACTATTTGTGCTAAAGTTTCACCTTTAGGGGTACAACAGCCTGGCAGCCTTTTACAAAAAAATAACCATGGTTTTACTACAGTAACCACATTTTCCACATATTTGTAGTAAAAATGCAGTAACAACAAATTTACCATGGTTAACACTTTCTCTCTCTCTCTTTCAGCTTGCTTCCTTTTACCATGGTTAACACTACAGGAACATTATTTCGCCTTAAAATTTGTAGCAAAAACCATTGTAATAATAATTAATAATGATAATAAGAATTTCATTAATTTTTATTTTAAGTAATTTTAGTACTTCTGTGACACTATGGTTGTTT
This sequence comes from Cirrhinus mrigala, assembly GCA_036247105.1. Lineage (NCBI taxonomy): Eukaryota > Metazoa > Chordata > Actinopteri > Cypriniformes > Cyprinidae > Cirrhinus > Cirrhinus mrigala. The sequence goes on from CM070014.1 coordinate 35,469,741, forward strand.
TTGTACTATTTGTACACCTTTCTACCTTATCTACCCTTAATGTGTGTGTACTTGTATGGTATTAGTGTGCTTCCTGGCTTTTAGGGGTAGAGAAGGTGCACCTTTGAGGTTACTGCCCCAGTAAAGAGCTAAAATACAATTTTGGTACATTTCATTTATAGACTTTCAAATATAATGTTAAGTGAGTATAATTACTTGTTTTATTCTTTTAATAATTTAAAAGATCAGTTTAGTTTAGAGGTATCGGTATCGGTATTGATATCGACGATACTGGGCTTGAAAATATCGGTATCGGATCGAAAATAAAATAAGAGGTATCGCCCATCCCTAATACGCATGCGCATGACGTCACCATTTTCACTAATTTACAATAACTGACGATAACGGTATCGTTTTTAAAAGTTTTCAGGTCCTCAAAACGCTGTTGATGTGTAAACGAACGGCCAAAAAGTTTTCCGTTTTTAGTTGAAAACGGTGTCATTTAAACGCAGATCCAAAGGTTACATAGTTTTTTTCCCCCTGCAACCCTGGTGAAAAAAAACAGCATATGCTGGTAGGTATGTTTTGACTTCAGTAACATTTTACTCCCAGTTTCTCTCAACACAGGGACCAGAGACCTGTCAGTCAATAAATGGGAACAAAAGTAACTGCCATTACTTATTTGAAAAAGTGACTCAGATATTTTACTGTAAATTAAAAAAGTAATGTGTTACTTTACTAGTTACTTGAAAAAAGTAATCTGATTACATAAGTTACTTGTAATGCATTACCCCCAACACTGATTATTATCAAAAGTAATTTGACTTCCTATGTTCAAAATTACTCAGACAAAATGAAACTTCTTTGTTTCTTTTGTAACAGCATCAATAAAGCAGTACAGTGTTACAATAAATACAAATAATAATAATAAAATAATATATATATATATATATATATATAAAATAGCAAAATAATAGTAATAATATTAATGTGCAATTCTATTATAAGTGATAATAATGACACACCTTAGTATCTTATTTGAAGTGGATAGGTTATTGGAGGCAGAAGGGTTATTGGTACTAATGATTAAACAATGAATAAGGGATTGAGAAGAAAGAGAAAAAAAATAAGGTAGAGATAGATGAGAAAGAGGTAGTTTATAATTTCTATCTAATATCTGCTAAGTTCTGTCATTACAAATGTATATAAAGTTCAACCGTTATTTAGTTATTAAATTTATTTTATTTATTAACTTATTCATTTACTCCTCAAATTATTGATTTATTCATTCATTCCTTTGATACTGTTGTCAATTATCCTGTCATTCTCTGTAAAAAATAAAAAATAAATAAATTAGTATTAAAAATAATTATAATAATAACAAAAAAGAATAAAAAATTAGAGAAAAAGGAAAATAATAATAATAATAATAATAAACAAATAAATAAATAAATCAAGAGGATGTAGCAAGCAGAAAAAAAATAAATAAAAAATAAGCAAATAATTTTAGAGAATCTGAAATGTGAAAGATGTTGAATAAAGAGAAAAGATGAAAAAAAAAGAAGAAGTGAGACAGTCTGTCTTTCATGATTAATGTAATCTCTTAATAATTGTTGCCATTGTGTAACAGATACTGTGTTTTTATTTTTCCAGTTGATTAAAATAGTTTTCTTGGCAATAACTACAGACAGAAGGATAGGGGCAATGTGGGTTTAATTTGTGAAGGGTCACCTAAAAGACATAGTAATGGGGTTAGAGGGATTTCACATTTAAAGTAGATAGTTTAGCAGTAACGTCTTTCCAAAATGAGGTAACTCATGGACAGGACCAAAGTGCATGGAGATAATCATCTGAAACATTGAGTGTGCAGTGAATACATTTAGCGGAGTCAGCCATACCCATTTTAAACATTTTGCATTGCGTTAAATTATAATTCTATATAATATTTTACATTGGATTAATTGTATTTTGGTATTTCTACTCAAGCAGAATGTATTCATAATGTGTTAGGCAACATTAATGGTCTTGTATTTTACAAACACAAGTCATTGTTCTAACAATGATGCACACACAATAAAAATGAATGTCAAAATACCTTATTCACAATTTAATGACCACACAAAAGAGAGGCAAACTGGGGTGGATTAATTTAAAGGACAGATGAAATGGAAGGGCAACCAGGGTCCTTTAAATTAATCTGCCCCATCTCTAGGATGAAGGGTGAAGACGATAGATCTGAATTATCATAAAATACCAGTGAAAAGTAAAAATAATTAGAGAACCTACTATATTTAGTTTGAAACTAGCTTTGTGGCTCTTAAAAAGTGTGTTCTATATATTGGAGAGAAGTGACCTGTTTTAACCAGGTAATTTATCAGAGAGAACAAATAAGATTTAAAAGTAGGGCTGTTGCCAATAATAGCCATTAGGTGGCAGTGCCTTCCCACATGCGTCACTTGGGCTTAGGCGCATATCTATCTGTTAGCTATGCGGTGAGTAGACCTCTCTGTTGACCGTTTTGTCTAATTTAATTTAGTTTATTTTCCGTTTTATACTTTATCTACATAATTTATACTTTGTTGCTCCTTTCATCATTGTCAATAAAACTTACTGTGTTTTTGCATCGAAATGCGTCACGGATTCATTTCCAACTACTCGGATATTGGTCGCCGCAACAATTAGTCAACAGAAAACGCTATCTTGGATCTTCGGAAAGGATTGCTCCGCACACTACCTATGAAACGCTGACGTGCACACTGAAGCCAAACAATGGATTTTGTATCCTGTGGGCAGACGATTATGTTAGCGGTTTACCTTATTTACTTTGGCTGCAGCATTGCTGCTAATTGAACGCGAAAACGGACATGTCAGCCGTAATAAGTTTATGTGCTGCTTCGGTGGAGGGATTATGGTCGTGGAATTAAGTGTACGTTTGCTACGTGCTTGTTATTGCGCTATGGCCCAGCGCCCATTCATTAAAGGTGCAGTGTGTAATTTTTAGCGGTATCTAGCGGTGAGGATTCGAATTTCAACCAACGGCTAAGTCCCCCTGCTCACCCCACCCTCTCGAAACGCATACAGAAGCTACGGAAGGTGACACAGGACAAAAATGTCGTGGTCTGTTACACCTGACAGTAGCCAATCAAGCGATGAGGTTTCTGTACAAAGGTTAGTCAAAGAATTATATTTACTTAATTATTCAGTAAACCAATATGTTATTGCGAATATTATTGTTACTCATTGATCATTGTCTCAGGTTTATTCGCTGACTTTAGTTAGATTTTCTGTATGACAGTTAGTAGGGTTGGGCGACGCCTACCAAATTGGCATCGGACAAAGTCTACAGTGAAACATCATGATGAAAAGTGAAAGTGAAATGCGATCGTGCATACGAAATCAGTTTCAATGCCATGCACATTACTAGCGGCCCCCTGATGCCCGCAATTTATATACAGTATAATTACTTAAGGATATAACTGCGAGAGAAACTTCTTCGCGCGCATTTCAACGTGGTGACGACACGAGCGGCCTCTTAAAACACCAACGAAGAAGCAGAACAACGTACTGACGAAACGCGCTCTGTAGAAGTTTGTCCGTTTAGGGCTACTATAGAAACATGGCGGCACTAAATGGCGACTTCCATGTAAGGGGACCCGCGGTGTATGTAGATATAAATTGCTCGTTCTAAGGTTATAAAATCATAACGGCTTATCATGTAAGGTCTTTACACACCACTGAAAACATAGTTTTGTATGTTATATTGCATTTCTGCCAATAAATTCTCCTAAATATTACACTATGCACCTTTAAGTTATTGATTTGATGGATTGTGCAAGTTGAATTCGGCGCTGGGATTGCGTTGTGTGTGAAATGGACGTAGATGGGCCTGAGCATGCTGCTGAGAGTAGTAAAAGAGAGTCTAAGCCTACTGCAAAGGCTGTGGCACTGAAAATTTAAACACTGCAAATAAGGTGAATCAAATGAAGCATGTGATTTTCTAAATAAAATATCTCATGAAATAGTGGTATAGTAGGCTGGTAATATATATCTGGCACAATGTCTTCAAGTTAAACCGGACTTTTATTTTGACGGGTTGCTGTGTCTACCTTTACGTTTCTGTGTGTGTATGATATGACGCTAGTTTTCCTAAAATGGAATGGTCAAATGCTCATGAAGTGACTCTCAGCAGATATTGTTCATGTATTTTGAAACAAATTGACAATTTATATACTTTTTAACCTCAAACGCTCGACTTGTTTACGTCGATGTGAACTTTTTTTCCCCGGTTCAGTACGGTCAATACAGTTAGGGTATGTCGAAAAACTCTTATCTCGTTTTCTTCTCCAACTTAAAAATCCTTCTACATTGCTGCAGAAGTATTGACCCAGTGTTTACAAAGTGAACATGCAGGGAAGATCAAACGGCCTTTACAAATAAAAGATAAAACAGCAATATAGGACGATTTTGACGTTGAAGAAGAAAACGAGACCGGAGTTTTAATCTAGCTTGTGCTAACAGTTGTACATGGAACTTGCTTCTTTGACAAAGGGCGTGGCAGTACTGAAATACCGTCTAAGTCAGGGGTGCCCAACCCTGTTCCTGGAGATCTACCTTCCTGCAGAGTTTAGTTCCAACCCTGATCGAACACACCTGTCTGTAATTATCAAGTGCTCCTTCAGATCCTAATTAGTTGGTTCAGGTGTGTTCGATCAGGGTTGGAACTAAACTCTGCAGGAAGGTAGAGTAGAGGCACCCCTGACTTAGACGGTATTTCAGTACTGCCACACCCTTTGTCAAAGAAGCAAGTTCCATGTACAACTGTTAGCACAAGCTAGATTAAAACTCCCGTCTCGTTTTCTTCTTCAACGTCAAAATCGTCCTATATCGCTGTTTTATCTTTTATTTGTAAAGGGCGTTTGATCTTCCCTGCATGTTTACTTTGTAAACACTGGGTCAATACTTCTGCAGCAATGTAGAAGGATTTTTAAGTTGGAGAAGAAAACGAGATAAGAGTTTTTCGACATACCCTAACTGTTGAGCACCCCTGGTCTAAGTTATAAATACCGTCTTCACCAATCGCAACGCAGCGGGACAGCAAACCAATCACAACACATTTTGTTTTTCGGAAGACGGGCCTTCATTAAACCCGAAACTAATCAAGCCATATGTGCCAGGCTGGGAGAAATGTATTGTAATAATGTAAATTATTGTTAAAATAATGCGTTTTTCAAACCACCAAGCATGAAAGCATGTTCTACTACACCCCCAAAACAAAATCAAGACTTTGTAAAAGCATAATAGGACCCCTTTAAAACTTAAACTTTAACACCATGAAAACAACATGCTAGTCATATTAAAACATGTTAGTAACCTGGTAATTATGTTAAATGTTATGTTAGCAATGTGCTGAATCATAGTAACATGCTATCTTATATCTAAACTTTTAAACTTCAAACCTGAACAACTGCTGCAAACATTCAAACAAGGCTTTTTCAAGCCATTTAGGACAAACTCTGACATTACTCTATGAGCTCCAGTTTCACTGTTGATCTTATTATTGTACATCATTGTTCTAGATATACTGCTGAATTTACTTTACGATCCGTGCACTTCCTGGTTCCCGGTTCCTTTTTTTCCCCACTGAAGAACATTGCACATTGTTTAATGTGTAAATGAAACAGAATTGTTCTTTTTCAAAGGAATGTCATGTAGTTTGAATTTTGGAATGTGCATCATACTTTTTGTTTTATTGAAATGAAAAAGCAGAGCTTGTATTTGAAACATTTTGCAAAACAAATGTTATGGATTGTTTTCAGTGATATTGTGATTTATTACAATAAGACTGACAGCAGCAGAAAAGACACTGTCACCCCTTAAGCCCCGTTCACACTAGCAGCGACTTCTGTCGCTGCATGTCGCTAGAGGCTGGCGGCGAGGTTGCTAGTGGCCGTTCTCACTACTGGTTGCCTTGACAGCGAGTCAGGTTTCTTGCCGTTAAATTCAAACATTTTGGAGGCAAAAGACTAAATATAATATAAATATAAATTAAATCTGTACATACAAACAAAAAACTAATGAGAAGCATAGCCTATATTTTTCCATTGCGTATGTTTATCTACGGCTCAGAGGAGAAGGATCACACGAGCTCTACCGCTGCCTTTCCTATTGGCTGTCGCTCCAGAAAGTCACTCTTCATTTGCATAAAGTTGAGAGATTCTGAACTTTGTCGCGTCGCTGGACACGCCCCATCCGGTCGCCAACGGTCGCTGTAGCTCGCTGTCGCTCTTGTCGCCGGAAATCGCCAGCTCTCCATTGAAATGAATGGGATCGCGTCGCTTTGTCGCTGCGTGTCGCGTGTAGTGTGAACGGGGCTTTAGGTGTGGTTAGCTCAACGCCCCCGAAGGGGAGTGGAGCAAGTCCTGTTGGGACCACCAGGGGGCACCTTCGGCGAAGATGAAAAACGCGGCCTTACCATGGGACTGCACCGAAACCTTACGATCACCGTATGCAGTTCCTGCCTCAATCTCAAGTCAGAACTATCCTCGTGCACGTCAATATCATGGCCTATATAATGCAGGAGACAGCCCACCAGGTGGCAGCGTTTTGCGTGCATGAGTGCACCGCAACCGCACACTCCACCAGAGGGCATCAACGTGCTCCAGGCCACCCCCACCCACGAGGAGAGTGCGGGGAAAGAGCCGAACACGTAGTTAAGCTCTTCCTGAACCTCCGGGAGGAAAGGTACCAGGGGAGGGCGCAGCAAGAACCGCGTCCGTCGCTGAAAACCAATCATCAGACCGCGAACGGCCAGGGAAGGCGGGAACCCAACCTCCGGCCTGGTTGTCGTGGCCGCCCAGAGGAACACGGCCATCAACTTAGCCTGAGACCTCAGCGAATCCTCGCCGTCAGAAGACGAACCGCTCCGCTGATGCGGCGATAGACATCTTAACGTCCTCATGAGCACTAAACGAGATGCAGGGCTCGTGGTAAGACGAACCGGCATCGGCATTCAGAAACCCGACGGTAATATGCTAAGAGGAGCCGGACCTCCACGGGGGCTAACCCGACAGAGCAACCCAGACTGTAGTCTTCAGGTCTCCCATGCTTCTAGGCAACGCAGCCTCGGGAGTCAGCGACCTGCGAAACCGGAAAGGGTAGAGCGCAAAGGTAGCCCACATAACAAAATGTAAGCTATGACCAAGCGTAATAATGGGTCTACCCACGAGCGCGGGCATAACCCATCCACAAATGCCATCTCAGCGTGCATTGTTTACATCCCAGACCTATGAGACAGCGATTGTGCCCGTCATGAGGAAGTAAGGAAACTATCGCTCCCTAAAAGCACACGATCAGAGATGTAGGGGGAGTGGCTTGGCATGCAAAATCCACTCGCCAATTTTCATTGGCCCTTTCCAGTTAACTCAGAGGTGATTGGCCTCCCAAGGGAGACCCCAAATACATCAGTTATGACGTAATGTCGTAGAGAATGACTGAAGGGGAACCATGGTTTTACTATAGATAAAACCAAAAAGCTATGGTTACTATAGTTAAACCATGGCAACTACAAATTAACCATGGTTTTGGTATTCTAACCATAGTTTAACCATAGTATTTGTAGTAAAACAAATGTATGAAAAAGTTGTAGTTTTACAAATGATAATCACTACACTTTTGCTATAATAAAACCATGATTAATTTTCGTAAGAGTACTTAATATCAATTTGCAACACATTCTCACTCCCAACCTGTCACATACTGACACTTGGTCAGAACTCTTTGGTGTCACTTTTTGACGTATAGGGTACTCCTTTAGTGTAATTGTTTTGACTAGCAAGGTCGTCCATTGCTTTAAATAAGAAATCTTTGTCGAGAGGAGGGAATATACTTATAGTATCTTTTGTATTTGTATTCTGTACAATGACAAAGTTGAATCTTACCTAATCTAATTAATATACAACATTAATATACAAATCATAGTCTTACAACTGCAAAATCCGCATACTGACTTGTAATTGGTCTTGCAAACACTAAAAAATCAAAACTAGTGTCCACAAAACTAGTGTGGACACTAGTTTTGTTTGTATATTTATTTTATAAATTTATACATTGCAGAAACTCACAAACCTCCGCTGACAGTAGCGTAATCCTCTGCTATGGGACAGACTGGCTTTACGTGACAGAACTGAGACTTCTCTGAGGGGCTATTAAAAGAGGTGAGTTGTTAGCTAAATGAATTACAGAATTACAGTTCGAATCACATTTACTTGTGAAACAAAAATGGCTTTAAAGTCAATAAGGCAAAAAACTATTTTGTTTGCAAAATTTGATTGAATTTAGGGCTGCACGATTGACAAAAATCATAATTGTTGATTATTCCCTTGAAATTGTAATTGTGATTTATTACATTCAATTTACATTGAATGTTTTGAATAGTTTTATACCATTGTTTGAAGCAACTGCATGCTACATTTTTATATATATTTTTATAAATAGTTTCTTCTTTAAATATAAAAAATGTAAAAATTAAAACGAGGGGGAAAAAAACAAAACCTTAAGATAACCTGTAGGAAAAATTCTCTCTCTCTCTCTCTCTCTCTCTCTCTCTCTCTCTCACACACACACACACACACATATCTTAAGCAAGCAGAATAATGTAAGTGGATTTTTTTTATTTCTTTTTTTTTTTTTTAATTATTTTTATTATTTTTTTGTAATTGACTTTGAACATAGTTGTGGTAATTGTGGTAGTTGTGGTAATTGTAATCGCGATTAGAATTAATTTTGCATTAATTTTGCAGCCCTAATTGAATTAATTAAATATTATTTAATGTAAGTGATTACATATAAACTTCTTTAATGTCATGAATGAATTAAAAAATAATAATAAAAAATATATATATCAACTGAATGGAATGGAAAAAATAAAACCGTTGTAGTGTAACCTTTAGTCTCTGGTTTTACATACCTTTTTACGGAAACAATAGCTTTTTTTTATTGCTGGTGTTCATCTTTTTTTATGATGCTCTTCAGATCACAAAATGTCAGTTGCCAATTTTAAAGGAGTTTCACTGCCCCTGGCTGTTATTGTGACATTTGCAGGTGTTGTCTCTCTGATATTCTTCGATTACTGGTCCTCATGTTCAAATTCCTGTCCAGCTCAACCACATAAAGGCAAACAATACATTGAAAGTAACTATGGCATGAACAGTTCTCTTGCTGATGCAGAAAAAGACAAACCTATTCTTCTCTTATGGGTTTGGCCTGAAAATTACAGATTTGATTTCAGTGACTGCAAAACATTTTACAACATTGACGGTTGTCATTTGACACATGATAGATCACTCTACAGCGATTCAGATGCCGTTCTCATTTTTCACAAAGCCATCCGTTGGGATCTGTCCAACCTTCCTCCATCTCCTCGTCCTCCATTCCAGAAATGGATTTGGTTTCATGTAGAATCGCCAACCAACACCAGAAGGATACCAGGTCTAGAAAACCTGTTTAATCTTACTCTCAGCTACAGACAGGATGCTGATGTTCCTGTACGGATGCGCTTGACCATCACCAAAAAACCTAATGAGGATTTTGTAATTCCCAAAAGGACAAACTGGTGTGTTGGATTGTAAGTAACAACGCTCCCTCAACTGGTGTCGGCACAAGAAACCGTTTTTACCGAGAATTAAGCAAATACATCCAAGTGACTTTGTTTGGGAGGGCTTATGCAAGTTTTCTGTATTATAAAGTCTACTATCCAACCATAGCTAGCTGCAAATTTTACCTTGCCTTTGAGAACTCCATCCACAAGGACTACATCACTGAGAAGATAAACGGGCCGCTCGTGGCAGGTAGCGTCCCTGTGGTGTTGGGTCCTCCGAGAAGAAACTATGAAAACTTTGTTCCTGCCGGTTCCTTCATTCATGTGAATGACTTCCCTGATGCAAAGTCTCTAGCCGAATATCTGCTTCAGCTGGACAAGGATGAAGATGCGTATCGCAAGTACTTCAACTGGAGGAAACATCTCACGGCAGCTCCTCATTTAATACAACAGACCCAAGAGTTTATTCTGGCTATCTGCACTGCCTGTGAGCATGTAGGACGACACAGGGAATACAAAGAAGCTCATGACATCTATAATTGATATTTCAATTAATATACGGTCACTTTTTTTAACATATAGCCTATATAATCTATAGAATTGAAACTTTGTGGCCTGTTGTAGTAAATCAGTTCAATGTTTAATACGCTTAAATGAACATTTAATCTATTAAATAATTTAGTCACACATTATTTAGTTAGCTATGTTAAATCTAGTTTATTTTTGTCAGGCCATTTGTGTCAACACTTTGAATGAAGGATCAAGCAGTAGTTTTCTATATAGACATTTGTGTATCGAATATGGTACGATATTAAAATGAAGCTTTACTGTAAATTATGAAAAGATAAAATCTGGCTAAAATATTGTAACAAGCATTGGCAAGCAAGCATTCTGTTTTTAATAAATGTATACAATAATTTAAAAATAATAATAAAATAATAGTCATGTTAAAAATAATTCATTTTCTAATGTCTCTTTATGGTCTTTATATTTTTAGGGTTAAATTACATTAATTTTATAAAGGTATGCATTTAATTTTGGCCGTTGGTTCAAAAGATGTATACGTAATATGCAGTTAGATTCTTATTTTTCCTGGCAAATAAACCAATAAATGTGCATGAACTACTCTGACACGTATCGTTACATATGTTTGTGTACACTGTTTTAAAAAAAAAAAACACTTTTTAAAAACTTTTTTTCTTTACAATGTACTCTCCATGTTGACACACCAGGGCCATGTACTTAGAAGAAGTGCTACCTGAAGATGTCAAATTAGTGACTGGATGACAACCTTGTAACTTCAACTTCAACTTGTCATGTAATTCAAATTAATGTGTGTGTGTGTGTATATATATAGATAGATAGAGAGATAGATAGAGGGAGAGAGAATATGACATTTACTTCATCATACAATATTTGATATTTGTGTATACAGGTGCTGGTCATATAATTAGAATATCTTCAAAAAGTTGATTTATTTCACTAATTTCATTCAAGAAGTGAAACTTGTATAATGTATACATTCATTCCACACAGACTGATATATTTCAAGTGTTTATTTCTTTTAATTTTGATGATTATAACTGACAGCTAATGAAAACCCCAAATTCAGTATCTCAGAAAATTAGAATATTACTTAAGACCAATACAAAGAAAGGATTTTTAGAAATCTTGACCAACTGAAAAGTATGAACGCGAGAAGTATGAGCATGTACAGCACTCAATACTTAGTTGGGGCTCCTTTTGCCTGAATTACTGCAGCAATGCGGCGTGGCATGGAGTCCATCAGTCTGTGGCACTGCTCCGGTGTTATGAGAGCCCAGGTTGCTCTGATAGTGGCCTTCAGCTCTTCTGCATTGTTGGGTCTGGCATATCGCAACACCAACACCAACACCAGCAGATGACATGACACCCCAAACCATCACTGACTGTGGAAACTTTACACTGGAGCTCAAGCAACGTGGATTCTGTGCCTCTCCTCTCTTCCTCCAGACCCTGATTTCCAAAGGAAATGCAAAATTTACTTTCATCAGAGAAGATAACTTTGGACCACTCAGCAGCAGTCCAGTCCTTTTTGTCTTTAGCCCAGGCGAGACGCTTCTGACGCTGTCTGTTGTTCAAGAGTGGCTTGACACAAGGAACGCGACAGCTGAAACCCATGTCTTGCACACGTCTGTGCGTAGTGGTTCTTGAAGCACTGACTCCAGCTGCAGTCCACTCTTTGTGAATCTCCCCCACATTTTTGAATGGGTTTTGTTTCACAGTTCTCTCCAGGGTGCGGTTATCCCTATTGCTTGTACACTTTTTTTCTACCACATCTTTTCCTTCCCTTTGCCTCTCTATTAATGTGCTTGGACACAGAGCTCTGTGAACAGCCAGCCTCTTTTGCAATGACCTTTTGTGTCTTGCCCTCCTTGTGCAAGGTGTCAATGGTCTTTTGGACAACTGTCAAATCAGCAGTCTTCCCCACGATTGTGTAGCCTACAGAACTAGACTGAGAGACCATTTAAAGGCCTTTGCAGGTGTTTTGATTTAATTAGCTGATTAGAGTGTGGCACCAGGTGTCTTCAATACTGAACCTTTTCACAATATTCTAATTTTCTGAGATACTGAATTTGGAGTTTTCATAGTTGTCAGTTATAATCATCAAAATTAAAAGAAATAAACACTTGAAATATATCAGTCTGTGTGGAATGAATGTATGCATTATACAAGTTTCACTTCTAGAATGGAATTAGTGAAATAACTCAAATTTTTGAAGATATTCTAATTATATGACCAGCACCTGTACATATTTGTAGGATTATATAATAAAATTGCGAAAACTGGAAGCCTGGTGGATTTAGTAGCAGTGTTTGTGTAGCTGTATTGCTAAAGGAATTGCTTTAGAGCAAAATTTTTTTTTTTGTTAATAGTATGATTCAGTGTGATGTGCGCAGTAAAATCAGTTGAGCAAACATCGCACCCTTCCCTGAGTAAGGACACGTCAAGTATTAAGAAGACTCAGAGAGCTTGCGTTAGTCTGTATCACTTAGAAACAGCCTGTAAAGGGAATAAAAACAAATATAATATTTAGCTTATCAGTACACCAATACCATATTAAACCATTAAAAGGCAGATGATTTTTTTTTTAAATAAATTACATTTTATTTTATTAAATAAATGTAAGCCCTGCACTTTCAGAGTCTTATTTGTGACCCTGGACCACAAAACCAGTCTTAAGCAGCATGGGTATATTTGTAGCAATAGCTAAAAATACATTGTATGGGTAGAAATCATCTACTTTTCTTTTATGTTCCATTAAGATTTTTTTTTTTTTTTTTAATTTCCTACCGTAAATATATCTAAAAAATTTTTGGTTACTAATATGCATTGCTAAGAACTTTATTTGGACAAATTTAAAGGCGATTTTTCTCAGTATTTTTTTTTTTTTTTTTTTTTTGCACCCTCAGATTCCAGATTTTTTAAAAGTTGTATCTCTCTGCCAAATATTGCCCTATCCTAACAAACCATACATCAATGGAAAGTTAATTTATTCAGCTTTCAGATGATGTATAAATCAGAAAATTCAAAAAATGGATCCTTATGACTGGTTTTGTGGACCAGGCTCACATTCATTTATTTTTTTTTATTGCAGGTTTTGACAACAGGGTTTACACACAGCAAAAACAAACTCAAATTATAGAAGTTGTATATACATTTAATTACTCAGCAGGCTTAATAGATGTAATTTAAATCCTTGAATTAAAAGGGGAATTCTTAACTTATACCTAAAATGTCACAGCCATCAGCTACTGTGCCTATGACAGCCTCCAGAGGGCACTCTACCAGATCATTGTTCAGTGTCCTCTGGTGGCTTTCATAGGCACATCAGCTGATGGCTGTGTCATAAAAGACATGGTTTTGGTCCAATCTGTAGCGAATACTTTGTTGGAAAAAAAAAAATGTTGGAACTTTATACCTCTGACCCTTTAGATTTATTACAGAGACTAGTTAACTTTCGGTTTATCTTGTGCCTTTGAGCTGGAGTCACATGTATGCGGTGTATAACTTTGAATTGGATTTCCCAGGCAGAGTTACTGGCAAGATACAAGGGGCATCTCACACAGCTTTCCAGTCAGCCACCCGAATTTCTTCGTTAGTATCATCCTCCCATACTTTTTGTAGTTTGTCTGTCCTGTCTGAATTTACATTGGTCAATATACTGTAGAAGAATTTAGGTGCTGATTAAGTTAAGCAGAAACTACCAGGGTGTGTCTTAAGACCTTTAGTTACAGTGTATATGATAGTAGACCATATTTAGCAACAACTTGATCAAAGGTCATTAGCTATTTATTTTTCACTTCATTTCATCACACAAATCTGTCTTTCCAAAGTTTTACTGCATCATTCATCCCTGGAGGGAAGTCGGGGTCATTATGTAGCGGTGTGAAGAAGGAAAGGTGGGAATGATACAGTCTGCTTTGCAGGCTAGCCTCCATATCTTTAACATATTTTTAAGAATCAAATTGCCTTTTAAGTCTGAGATATACCTGAGAGTTCCTGCCCATGAACTAATCCAAGTAGTTTTTTTAGCATTAATATGGCATTCCAATATAAAATGGGCAGATGGTTCGTTTGGCTTAATAAGGGAGGAAGCAGCTAATCCTCCAAGGGTGCTATATCTTAATCTTGGCCTTTTTCCCCAAATAACGGAAATGATAAAACCACACAGTTGTTTTAGGGCTTTATTAGGAATGAGAATAACATTAATAAAAAAAAAAAAAAGGGTTATCACAGATGATGATATATGTTCATTCAATTAATAATTGAAGATGGAGGTAGGTTACACCCAGTGTTGAGTTACTGTAAAAAAAAAGTAATTAATTACTAGTTACTAATTACATCTTCAGTGTAATTAGATTACTGACAAATTACTCTCTCCAAAGAATAGTTAACTACTTATTACTAATTGCTTTCTAAATCCTATATCAACCTTGATAGTTGTAGTTATGTAGTTGTTTGGGCGTTTGATTGTCTATCGTGATTTTGATATACGTTAGCAACTGGATCAAGGAATTTCCCTCAAGGGATGAATAAAGTATTATCTTATTAAAGTATAATCTAATCTAATCTAATCTAAGATATGGTTTGGATAGCAAAACCATGGTTAATTTTCATAGAAGGTACATATGTAGTTTAAATAGTGGCGTCAATCGATTTAAAAAAAAAAACAAAAAAAAAAAACAATTAATTGCACTTTTTTTCTTAAATTAATTGCGATTAATCCCACCTAACATTAAAGTTTTTAATTATAATTTTATTTGCATTCGGACAGAATTAGTTTTCTCAGAGGACAGAATTAAAATCGCAAAGTACGTCTGTGAAACACAAATTTCTCTAACGACCCCGTGTAAAACTAGTCCTGTCCGAATAGGGCTAAAGTTATATTGTCGGTACATGAGGCATTCTTTTTATTAAGTTCAGATTTTTTTTTCAGTGTCTCATGTTATTCATTTGTGTTTATCTCATGTTGGAACTAGTAGAAAAGAGGAAAAAGATGATTCACATATCACTTTAATTAAGCTGGATACGGTGATCTCATGCCACATTAAAGAGTGGAAAAACATATTTATTGTTGGCATTTCATAATAAAATTAACAGTTTTCAAAGGCTACAATTTGTGTTCTGTTAAAAAATAACAAATGCGCTTATTGCAATTATTTGGTGGCTGGTGCACTACAAATAATCAATCGACTTGAAAACATTAAATATTATTTCCAATCATTTATAACATTAATAAAACAGCTTGTGAATAGTCAAGCAATGTTATTTGCCTCAGAAAAGACAACAGCGTTGGAGCCCACGTTAACCTACAATGTTTGCGGGGGCCCGTACAAATGTTTTTGCATACTTGCTACATCAGTTAAATGGATAAGACGAAATCAAGATATCGAGAGAGGGATCTTGTGGCTCTTCTTTCCTAGGCAGTTTCCCTCAATAGAGGCTGTCATCTCTAACAGCCACTGCTCATAGCCATTGCAAACAGAAGAGGTGACATTTGGCGTCCTTGTCTGTTGCCTCATGATAGAGTAAATTTAGGGGATTTGAGAGCATTAGTATTTACACTGGTTGTAGGAAGAGTGTAAAATTGACCAATTTAATAAAGGTATCGCCTAAATTACATTTAGAAACCACTGACAATAAATATGGCCACTGAACCTTGTTGAATGCTTTCTCCACATTTAGTGTGATAACTAATTCTCTTTTTGTATGTTGTTTTGAGTGCTGAATAATATTAATAAGTTGTCTAATATTGTGAGCTGATGATAAGTACTGCAGATGTATGTATTGTTCATTGTTAATTCATTAACCAATGTAGTGTACTAATGTTAACAGTTGGGCTGATTGTTAACTGTTTCAGTTATGCTTTAGCTCATTTCGGCACGGCACGATTCCAAACTGTTATTTTTGTTCCGCTGACGTCGCACTGTTTGAGCAAACTAAACAGTTACTGATTATTCTCCATAACGCAGTCACTATCTGTATAGCATACCATATGTTAACACTGTCGATGCAATGACTTTATGATTAACACAGTGGAAAATAAAACCATATATGTAGGAATACTGACTAGGCCGGGTCGGCACGGAATGGTTAAACCACGGGAACGGTTTGGCACGACAGTGGAAAAGTGGCTTTTGTGTTAATGTTTTTGTAAGTCTTTGTCATCCATCCAAGACCAGCCAGATCAGTCGAACTTTGGTTTGGACCAAGCAATCAAACCAAGTGTGAAAGCACCCTAACAGACTATTTTGTGATCTTTAAACTTTTTAAGATGGTCATTTGCAGTGTTTATTGACTGAAGAAAGATTTGTTGTTTTATATCGATTTGTTTGGAGCACTATAAACATACTGTACAGTACCACTTTTAAGAATTATATTTTATTAATGTGTTTGTATTAATGTTTTTTTTTTAATTAGGCTACTATGCATAATTTAGAGCTGTTCTCTTGGTTAAAATATTGCTATAGGATATGTAGTTCTCAAGTTCCCCCCTTTAAACCAGTAAAGAATTAATTACTGGTACCGTTTCTCCTAACTGGTATAAGCAGTATTACCGTATACCATGGCAAGCCTAAGGCTGTTTTACACTGTGCAACAAAAGGAACATTAATTATAAATTAATTATGGTTGCGTCCGAAAGCTCTAAAATGCTGCCTTCGGAGGCAGCATTCCAAGGCAGGAAGGCATCAGGCACGTCCGAATTCAAATTCTGCTTCACTTCCTGTCCCCGGAGGTACCTTCTTCTGATCGAATTTTGAAGGCAGCATAGATGTATCCTTTACTGCCTTCGATTTCCCACAATCCTGTAGGAATCCTGTGTGTCATATAGGCTATATAAATAAAGATATTCTGATGAATTTAGACTTGTTACTTTATATAATAGATGAGATCTTGACCATGATAAACTTTGAATCGTAATAGTGTAAAAAGCACAATAAATAATATTGTTTGTAATAATAATATTTCATTTAAAAAAATTGTTTTGCAATATTACTTGCATCAGTGCTTCTATTTTATTTTTTTTTAAGCAAAAAGTAGTTGCCATTCTCAGTCGTCTTCTCCGACACACAGACCTTCGGTGGATTAATGACATCGAGGTCTTTAATAATACATAAAGTATTTATACATAACTGTAGATCGTCCAAAATCTACAACTTAACCATTAGGTAACCTAGCAACGGTGTTCTGCTACCTCTGAAGTCTGTCCAAAACTGTTCTCAGAGTTGCCTTCGACTAGGCTTTCAGTCACAGCCTATAAAACAAATTATAAATGTTATATTATAAATTATACATTAATTATAAAACAAACCAATAAATATTGATATAGGATCTGTTCACAAGTTCCTCCCTTTAAACCAATATAAAGTTGGTACCATTTCTCATGGTATAACCAGTAGGCTAATACCGAATGCCGTGGCAAGCCTAAGGCAGGAACATTAGGCTACATTATAAAACAAACCAACAAAACTCTCCTAGGTTTCAAAGCAGATGGACAGTTTAAACTGCTAAATTATACATCATGATCTGTCAACTCATTCTCAAACCAACTTGTTCTTATGGCAAGCCATTTTAGCTTAAAATATTCCTAGTGTTGCTCGTCGTAATTGCATTTTTACTAGTAATAATTTAATTAGAGAGCTCTACAATTAAATTCTTACTAGTAACAATGCCAATTAGAGAGTTCTCTAAATAAATTTTTACTAATTACAATTACAATTATAGAGCTCTGCAATTGCATTCTAATCTGATCAAATTAAGATCTGATTTTTTTTTTTTTTTTTTTTTTTAACTAGTAAGAATTCCATTTAGAGAGCTCTCTAATTCAGTTGTTACTAGTAAGAACTGGCTTAGAGAGCTCTTTGATTCAGTCACAGAGCTCTACAATTAAACATCTTTAATGTGTTTTTTTTTTTTTACAAGTACAAATTAAATTATAGAGCTCTGTAATTGCATTTTTACTAGTAATAATTAAATTAATTCTAATCTGAATTGTTAAAATTGATTTAAAGAGCTCTCTAAATAGAATTGTTACTAATAAGAATTAATTTACAGAGCTCTCTAATTGTAATTCTTACAAGTAAAAATTCACTTGTAGATCTCTAATTAAAAAGGAATGGAAATCAGTGGAGACAGGACTACTAAAAATTTATTTGTTGAGCGCTCTAATTAGAATTGTTATTAGTAAGAATTGAATTAGAGGGCTCTCTAACTGATATTGTAACTAGTAAGAATTTAATTGTAGAGCTTTCTAAGTCAAATGCTACTAGTACGACGGCATTTTAGTGCCACGTTATAAAATGAAATAAGATTACAAGATTAAAATCGTAATATTTCGAGAATAAAGTCAAATTTACAAGAATGTCAAAATATTATGAGAATACAGTCGAAATACTATGAGAATAAAGTCAAAATTACGAGAATAAGGTTGAAATATGATGAGAAAAGTCAAAATACTACGAGAATAAAGTCGAAATATTTCGAGAATAAAGTTGAAGTTGCAAGAATAAAGATGAAATGTTTCGAGAATACAGTTGAAATGCTTTAAGAATAAATTCAAAATATTTTGAGAATAGTCAGAATGACGAGGATTAATTTGAAGCAACTACTAGATTAAAGTTATATTTTGAGACTAGGCGACAGCCTGTTGTGCATGCAGATGGCCTGGACTGGGAGCACCGGGAGAAATTAAAAAGTCTCAGCTTTCAAAATCTGTCAGTTTTATAATGAATTCAAACAATATGTCTATTACAATAATGTGTTTTGCACACTTTTTAATGTGACGTGACAGATCGCTGTACTTGCCTAGAGTCATCTTTCTGATTACAATGAGACATTTGTTTCATTTGTTGCGATTACAAAAAACAAATACTGGGTGGCTGGCGTGCTGCAAATAATGAATGGAAGACGTTGAATATCACGTCCAATTATTTACTGTATTAAACAGTGAACGACAGCTTGTAAATAGTCACTTGTTATATAGCCTACCTCAGAAAAGACAACAATATAACTTATGTTAACGAGTTGGAGTAAAACTCAATGGATGAAAGTTTGGACGCCACAGACGTTTTTGTGTAGGTTGTGGAATTTTCACAAAGAAAACAGTATTATTTAATGAACTGATTCACATTAGCTTGAAAAAAAAAAATAAAAAAAACATTGTAAGACAGTTTGTATTTTGGTAAAAAAAAAAAAACAAAAAAAAAAAAAAACGATTTTGAAAGCTGAGACTTTTTTTATATTAACAGCACCAGAAGAACAAAGCTGGTGCAATACAAACGGAGATGGCAAAATTACACGCATCCTTCACTCAAGTAGAAGTACAGATACTCATGTTTAAAAATACTCTGGTAAAAGTAGAAGTACTGACTACACTTTTTTTTTTACTTAAGTTAAAGTAAAGTAGTATTGGCTCAGACATGTACTTAAGTAAACAGCACCCATTACTACTACCTGTTTTAGTGTCACGCTGGTAACTGGACCTCGCGTCGTATTGACACATTAATACAAAATAACTTGCAATGAATTATTAGCATTCATATTAGCTAATGAATGCATCAAGGCTAAACAACCACCATGTAGAACAGGGCCGGACTGGGACAGAATTTCAGGCCAGGAAATCTCACACTCATCCAGGCCATCCCATACACCCACAACACATTCTGAAACCATGGACAACCCTATTTTTTTTTTTGTTGAGCCATCACATTTAAATAAATGTTTAAAACCTTAGACTAGGGCCATGCAAAAAAAGAAAACGGCTCCGTCTTTAACTGCACCTTCATTTCCATTTTCCTTTTCAGTCTCTTCATTTTTCCCATGATATCTCTCTGCATCTCTCTTTGTGTGTTTGCTTTTTTTTTGACTAATTTTCTTGTGCCTGTCACTTTCAAATCAGCCATTTACCATTATGAGCAGAACTGTCTCCACCTTGTTGCAAAACAATCACCTCATTATATTCTATTTGCAGTAACAATTTTATTTAAGTTCAATTTAAAGTATCACATCATGACCAGGTGTTTTTATCTTAAAATGGCTTAAATACTATAGATTTAACAAAACTATATTTTCTAAATTGCCTAAATGTCAAAATTAGTACAATAATGATTACATCATGACAATGTCTTTACAGAAAAATCCTAATACTGAACATGTTATTGCATTATCATGAGTCATATTTTTCTCTTACCAAAATTAACCATGGTTTATTACAGTAAAAGTATAGTAACCATGTTTTGTTTTGTTTTGGGTTTTTTGGCGGATTGATTACAATCTGTTTTAATGTACAACCATAGTTTTACTATACCTCTCATGGCTAGACTATGGTTAGTGTATCAAAACCATGGTTCATTTGTGGTTACCATGGTTTTACTATAGTAACCATGGATTTTGGTTTTAATTTTCGTAAGGGTTGTGTTGTTATCTGCCCTAGCTTCCTCTGAACTTATTACAAAAGAATGTTTTATTTGTTTGCTAAATTACTACTATAACTTTACAGTAGATAATGATGTCCTTTAGCATAAAGTGTTTTGAGTGATAATAGTAATTTAGTTTAGTTTTGTTTATAGTAGCTGTAGTTTTGTCTGTTTACTTAGTTAAGCATTTGTAACACCTGTTTGCACTTATAATAACTAAGAGTTATTCTTTGTGCTATTTTTATATATATATATATATATATTTTTTATTCTGTTTTGCAAATGCAGTTATGGATGTTATTTGGACCAGTTAGGTTCGGCTATGGAGACTGCAAACTACAACAAATGCTTGAGCAAAAAAATATTCAATGTTTTTTATTTATTTTATTTTTTTTTTATTTGCCAGCTGGTTATTTACTTAGGAAATGGAAAGAAATGTAAAAGATGTAAAAGAAAGAAACAAACATATAAACAATGGTATGACAGCAGAAAGAATAAACAATATACCGGTGTCACAGAGTACAAATGTCAGATTGTGCAACAAATACAAAATCCAAAAACAAATCCATCAGTAAATGAAGGAAAGAGAAAAAAAACTGTTTAACCTTAAATCCGTGCCACGTGGATGGGCAGTAGAGAAAAAAAAAAAAAAAAACAATAAACAAAAAACTTTTGTGTCCGTAAGAGAGTCCAGGAAGACGAATTTCCCAGTACTTTAAACTGAGAATGATGAAAAATAAAAAAATGTGTAAGCTGAGATCCCACCTCGTATAGCAGAAAACCTTAGTTTAACGATGGGAGGTTTATTCAGTCAACTGAACGTCCAGATCCGTGGGGGCTCGCCATCAAGTGATTTCCAGAACTTCCACTTCCACTAGAACAAAAACCTGACCTGTATTTTAAGCCAAACAATAACAGGAATATTTCCATGTTTAGTCTGCATATCTGGACGAGAAGTAAAAGCTAGGACATAGCTATGTGCTGAATTTACATTCTCATTAAAGCAAGCTCGATCAGACTCAAATATAACGTTTACACAGAATATAGATTAAGACAAAACCCATGTTAAACCAAAAATGCATTGCTTAAAACATACATTAAAGGGATTTCATCCTACAAGTGCGCAGACACTTGTTTACCGATCGTTATCAGATTAACGTTAGCTTTTAACAAACGTCGACGAAAACATAACAGAAATGTTAAACTTACCAAATCCCTGGCAAATGATGAATTTATGAATATTTCATCACAAATGGCAATCTTTAGACACGATAATCTGCATCAGCTCTGCTGTCACTCTATCACAAAATGGAGGATTTAACTCTCCCTCTGCAGGGGAGCGAGTTTTTGGTAGGGATGGGCGGATCGATCCTGAAGTATCGATACTTTCGATACTGACGTTGTATCGAAAGGATCGATCCTCACATAAAAATATCGATTCTAAAGTGCATTTTTAACCATTAATTTAATTTATTTAGCAAGAAATTAGGTGCATAAAATAAGCCTATAAGAGGAGCAATATACTATTAGCGAATTATTGTGTAGGATAGAATACTCCTGCTCATCGGAACACACGCAAATGCTGAAAGACAGAACTAATCAATCACAGATAGCGTTCGCTGCTGACGCTTCGCTTACAGTGCTTGTTCAAATAGGGCAATAGAAGCAGCACAACTATTTTCAACATCGATAATAATCAGAAATTATGTTTCTTGAGGAACAAATGATATTTAGAATGATTTCTGAAGGATCATGTGACACTGAAGACTGGAGTAATGATGCTGAAAATTCAGCTTTTACCACAGCTGCTTTTTAAATTACAATTTTCAAAATATTAAAATAGAACATAGTTATTATAATAGTTATATTTCCCAATATTGCCGTTTTTGCTGTATTTTTGTTACAATAAGTGCAGCCTTGGTTAGCATGGTTAAAGACACATTACAAAATCGTACTGACCTCAAACTTTTGAACAGTATAGTGTACATGAAGTATTTATTTAATTAGTTAACTATTTGTGCTAAAGTTTCACCTTTAGGGGTACAACAGCCTGGCAGCCTTTTACAAAAAAATAACCATGGTTTTACTACAGTAACCACATTTTCCACATATTTGTAGTAAAAATGCAGTAACAACAAATTTACCATGGTTAACACTTTCTCTCTCTCTCTTTCAGCTTGCTTCCTTTTACCATGGTTAACACTACAGGAACATTATTTCGCCTTAAAATTTGTAGCAAAAACCATTGTAATAATAATTAATAATGATAATAAGAATTTCATTAATTTTTATTTTAAGTAATTTTAGTACTTCTGTGACACTATGGTTGTTTTTGTACTATTTGTACACCTTTCTACCTTATCTACCCTTAATGTGTGTGTACTTGTATGGTATTAGTGTGCTTCCTGGCTTTTAGGGGTAGAGAAGGTGCACCTTTGAGGTTACTGCCCCAGTAAAGAGCTAAAATACAATTTTGGTACATTTCATTTATAGACTTTCAAATATAATGTTAAGTGAGTATAATTACTTGTTTTATTCTTTTAATAATTTAAAAGATCAGTTTAGTTTAGAGGTATCGGTATCGGTATTGATATCGACGATACTGGGCTTGAAAATATCGGTATCGGATCGAAAATAAAATAAGAGGTATCGCCCATCCCTAGTTTTTGGAAGAGCAGGCTTAAAGGGCCGGTACCACTTTTTTCACATACATAATTTAACTGAATAGAACGGCTCACATAAACAAAAAAGCATACAAAAACAGGCTTTCCACTCAAAAAGAAAACTTATTTTTCTCTCTTTGTTTAAATTGAAAGAAATATAAGAAAATTAAATAATCACTGTTTTATGCATTGTGTGTTCTGCTTATTGTTTTTTTTTTCTTTTTTTTTTTTTTCTTTGCCAACTCTATCTGTGTGACTTAAATCACCTGTGCAACACATTAAACTGCTAGCAAGGTGAAAAAAAAGTTAAAAAGGTGTTCTTGTTCAGTCTGTTAATAAACTTCAAATTGTTGATATTAAGCCATTTCTGTGAGTACTTAAAAAAAATTGGCTCTTCCTCATCCCAGTAAGATGATGCAGCCACCTGGATGCAACAATATTCAAATAAATAAATAAATAATGTTACGTTCCCCTCCTGTCTAGGGGTTTAAGAGGGACGTAACAATAATAATAAATTCCAGTGGCCTGGCAGCTTCTCCTGGTGCTCTCAAATCCAGGCCATGTGCATGCGCAATACAGGCTGTACTCTCAAAATATTATAACTTTAATTTATACGAATTAAATTTCTATAAACATTTTGACTTTATTCTCAAATTATTTCGACTTTATTCGTGTTGTTTTTTGACTTTATTCCCGTAATATTTCGACTTTATTCTCATAATTTTGGGTTTATTCTCGGCATTTTTTGTCTTTATTCTCGAAATATTCAGACTTTAATCTCATAATCATGTTTTTTTTATTTATTTTTTTTTAAACACACAGGTTGAGGAGATTCCTCCCATTTTTAATGTTGTTTTTTTTTTTCTCACCAAGCCTGCATGTATTTGATCCAAAGTACAGCAAAAACAGTACAATTTTGAGATTTTTACTATTTAAAATAACTGTTTTCTACTTGAATATATTTTAAAATGTAGTTTATTCCTGTGATTTCAAAGCTAATTTTTTTAGCATCATTACTCCAGTCACATGATCCTTCAGAAATCATCCCCGTATTCTGAGTTGGTGATTAAAAAACGTATTATTATTATTATTATTATTATTATTATTATTATTATTAGTATCATGTTGAAAACAGCTGAGTGGAAATTTTTTAGGTGTCTTTGATTAGAAAGTTCAGAAGAACAGCATTTATATGAAATAGAAATCTTTTTTAACATTCTAAATGTTTTTAATGTGTTATTCTGGTTTAGGATCAGGTTTAATGTTCAGTACCCGTGTTACAGTACATATGTGTTACAACTTCCTTACTGATACAGCAGTTCAAAAGGTCCTGCTGTGTCATTGTATAGTTGGGTCAGTACTGATAGCTGTCTGATAGTGCTCTCTAGAGCAATCAGCAATGCAGGCGTGTTCATTTATTGCTAGTCTATGTTCCAACCTGGGATCAGGACATGATCCAGAAATCATATGGGACCATATATTTGACCCTGGGCCACAAAACCAGTCTTAAGTAGCATGGGTATGTTTGTAGCAATAGCCAAAAATACACTGTATGCATCTAAATTATTGAATTACTTTTATTTTATTTTATTTTATTTTTTTGCCAAAAATTATTAAGTAAAGATCATGTTCCATTAAGATATTTTGTAAATTTCCTGCCATAAATATATTAAAACCTAATTTTTGATTAGAATATGTATTGCTAAGAAATTCATTTGGACAACTTTAAAGGTGATTTTTCTCGATATTTAGATTTTTTTTTTTTTTTTTCACCATCAGATTCCAGATTTTCCAATAGTTGTATCTTAGCCAATTATTGTCCTGTCATAACAAACCATACATCAGTAGAAAGCTTATTTATTTGGCTTACAGATGCCATAAACCACAAAACAATTCATAAGGGTCAGTTTTTTAAAACAGAGATTTATACATCATTTGAAAGTTGAATAAATAGCTTTCTATTGATGTATGGTTTGGCCGAGATATAACTACTTGAAAATCTGAGGGTGCAAAAAAATCTAAATATGAAGAAAATCACCTTTAAGGTTGTCCAGATGAAGTTCTTAGCAATGCATATTACTAATCAAAAAATACGTTTTTATATATTTACAGATTATCTTCATGGAACATGATCTTCACTTGATGTCCAAATGATTTTTGGACATCGATAATTTTGACCCATTTAATGTATTGTTGGCTATTGCTACAAATATACCGTACTACTTACGACTGGTTTTGTGGTCCAGGGTTATAAATGCTCACTGCATTTTTAAAATTAGTTTGGACACATACATCTTGTATAGTTTAAATTCCTGTTTTTTTTTTTTTTTTTTCCATTCTCAAAAACAAATATACAGCAGAATATATATGGAGAGCAAAACAAGGCTTTACTGAAGGTTTGTATTAAGTAGTAATGTATTAAGGCCGTGGTTATTTTTGGATTTTAAATATTTGTGGCTTGGAAAGTTGACAGGCAGTTTTATGTATGTTTTGCCCTCCAGGTCTATGAGCCAGTTATATTACTCAAACCTATAAATGAAACAATGTAGTGCTTCTATATTTGGTTTGAATGGAATTTAAAAAATGAACCTCACACTGGAATCAGATCATGGTCAGACTTGTAGCTTTGCTCCACTGCTGTTTAGATTTTCATTCTTCTTTGATATTTGTTCATGTTAAGAATATGACTGGTTAACTCATGTAACGAGGGTACTGCAAGAGGTGCCACCTCCTGGCTGAAAGGTGTAAATGACCACTTAAAAAATGCTGTTACTTTGTTTATTTATGCAATAATTGTCTTATAGTCTTCTAATTGATTTGTGTTTAAAGCAATATTTATAACTGTGATACAGTACTTTAACCAGGATACTTGCTGTTTGCAGCTGGGTTTAATAGGTAAATCTTGTTAAACTGGTTACTGTGTTTGGCTGATGGGGGGTGCTGTGTCATAGTGATATTTGCATACTGAATTGTGATTGGTCCATGTCACGACTTCTCCAGCAGTGGCACTTCCTCCTGCAAGCAAACCAGTTTTTTTCTGTTCACGGAAATCATGCTTCAGTTCAACCTGCTTTCATATGTCGGTTTCCTTGTTTCGTGTAATCGTCAAAAATTGGCTTTTCATGCAATGAAAAATTCCAGATTTGTTCTCCTTCAATCAGGTGAGGAACTTAAGTTCTTTGTTTCAGAAAATGTAATTTGAATATATTTTCATCAGACTAAAATGGTCAGTTTCACTTTTGTGTTTTATTACAAGATAGTGATTAAATTTCACTTCTGTAGCTTGTGTCTCTCACCAACATGTGACCTGATTGTACAGTAGTTTTATCCAAGCAGTTCTTGTTTGTAAAAGTGAATAAACTTACTGCAATTGTTTTCTTTAGATCGAAGATGTCAAACCCGAAAACCCCGTCTCTGCTACGTGTGGGTATAGTAGTGACATTAGCAGGTGTCATCTCTCTGAGTCTTGTGTTACTCTGGTACTCGCCTTCAAACCGCTGTCCACCTCCAGCGTATAAACCAGACCAATATATACAAATCAGCTCTGTTGAGAGCAATAACTCTCTTACTGAAACAGTAGAGGAGAAACCTATACTTCTGTTATGGGTCTGGCCTCAAGATTATAGGTTTGATTTCAGTGACTGCAAAAAGTTTTACAATATTGATAACTGTCAGCTGACGGATGATAGATCTCTCTACAACAATGCAGATAACGTCATCGTTTATCACAGAGACATCAGATGGGATCTGTCCAACCTTCCTCCATCTCCTCGTCCTGGATTCCAGAGGTGGATTTGGTTACATTTGGAATCGCCAACCAACACCATAAAGATACCAGGTCTGGAAAACCTGTTCAATCTCACTCTCAGCTACAGACAAGATGCTGATATTCCTGTACGGTTGCGCTTGACCACCACCAAAAAACCTAATGAGGATTTCGTAATTCCCAAAAAGGACAAACTGGTGTGTTGGATCGTAAGTAACAACGCTGCCTCAACTGGTGTCGGCACAAGAAACGGTTTTTACCAAGAATTAAGCAAACACATCCAAGTGACTTTGTTTGGGAAGGCTTACGCAAGGTTTCTGGATTATAAAGACTACTATCCGACCATAGCTAGCTGCAAATTTTACCTTGCCTTTGAGAACTCTGTCCACAAGGACTACATCACTGAGAAGATAAACGGGCCGCTCGTGGCAGGTAGCGTCCCTGTGGTGTTGGGTCCTCCGAGAAGAAACTATGAAAACTTTGTTCCCGGCGATTCCTTCATTCATGTGAATGACTTCCCTGATGCAAAATCACTAGCGGACTATCTGCATCAGCTGGACAAGGATGAAGATGCGTATCGCAAGTACTTTAACTGGAGGAAACATCTCACTCCGGCTCCTCATTTAATATTGCAGACACAAGAGTTTATTCTGGCTATCTGCACTGCCTGTGACCATGTAGGACGACACAAGGAATATAAAGAAGCTCATGACATCTATGATTGGTATTTCAGTTAAGGTTACCTCAGGTTTTCATATCAGTTACTGCAATGTTTATGCGATAGCTCATTTTATATAAATTGTTACTTTTGATGTTAGATTTTGTAAGTAGTCTGGTGAAAGTTTGCTGGTAATTAGGTGAAGATGTTTGTACTGTAGCTCAAGTTTCATTTTATATTCCAGCCCCCCTTTTTTTTTTTTTTTCTTCTTCATTTTGACAATTGCTTTGCAGAACTAGCAAAGTATAGTCAACGTATTTACTTCACATGTTCCAGACTATTTCTATACTATTTTGAAGCTGAACTTGGCATTTGACATGTACAGTTCAGTGCAGTAAACAAATTAAAATAAACTTTAAGAAATAATAAAGCAAATGTTGATTGAGTGCAGTGTTGACATTCAAACTGATTTGTTGTTGTTGTTGTTGTTGTTGTTGTTGTTGTTATTGTTGTTCTTGTGTAACAGGGCCATTCATGTCTAGCTCTGTCTTAAGTCTCAGGTTTCCAAGAGTGGATTGCAAGACTTTCTGCAGTCACAGAACTGTAAACCACATGGTCAACATAACAGATACAGTATGTGGCCAACTGATTAAAGTTGTATGGAAAAGAGTGACCAGCAGCTACAGTACATGCAGAAGAATGAAAATCATGTGAGTAAGTACATTTATTTCCATTTCTAAGTGAACTGTTCCTTTAACTTCGCTGGGCTTCAGTAATATGTAACCACAGAGATACCAGAAGCTTTTAGGAGTTTCAACATAAAAAGGGAACACAAGGCACAGTGATAGATAGGATTAAGGCTTTGGGTGTGACTTCACTGTGTTATGTTAGTTACATCATTCAACAGAGTTTAATGTCAAAGTACAACCTTGATAGTTGAGCTTAACATCATTTAATACTAACTAAATAGTTAATAGTGATACTGTTTGTACCAAGTATAAATGTTCTTTGTATATTCTGTTTATACTGAAGTTAATATATCTGAGCAGTTTATGGATGGCCTGGCCATATTACTGGTTATTCAGGTTTATGGGTTTCACATGGTACAGTAACAAAACCTGTTTAAATGACAGGCTTGTATTGCTTATGTTGCTCATCAACTTTTAGTTGAAAGCACAATCTGTTTTGTTCTGAACAGACCTTTTGGACTATAGAACAGTAAAAAGCGATATTCTTTAAAATCATTGTGTATGATGGCCATAGTCTATTCATTCTTTCATTCTTACACAATAGTCTGTGCAGATTCCTGTGACAACACCCTGAACAACACCGTTCATTTTCCCTCAGTTTGTGAGATCATTCACAGCAGCAGTAGTGACAACATTACCAGGAGTTATGCTGTAATATTACAAGACTTTTCAGGCTGAATCTGGTCCTGGATGACTAATTCTACAGGTATTATATACCTCACTAGTTCCCCTGCAGGGGGATCTAGGGGCAAGACTGAGCATGCATTTTTAAACTATGAATTGTCCACAAATAATCCTCTGTTGCTGTCCAGGAGATGGCGCTGTTGATCTGTGCATGACTGTTAGTACACATTGATGGAAGTGGAAATACTGTACCAGACAAACTGGTTTTAGATTTCAGGACTTTTGAAAAAGGACAGATGACCAATAGTCCTAGTGCATGCATAATTTTCTAGTGTAATCGATTTGCTTTCTGGAACTTTAACATCATTTGCATGTGTCTTGCACGAATTAATGTTTAGAGGAAAGCATGGCTGGTGTTGTTGCAGACAGCTGAGCAATTACAGTGAACATAGGCGTGCATCTTCCACGTGGCTCCGGTGACCCGAGAGCCTACAAAACCTGTGGCTAGAAGGGATACAATGAAATTAATTGTTCTACCTATTGGATTGCTTTTTTTTTACGGCTATACCTACCCCAACCCTTTAACTTTGATGTGCGCATGCCCAGTAGCTAGAGCTGTATTCTAGTGATAGGAAATTCGGATCATTTTACCGACTCGGACATTTGAGTCTCGTTCAGCAAAATGAACGAATCTTTTTTTCGAGTCATTTCGTTCATTTTAGCAAAATATAATTAAAATATTACGTGTTACTTCCCTAACACATCTACTGCTTACACAAACGTTGATCATACTACAAACAAGACAAAACTATAATGCTATAAGAAACAAAAGATTAATTCATTGTTTACCTGGGTCATTAGTCTATGATTAGCTCACCTCACCTCTTATCTGACAAGTTTTTGGCTTGGAGTCGTTCGTTCATCACGTGACAGCCCCATAAGCTTAACCTATGCAGTCTGAGCCGGAAAGAGAATTGATTAGTTCATCTCTCAAGTCTTCGGGTTTGAGTCATTCATCACGTGACAGTCCCATAAGACGAACGAACGACTTGAAAAACCCGAAGACTCGAAACAGGTGAACTAATTCCAGTACAGAACCTAATAGGATGTTGTGCATGCGCGACTGAACGAATCACTCCCTGAGACGACTCGTTCTTCCCGAGTCACATTAAAGATTTGTTCAAAATGAACGAATCGTCCAAGAACGACCCATCACTAGGAGGCATGCGGAAGGCCGCGCGGGGGCGGAGCGCAAGCGGTGCTCGTGGACCCAAAATCCTGCCGCTGCCATGAGCACGGCGCTTCGCGGTAGGCGCTGCCAAATATAAAATTTTTTTATATTTTTGTGAGCGGCAGTGGCAGCTACGTCGGCAGTAACCAATCAGTGAACAGATTATTAACAACCGATCATAGAACATTTAACTGAATGGACATATAACTGACAGTTGAAAATGGAGAAGATTGATTTTTTTTATGCTTTTAAGGCAATTCTTCTAAAACAACAAAGTGAGTTTGGAGTAAAAACATTTTCACATGCTTTCAGATGTAGCACCATTTACTACACAGAGCCGTAGTTTACTGAGAAGCTACGCAAACAGCTGTCATTATCACGAACGATTTCTTTCGATTTCATAATCATGCAATTAAATCGTCTGCGATAATGAACACGATATAGCGTAGCTTGTCAGTGAACTACGGCTGTGTCTTCTAAATGCGGCTCCATCTGAAAGCACTTTCTGGAGATTTACAACTGATTACACAACCAGCTTTACTGACAACATGTGCATGACAATCGCCTTCAATTAATCATGCAGCCCCATATCATCCCGTCAAGCAGCTGAACGCCAGTGTGCGGTGGCTATGGTGAGAAGATGACTATTTGTCAATGTGTTGCTCAGGAGGCAGTGGTCTTGCAAATGACTGCACTTGGGTGACATCACAGGATGTTTTAATACAGAGGTGCCCAAACTCGGTCCTGGAGGGCTGGTGTCCTGCAAAGTTTAGCTCCATCTTGCCTCAACGCCTGTCTGGAAGTTTCTAGCATGCCTAGTATAAGCTTGATTAGCTGGTTCAGGTGTGTCTAATTGGGGTTGGAACTAAACTGTGGTTAAGATCGCATCTGATGATTGCGTGTATGAAGTCTGAAATTCGGCTCTCTAGTCAAGTCACAACATGTTTAATTATAAAGCACCTTATATAATATTTTGCTTTAATGAAAACAGCTTTACTGTATTAAATATGGTGAAACAAACAAACACTGTTAGGTTTACTTTCGATTAGAGTAATGTAATCTCTCCAGTTTTTAATCACAGACATCTGATTTCAGTGAAATGAACAGAGGAAATAAACCTGCGTTAAAGAGGGGTGGAGCTGCATAGCACACCTATTACAAATAGTTCAGCGGTATTTGCCTGGAGCAAACTTTTCCAGGAAGTTTACTTTGGCACGCTGTTATGACTTTGTATGAAATGACATCACACCAGTTTGTTCTTTGATTTCACCTGAAGTATTTTGGGGCCTTAATTCACTATCATAAAAATGTATTCCAGACCTCAATAGTTCACATGAGCAAGTAACTTTGCTAAAAAAGTTTCATCAGTTAGGTTTATATATTTGTATTCTTTTGGAAAATAAAAAAAATGTATTCTGTATCTGACTACCTGTTATCTGATTGATCGTTTTATTTGAAATTGACATTAAATTTAATTCTTTATGAATTAAATTCTTTATGCCTTGATTTGTTTTAACTTATATTATTTTCTGTACAAATGATCAATTTGCGTGAGAAAGCAAATTGATCTGTTCAAGTTGTTTAAGTTGGTGACAAGCAGGAAATGTTCATGGTTCTGAAGCACTGAAATAGTCTACAGGATCAAATAAAGTATGAGAGTACATACAATATACATGTGTATCCAATTTCAATGCAATGGCCTTTGTATGGATATTTTGCATTAATATGAAATGGTGACACTAAATAATAAGAGTCTGTTTGTAACATTAACCTTTTGAGCCAAAACCATGACTATGACATACCTGAATTCACATCTCAGATTCCCTTTCAGTGAGTCACGTTCGACGTTACGTCGACTGATGTCATGGGGTCTCCCCAATTCCCTCCATTTTAAAAACTATCAGTTATTGGTCAGTGGGGTCCAGCCTAGTTGTCGTTTTCTGTAAAATTCAGATAAAAAAAATAAAATCAGTCGACCTCTAGAAAATATGGATCCACATGCATCACACTAAATAACAAACACCACCCGACAGCATGTCGTATGTTCTGTTTTTGAAAAAGTCAATAGCACACTGAATGAACTTGGTCTTTGTTGGGATAAATGTTTGGTGTGTGTGAGAGTAAGTGAGAGACATGTTAGGAAAAAATAAAGGAATCACTGATTTGGTTTATGATGTAGCTCCACATATTCAATTCACCCAATGTTTGATCTCACGCTGGTATCAGATAACTTAGTAAATGCATGTGATTGGTATATTAAGAGTAATACTACCTTAGGAAGTGACCACTTTCCAATTCTTACTAAAGTTATTACAAACATATGCATTCGAGAAGGAAGTAGTTCATGAGTTCATGCAAACGTCAGTGCCAGGGTGACATCATAGGATGTTTTAATGCAGAGGTGCCCCCCTAAAAATGGCCTAGCGATGCCCATGGTTGTGTCAACAATTTGTTTATGTGTGATGCAGAACTGCACATTTCACAGGTCTTAAAAATGCTCTTCCACAAATCAGTATTATGCGCAAATTGTTATTAACAGAATTTACAGAATTTTCATTTTTGGGTCCCTTTAAGAGCACAGTGTTGTGGGCTCTATTTGTAGGAATTGTATTAAGTTGGCCCAATAAAGTCAACTTACTGATCAGCTATTTAAGCTTCATCTTCTTTTTCTCAGCTCAGTATCTCCTCCTACAGCTTTAAAGCTACAACCACCAAACTCAGATCAGACCTTTAGACTGTTAAGTTAGTTACTTTGACCTTTCTAACTTTCTAAGTCCCATAGACTTTCATTGAGCGGGTCAAAACTTTTGTACAGTAAGACTTTTTAGGACAAACTCTGTCTTGTAACTCTTATTACAATTTGTCATGAGTATCATGCTCTTGCTTTCTATGAGCTCCAGTTTGACTGTTTTGTATATCTTTGTTGCAGATTTGGTGCTGGATTTACCATGCACATCCCTGTTCATGGTTCCTTTTTCCACTTGAGAACATTGCACATTGTTTAATTTATAAATGGAACAGAATTGTTCTTTTTCTTTTATTTTTCTTTTAATTTCAATTTTTCTAAAATTTTTATTCAGATTTTTCGTTTCAGTTAAAAAAAGTATCAGTTCACAGTTCAAGAGAACTATGTACAGACAGATGCCATGAAGCCGTCCACTTGTACAGAGAAAGAGGATGAGGAGAAATAGAAGAAATAACATGGTAGGAATGTCAACTTTTCAGTCTATCTAGTAATATTTGTTCAACTCTGAATACTGTCCTTTGCGCCGTTGCGCCTGGCAGTGGTACCTTCCAGCAAACAATGTCTCTGAAGTATGATAGCCAGGTAAAAGTTTTGGGAGTGGATGGTTCTATCCATAACTTTAAAACAGTCTTTTTGGCAGCAGTACTTGCAGCCGATAGGGTCCTTTTTTCACGAGCATTCAACTGGACAATAGTATATCTAAATGCAGGAAATCCAAAAGAACAGAACATACAGATTTCCACCACAGGGCATTCCCAAAACAGGTGCAAGTATGAGCCTGCCATAGATTTATTACATAAATGACAATAAGGATCAGATCTGACCTTCATCTTGTATAAGACACTGAGAGTGATACAGGCCCTATTGATACACTTATAATGTATCATCTGATGTCCAAGATTCTTAGAAGCAGTAAAACATCTGGCCCATACCACATCCCGATCAGGTTAAGCAAGACCTTCCCTTTCCCAGGAGTGGATAGCTGAAATATGAGTGTACTGCAGTAAAAGGATAGAATTATAAATCTTAGAAACTAAACCACTAGAAGGAGTATTAATGTCCAACCACTCCCACAGAGGACGTGGGAGCACATTGGTGGCCCAAGGAACAGAATTGTTTTTTTTTTCAAAAGAATAACATCTAGTATGCACATCTAGTTTGCTCATGTGCCAACTTGTACAGAATGACAATAAAACTAACTAAAAACATAAACTTTTACTTTTATTAAAACTGAAAAAGCAGGGCTTGCATTTTAAACATTTTGCAAAAGAAATGTTATGGATTATGATTTTAGTGATATTGTGTTTTATTACAATAAGAATGACAGCAGCAGAAATGACACACCTGGATTTTGTCTTTTGACATGTTTGTCTTGTAGTGCGCTTACACTGTCAGAAAAAATGGTATACAGTTCTGTAACTGGGGCGGTGGTACAAAAGTGAAAAGGTCATCATTTGTACCTTACCTACTCCTAAACAGTACAAATTAGTGCCTTAAAGGTACATTTTAGTACTTTGAAAGTGCATATTGGTACCTTAAAGGCACATATGAGTACTTTTAAAAATACATATTTGTACCTTTTCACTTTTGTACAGTACAGTGACTGAACTGAGTGTAGAGTTGTGCCTTACACTTTTATTGTTTAACAGAAAATGTTGGTCTTTCTTATCTTTCAGCTGAATAACATTACAACCTGTCGGCATACAAAAGGATCATTGCATTGTTCCGGACACTCTTTTGTTGTGTTCTCTATCTCACTGTGACTGCAAGTCGCAAAGGTCTTTAACAGTCCTTCATAGTCATAGTCTATTTTTCAGTCAATGGAGCCCAACTTTCAGAAGCTTCAAAAGCATCATCAAGTAATGTCATCAAGCCTCTAACCGGTGACTTACAATGCTCTTATTACAGGGACCCCCAATCCCCTGGAGAAAAGAGCCTCAAGGACACACTGGTAGTTGTGAACCAGCAAACTTCTGCTTACCAGTTCAGTAGTTTAGCCCACTACAATAATAATAGAGCTACAACAAAAATTAGCATGTAAATGTAAACATGCAATGAAGTTTGACAAAAAAAAAAAATGAATCTAATTTGTTAAGATGTATTTTTTTGTTGGCATTTTTTGCCAGGACAGATTAGGATTGACAGGAAGCGAAGTGGGAGAGAGAGGCGGTGTGAGATTGGGAAAGGTCCTCGAGTCAGGATTTGAACACGGGACGCCCGGAGCGCAACGGCGTTGTTTGTCGGCGCACTGCCCACAAGGCTATCGGCGCCGACAAACGTTTTATTCTGTTTAAATACTTCGTTACTGTACTTAAGTACATTTTTCTGGTATCAGTACTTTACTTCACTATTTATTTATTTTTCTGTTACTTTTACTCCTTACATTTTTACACAAATATCTGTGTTTTCTACTTCTTACATTTTCAAACCAGGCTCTTTACTTTAGTTTTAATCAGCATTTGGTGAATCACCATTCGATAACAAATTTCTAAAAAAATCATGGATTAGCTAGTCTCGACTGGCAGCGCGATTCGGTTTGCGCGTGCTCCACGTCTCCGCCAAACTTTTTCTATCAGAGTAATCAATGCAAGTGACTTGAGAATGGAGTGGAAGCGCCCAGGTGGATCATAGAAGCAAAAGTACTGACCTGTTCAGGACTTCAAGCGCAGTTTTTTAAAAGCCTGATGGATGAAACAAGAGAGTTAAATTCAACAAGAAAAAAAAAATAAAAATAAAGGAGATTTAAATTAAATTTTGCAAATTTGACACATAAAATGGAGAAATCGGCAACATATTCAAGAGATAAGGATTTTATCTTTAAGGATAAAATGTGGGTCACATCATTAAAAATATAAGAAATGTATTAGTTATACTACAATCACAAAGGGCAGCTATTTCTTCAACAAGACCACAAAATGAGCAATATTTACCGATAGATGAATTAAACCTGTCGCTCATATCTTTTAAGTTGTTGCGCTTATAAGTTTGTAGATCGCATGATAACGTAAACATGGCGGATGATGTCCCACAGTGAAGGAGGATCCACAAAACTACAAAACAAGGTCTGTGTACTGTGATAGGGTCCAGCTTGGGTCTACCCTGGAAACATTTGGCTGAGGTCCTCATCCAGACCGCTCCAGAAACGGTCCATTAGCATAACCTCATCTCCAGAAACCAGGTGGCAAACAGCGAGGAACTCCTTTACATAATCCTCTACTCTGCGGCCATCCTGAAAAATTGAGCACAGAGCGCTTACAGGATCCCATACTGCTATGTGTTCCATTTGTTTGGGAACAATGGAAACAGAAACTTTCAAGTCCTTAAACAAAAGATGGGGAAAATAAGACAGGACTGTAACAGGTATATTTACAGTGCATGTTCGCACCATTGGTAAATATGAGCAAAGGACGCTGTGAAAAAATGTCTTTACTGTTTAACCTTTTGATCTTTTGCTCAAAATTGTAAACTCGGTTGTATTAATAAACAGATATCTTTCTTAAATATATGTGTTCCACAATTATTGGCACCACTATAAATTCATATGAGCAAAATATTTTTGTAGTATATTCCCATTGATTTTTTTTTTTTTTTTTTTTGTACACATGGTGACTAGGAATAGGAAATTGTTCAATCATGACCTTCTGTTTCACATGACTATGAGTATGCAATACATAGGCCAACCCTCCTTAGTCATTCATCACAATGGGTAATACCAAAGTTCATAGCTGTAATGTGTGGTAAAAGGTTGTTGAGCTTCACAAAATGGGAAGTGGTTATAGAAAATGGCAAAAACACTGAAAATGCCCATTAGCAGTAATGTTAGTATTATTAGTATTAGGACACGTGTCTACTATCTTGCCCCAATGTCAAAAAATCTCCAAGAATCACAGGAGGAGAACAGCAGAGGTTAGTTGGTTCTTGGGGTCGGAAAGTCTCCAAAACTACAATTGGACATCACCTACTGTAATGAGGAGTCCACTGAACGGGAAGTTAAAGGTGAATCCAAGTGCAGTTTATTGTAGTGTCCAAAGTGAAATACAAAATACAAAACAATGTAGAGAATTTACAAATGACACTGAAGCTTTAATGTGCATATTGTGCATGCGACACAATTTCTAGTGAAGCCCTGTATCGGGGCGTGTATTTGTTTCCCAGAGTCACATGATCCACGACAAATGAAGCCTCACTTTCTGTCCAATCACATGCACCTTTCTCTTTGCGCGTCAGAAGATTCGAATCCCCAGATCTTACTTTACTAATAAGTTTTCATTCAGACTTGTTATATTATATTATATTTTAAAATACCCAGTCATACAAGTAATATGAAGAGCACAAATTATTTGAGGAAAATTAAATATTATGCAATTCATATATGTGTACATTATTCTTCTACTAATATTGATTTTTGCACTGCCACAGTTTAATGGGTAAATAAACTTATCAGAGACAGAAATGAAAAAACACACACACGCATGCACAGTTAGGCTTTTATTTGTGCACGTAACGTGAGTCGATCTATGGAATGTGTGGTGAATGCTTCGTCTGACAGAACTTCTTTCGCAGGCTTTTGGCTGCTTTAGTCTTTTACTAACCACCAGATAGTGCTGTTTTCGACACTCTCAAAGCTTCAAATCTTTTCCTGAAACAGTCAGAGGAAAGCCTCATTGCTTCACGAGGCTTCATTTGCCCATCACTAAAACAATGACCAAAGACTTGACTTGACACAACTCACCAAACGGAGGTTATATACATTCAATACACAACAAGAGACAATGGCAATATAAGGGCTACTTATAGCAAACAAGGAGGGTCACATGACATAAACCAAACAATGAGAAATAAGACACATGACTAGAACAACCAATCAGAACATGACACATACACAAGGCAGGGATACACATTAGGTGTGTTCGACTTAACGCAGTGCTGCGCAACTCTATCAAATTCTGACTTGAAGCAGTGCATGCCGGTTAGAAATTTTGTCACATGTGCCATCAAAGTACCACGATAGCGATTTGAGAGTTTCTTCAGAGCTCTGGTGACCACATGATTGACCAGATTCACCACATGACAACGTCACGTGTGTTTTGGGTTTATTCTAACATACTCAAGTCGGATAATGCTGACAAATCTGTGTTTTTAGAACAATAAAAGTGCTTCTACTGTAGTCGCAATGGTATATTGAGTCATGTTGATTTGTCATGAAATACTGATAAAAGCATAAATAACCCCACTTTATTAGTATTTAAATAGTATATGTTTATGTTGATTATTATTCTTGTTCAGATGGCACTGTATTAAGCAGTGTATGAAACGTGTTTCTGTTGCTCATGAAAACGCTTTTGAAAGGTATGTGTATTTGATAAATATTGCATTTAATTCACTTCATCTGTGATAGGGCATGCAAATCCGACTTGACAGCTCCGTTTTCAACTCCGCCCGCGACTGCTCTCGGCTACTCTCGTTGATCGCCGTCTGTAGCCGTAAATGAAATCGAACACGGCTAAGGATCAAGGGAAACGTGATTAACCAAGGACCATGACAACTTCAAAATAAAAGACATGAAACAAAACCCAAAACCAGGCGTGACACCTACATTATCACAAATTGTTCGGAAGGGAACTCAAGCATCTTCAGTTTGCCAGACACTACTGCACTCTATGGTCAGATGTCGAAACCAAAATAGAGCTTTTTGGCAATAAACATTGGAGGTGAGTTTGGCACATACAGAGAGATAGCCATATGGAACCTCATGCCCACAGTTAAATATGTTGGTGGGTCTTTAATGTTTTGGGTCTGTTTTCCTCCTAGAGGACATCTTGTTATGATACATGACATCATGAACTGAGGAGGAGAGTCCATCAGGGTGCACCTCAAAATCTGGTAAGGATCTGAAGAGATTCTGTATGGAGGAATGGTCTCAGATCCCTTGCCATGTATTCTCCAACCTCATCAGCCATTATAGGAGAAGGCTGCACTGAGAAAAAATGACTCAGTTGAGCTGTATAATTGTGGGAATAAGAAAAAAATCAATATTTTCAACAAATAAATCTACGTATGGTGCTTTAATTAAATTTTTAAAGTAACTTACTTAATATCAGTTTGCAACACATTCTCACTCCCAACTCGTCACATAGTGACACTTTGTCAGGACCCTTTGGCGTCACTTTTTGATGCACAGGATACCCCTTTAGTGTCATTTTTCAGTGCGCATAATCATCCATTGCTGTAAATAAGAAACCTTGTCGTCAATATGCAGACTCGAAAGGCATTGAAAATTATATTGTCATAATTAAATTAAAAATTGTAATACTTTTGCCATTATTGCATATATATGTTGGGGTGTGATTTTTTTCAATGTCAACAGTCACAACAACTTACCTTACAGCGCCCGTACACGTCCGGGTTCTTCCCTCCTCACTACCCTCGAGGACGGGGCAGCCAGGGGGTACGTGGATGTTCCCCAGGTGGAGCGTGCAGTTGCGGTGCACTTGTGATCCTGGAGGAATCGTCTGCGTCTCCCTTCCAAAGCCTCTAGGCTTTCGTCGGCTCTCGCTGCGAAGGCTTATAGTGCGGCGGGCCAGGCTGCCTCTGCGCTACACGCCATGGCCATCCTGCAGGTCCGCCAGGCCCAGGCGTTAAAACAGCTGCATGAGGGTAGGCCTGACAAAGGGGTTATGCAGGAGCTGCGTACGGCGACCAACTTCGCTCTCCGGGTGCAACTAAGGTCACGGCGTGGTCCCTTGGTCAGGTGATGGCTACTATGGTAGTCCAGGAGCGTCATCTCTGGCTGAACCTGGCGCAGGTGGCCGACGCCGACAAAGTTCGCTTTCTCAGTGCAAGCTCTCCCCTGTGCAAAGCATCTCTTTTCTCAGGATGGAGCTGGATTCGGTCAATGTGATGGCGCGCCTCACGGAAGAGCGCGCAGAGTCAGTGCCCAGTTGTCTGAGTTTATTCAGACACAGCACAGCGGTCCCTCTAAAGATCTTTCAGAGGCTACTGGGGCATATGGCAGCTGCAGCTGCAGTCACGCCACTCGGCTAGCTTCATATGAGACTTC
This sequence comes from Cirrhinus mrigala, assembly GCA_036247105.1. Lineage (NCBI taxonomy): Eukaryota > Metazoa > Chordata > Actinopteri > Cypriniformes > Cyprinidae > Cirrhinus > Cirrhinus mrigala. The sequence continues at coordinate 35,509,770 of CM070014.1, forward strand.
AGCGCTTGAAGTCTCAGTGCTTCAGCACTGGCTCCATGGCCGGATCCCGAGATGGGCATGGCACCGCGGCACATTCCGGGTCGGTGTTACCCCGGAATGTCGCCTCCTTTTCAGCTGTGGTCAGTTCCTATGGGCAGGGGTGCCCTTGGGACAGGTCCCGAGGCATGTGGTTGTCAACACGGATGCCTCCAGTACAGGCTGGGGTGCTATATGCAATGGGCAGGCAGCCTCAGGCTCCTGGACAGGACCCTGACTGCAGTGGCATATCAACTGCCTCAAGTTGCTAGCCGTGTTTCTCGCACTTCGTTGGTTGTTGAAGTTGCATGTCGCAACTCGCCCACCATCTCCTCCTTTGGAGTCTGAAGTGGCTCAAATCGCTACATGCCGTTCATATTCCGGGGGAGCTGAACCTTCCAGCAGATGCACTCTCACGCCAGCTTACTGTCCCTGGAGAATGGAGACTCCATGCCCAAGTGGTCCAGCTTATCTGGTGCCGATTCGGGGAAGCTCAGATAAATCTGTTTGCTTCTCCGGAATCCGCCCACTGCCAGTTGTTTTGCTCCCTGACCGGACGCCCTGGCACACAGCTGGCCCCGGGGACTAATTAAGTACGCCTTTTCCTCAGTGAGCCTCCTTGCACAGACCCTGTGCAAGATCCGGGAGGACGAGGAGCAGGTCTTGCTGGTTGTGCCTTATTAGCCCACCCAGACCTGGTTCGCGGAACTCATGCTCCTCGCGACAGCCCCTACTTGGAAGATTCCCCTGAGGAAGGACCTTCATTTTAAGAACTAGGTGGAGTAGTTTGTTACTGTGCTGGTAGTGGGTTTCCTTCGCCCCCTCCAGATGTGGCTTAAATCTCTAATTTCTCCACGATTTACCATCGTGTTCCTCTACTCTCACATGGGATTCTGTATCTACAGTCTTCACATGACGTTTGTTTTGTCACTGTCTCCACCCCCCAACGGTGTGCCTCAATCTAATGGCATCCCTGTGGGGCCCCTTCTGCTGGCTCCCAGGGCGTTGGGTAGGTTACGCATTGAGTACATTTGTCCTCAATGGCGTAACGTGGTTTAGGCTTGTGGCGTTTTCCATAGGGACCCCAAATACGTCAGTATTGACGTAACATCATAGAGAACGACTGGAGGGGAACGTCTCGGTTACAACTGTAACCCTCGTTCCCTGAAGGAGGGAACGGAGACGTTACATCCCTCTTGCCACAACCCTGAACTACGCTGGAGATGCCGGTGGTCTTGGCTCCTCTGCAAAAAGCTGAGTGAGTGGTTGCATGCCGCCATCTTATATACTCGTATGTACGGAGGTGTGGCGTGGCATGCAAATTCCACTCGCCAATTCTCATTGGCTTTTTCTTCTAAAGATCGGAGATGATTGGGCTCCCAAGGGAGACCCCAAATACATCAGTATTGACATAACGTCTCCGTTCCCTCCTTCAGGGAACGAAGGTTACAGTTGTAACTGAGACGTTATATATATCCTGCACACGGACACTGTCAAACAGAGATATCATAAAACAAATCTGACCATTGTGACAGAAAAAAACAATCAAACAAACAAAAAAAACATTAGCATTGCCATATAGAGAACCACATCAATGAACACCTGGTTGTTGTCTGAACTCATGGGCATCGTTAGGCCCTTTTTAGGGGGGCTATATAGGATTACTCAGTCCCCCCAAATTTTGTGATTAGGTCCATAAACTGTACGCAAATTCGTGATCACCTCAGTCCCCTTTAAAGGAACGCTTCACTTTTTTTGAAAATAGGCTCATTTTTCAACTCCCCTAGAGTTAAACAGCTGAGCTTTGCTGTTTTTGAATCCATTCAGCCGATCTCGGGTTCTGGCGGTAGCACTTTTAGCATAGTTTAACATAGATTATTTAATCCGATTAGACCGTTAGCATCTCGCTTAAAAATTACCAAAGAGTTTCGATATTTTTCCTATTTAAAACTTGACTCTTTTGTAGTTACATGGTGTACAAAGACGGACGAAAAATAAAAAGTTTTTTATTTTGGCTAGGAACTAAAGCGATTTTGGCTAGGAACTATACTTTCATTTCGGTGTAATAATCAAGGAACTTTGCTGCCGTGCCATGGGTGCAGCGGGCGCAATGATATGACGCAGCCGTCAACTCTGCCGAATGCAACTCTGCATCTACACAAAGTTAGTGCTCGTCACTTTCAGGTGCTGCGTAATATCATTGCGCCTGCTGCACCCATGGTACGGCAGCAAAGTTCCTTTACTATTATTACGCCGGAATGAGAGTATAGTTCCTAGCCATATCAGCCTAGAAAATCACAACTTTTCATTTTCCGTCAGTCTTAGTACACCATGTAACTACAGAAGAGTGAAGTTTTAAATAGGAAAAATATTGTCATTATATATGGTTATTTTTGAGTGAGATGCTATCAGTCTAATCTATGCTAAGCTATGCTAAAAGTGCTACCGCCAGACCCGGAGATCGGCTGAATGGATTTGAAAACGGTAAAACTCAACTGTTTAACTCTAGCGGAGTAGGACAATGAGCCTATTTTCAAAAAAAGTGGAGTGTTCCTTTAAATTTCATATGAAAAGGCAGGAGACTTTGATAGGCCCCCCCCTTTCTTTCAGCGTGTTCTTCAATAATCTGCAGACCACAGCAGCGCAGAGAGAGAAACAGCAGACGAGGTGTGTGTTTATCGAAAGATTGTTATACTAGATGTGTTCGACTTAATGCAGCGCTGCGCAGCTCGATCAAATTCTGACTTGAAGCAGCGCATGCTGGTTAGAAATTCTGTCCGACTTGAGCCTCGTGACTGTCACGTGTGGAATCAAAGTACCCCAATAGCGATGACTCAGTCGGCACAGTTTCTTCAAAGCGGCTGCAAGAGCTCTGATGATGACACAGCTGTTTCATGGGTGTGCCAGGGTGTACCGGTGCCACCCAAAGTGGTAGTTGGCACACCTAAAAATAGATGCAGATTTATTTTTTTTTAATAATCCTAATAATCATGAACGGCGCTAGGGAGGGGCTAGCAGCTGCTTCAGCACGCCCAAGAAAGACAAAAACACCCCATAGCACTCACTTAAAAAAATGAAATAAAATAATAATAATAATAATAAAAAAACATTTGATTTAATGGAGAAAAAAATTACAACTTTTTTTAATTGCTTCGTTTAATATACATTTCAAGCTTTCTGTGGATTTCTTTGTGAGGCAAGTAGCCGGTTTATTGCTGTGAAGCTCAATTTTATGGAGACTGCACGACACAGCAGAAAGCGTATCTTGTTTATTTTCTCTCTTTTACAAAAGCATAACCTTTTGGTGTTATCTGAAAAGGTTCTTTCCGCAGGAAAAAAAATACAAGGGATTGCGCAGGGCACCTCCATGTCATACTGTAAGCACCACAGGCTAATAACATAGACTGTAAAAAACATGGACGTAGTGTCTGTGACGTCAATCGCAGGTTTCTGAAGAGAATTTTTGAAGCCTAAAGTGGGTGGGGCGCGTCACTGAGTGTCACTCCCGGGTAATCGAAAATGGGCAAAAAGGTGGAATGTGGGTGAAGCTGATGTGCCTAGTTGCTGAAACCACGCCCGCCTAACTCGACAGTAGTGACAGCAGTGACAGCTCCCTTTTGCAGTCAGCCTCTAGTGGCCAGTCGATGAATTGCAGTTTTAGTTACTTCCGTGTTGGTTTCAAGAGGGAGGACAGGGAGGTTGCCGCTTGGCTAATAATTAACTTGATATGCACACATGATGCATATTCATCTAAAAGAAGCAGCCATGGCAATGCCCGAAACAGCAGCAGTGACCGGGAATGTGGAACAATGGCGACTTTTTTCTTTCTTTCTTTCTTATTTGATTGTTTACAAAATAGGCTACTTGCTTTTTTCTTCATACATGAACAAATAGCATACTTACAGATAGGCTAAATTAATCCTCAAAACTTATATTACAAGTTCAACCACATGTTTACAGGATAATTGGCTTTATTTTTGTTAAATACAGTTCTTAGTACAACATATAATACATCTTAGCATCAAGTGTAGGCTATGTAAACTTTTAAACTGCTCAATGTGTAAAGGCTTGTGTGAAAAAGCCTATTCTGGCCAGTACTAAATGCAACATGCAATTTTTTTTTCTATTTTCTTTTTTCTAATAACATCTTGCAGATTTTGCAAGTTGTATGTAATTTACGACTTAAAATTTTGCAGAGCGTGTGTCGCGAATAAAGTAAAAATGCGGCATTTTTTTTTTTTTTTTTTGTAGGTGGCCGTCTTGAGGAGCGAGAAAGCTTTGGAAAATGGCTCATAAAAAGAACGAGGACGTAAATGCTTTTTACAAGTCATAATTTAAAAAGTGTTGGTAGGATGGCATTATCATTTCACATAAAATTCTGTCAGTGAGAAATGAGTTGTAGGGTTGCGTGCCGCTCAAGGAAAATACAACCGCACTACATGCATCTCTGCATGGTCATTTTAATATTTAACTAATACTTTTTTTTGTTTAGATTGTGTGCTATATAAGTATGATCAAGGAGCACAAGAAGAACCTGAGTAGGCTATATCAGTCCAGTCTGTTCTGTAACATTAGTAATATGCAAAGTCGGATTTTTTGCATATTAATCTGACAGTAAATGTGGCACACCCAGTTTTTCTCATGCACACCCAGAGTCTCTTTTCTGGCTACGCAACTGCACTGCATGACAACGATCACGTGTGTTTCGGGTTTATCCCCAAGGCTACTGCTGCATTCACGCCATGCCTAAAGCTGCATTCACGCCATCTCGTAATTCCGAGATGAAAACATGTGACATTCTACTCCAGGGGTGCTCAATCCTGCTCCTGGAGATCTACCTTCCTGCAGAGTTCAGCTCCAACCCTGATCGAACAAACCTGCAACAACTAATTAGGATCTGAAAGAGCACTTGATAATTACAGACAGGTGTGTTTGGTCAGGGTTGGAACTAAACTCTGCAGGAAGGTAGATCTCCAGGAGCAGGATTGAGCACCCCTGTTCTACTCTATCTGAATTATGTGTTTCTATGGCAACACTATCAACGGCAAAGCCCTCACGTGTTCCTGAACTCGTAATTACAACTTGTAAACTCGGAATGTTTTTAGAATTATGACTTAAACCAGTTACAGATGTACCACGTGACCGCCGTCAGGTTCGTTTTGGTGCTACTACCTATAATGCTGACAAATCTGTGTTTTTAGAACAGTAAAAGTGTTTTTACTGTAGCCGCAATATTATATTGAGTCACATTTATCATAAAACACTGATAAAAGCATATATAACCCCACTTTATCAGTATTTGAATAGTATATGTTTGTTGAACATTATTCTTGTTCAGTAGGCGCTGTATTAAGCAATATATGAAACGTGTTTCTGTTGCTCATGAAAACGCTTTTGAAAAGTCTGTGTATTTAACAAATATTGCATTTAATTCATTTCATCTGTGATAAAGCATGCAAACAACATGAGAGCTTCACTAACGAGAGCAGAAACTGTCCTTTTTCAACTCCGCCCTCGACTGCTCTCGGCTACTCTCGTTGATCGCCGTCTGTAGCCGTAGATGAAGTCGAACACACCTAATATCTGCAGCTGTGTAGTCATACAGTTTACAAAATATCATGGGGGAGCAATTGGTTCCCCATCTACTGTAGCTTTTCGCTGTGTTCACCCCTCATCACACCGCAGCTGTTTCCTCCAGCGAAAATGAAGCACATATAAATGCATACTTTATAAAACGATCATGTTACCATTTTCATTTGAAAATTTAACTTTCAATATAATACATATTCCAGTGCATGTGGCTAAGAGGTTTGCACACTTGAGCGAAGGAAAGAGGATTGTACTAGAATTGCAAACAGTAAAACTTTGTATTTGTACAGTAAACAGGTGTGCGTGTGTGTGTGTGTTTGAGAAAGAGAGTGAGATCAGTAATATTATCAAGAATCTCTTGTAAATACAGTTTCTATGCCATTGCGCTGACACAGACTGACTGTGTGTGTGTGTGTGTGAGAGAGAGATAAATTCATAAAAGCATATTGCATGCAGTTTAGGGTAGGATGAAATAGGTGTAGTATTCACAATAGTATGCGTGGATGTGTGTGTATGTGTGTTTGTGTGTGTGTGATAGCGTGAGTATACATGCATCCACACGCACAGGTCCAAGGCCTTCATGTTTTTAAGCACAACATGCTCCTGAACACTAGTTGTTTCATTTACTTGCATTCTCCCCTACGATTAACCTACCATTAATCAGATGCAAATAGAAAATAAAAGCATTTAAAAGCAAACTTCCTGATTAAACATTAAAACACACTAGTGTTTTAGTTAAAGCTAGTTAAAACTACACACAGGCCCGGCTCCACATTACATAGCCTAACAGCCTAACCGTAACTCTCTCTGTACAGTAATAAAGAAAAACATGACAGACAGATTGCAATCACAATCATTTATTTATTGCAAAAATGTCAGAAGTTGTACCAAAAGCAGTCCAAATGACGCTGTGTTGCAGCCGCAGTCCTCTCTGGCTCAATACAGTATGTTTGTGAGGTGCAGAGCAGAATTTAAATTGTTAATCGCTGAAAATATTATCCAGATTATTTTCCTATTCATTCTGTGAAGGCGCGTGTGCATCATTCAAACACACCTCACCAGAAACACTGCATGTCCTAATCTGTGACGAACGCAGGTGAGAGCCAGTGAGCGTTCGATTTTCCTGCCGTAAAACCTGAGGCTTGAATTTGGGTCAGTTCCTCACAGTCGTATGGATTTTGAAGATTTGGAGTACAGCACACAAATAAAATCGCTTAATTTTGTAATTGTGTTGCGTTTTGGTGTATTGTATGGTTCTATTGTTAGTCACAGCATGTCAGTGAAAATGCCTTTAACATCATGTTTAACATCATGCATCTTGGAAACGAGCTGGCAGCAGAAATCACACAGAACAGAACAAAATGTTATCATTTCATATTGAGTAACAATTAAACTATTTAATAATGCAATTGAAAACATAAGGCCATTCATATGACAGCTAAAAACAATAATAATGAAATTTATACCGCGGTTTTAATATTCATAAGGATTTGTTTTTAGGTGTCGACAATATGTCAGTATTGTATGTTTAAATGTTGAAAATACGTAAGTATTTGTACAATACATCAGTATTGTACGTTTTAGTGTCTGGAAAAAAAATAAATGTACGTTTTATAGAACCAGTTTTTACATAAAATACATACAAATTATCATGAGATCACGTTGGTACAGATGCTCTCAGTTTAGAATTGTAGCGTACGTTTTCCAACTGAACTAAATGATTTTTATTTCTGTAAAAATGCTAGTCAGTGAAGGTGGTGCAGTGATGGTCAAGTAATGTAATCAGCAGTGTTGGGGGTTACGTAATAATATTACTTTTTTCAAGTAACTAGTAAAGTAACGCATTACTTTTGAATTTCTAAGAAAATATCTGAGTTACTTTTTCAAATAAGTAACGCCAGTTACTTTTTTCCCCATTTATTGATTGACAAGTCTCCTGTCTGGAAACTGGGAGTAAACATGATGTTACTGTATTCTAGACTAAATGTGAACATGCATTAATTCATCTCACTTACAAAAAACAGATTCAGTATACTTTAAAATGAATAAAAACAGTGAAATGCAAACTCAGATTATGATGCAACCCTGCGATAATTAAATATGTTAAGTGAAACAAATATCCTTTATGTATTTAATCCCATTTTATTAACTAGTGTCTTTGCTGCTGACCTTTGATGATGCAGTTCAATCATACTAATAAGAAAAAAATACTTTAGATTAACATTTGTGCTTTTTTATAGCTGAAGAGTGATCTCCTGCATAAATGTTCTTTTCTTTCAGCCTGAGGTGAATTTATTTCACTTTTATATTCTAACATAATATATCTTATATTAAAAACAAAGAGGCAAGACCTGCCCAGATTTTAAAAAAGTAATGCAAAAGTAACGTAATGCATTACTTTCCATGAAAAGTTATTAAGTAACGTAATTAGCTACTTTTTCAGGGAGTAACACAAAGTTGTACTGCATTGCTTTTAAAAGTAACTTTCCCCAACACTGTTTATAACATTTCACTTTATTTACCGGCATTATTTATAAAAGTAATAATTTTGTGTTTATCTGAGTTTAACCTAAACTACAATAATGTTAATGTAGACCTACATACTGGTAGCCTATCTAAATATGATTTTATAATTTTATGCTATACAGACCTACCTCATTACCCTCCACTGGATGTATAATGAGCATTAATAAGCTACATTTTGTTATTTTATAATCCCAAGTGGATATTTTGGTGAAAGTAACTCAAAAGTAACTTAAAAGTAGTGCAACGCATTACAATTCAGAGACAGTAATATTGTAATGTAACTAATTACTTTTAAAAGACTGTAACTAGTAATATATAATGTATTACATTTTGGAAGTAACTTGCCCAACACTGGTAATCAGTGTATGACCATACACTGTGTAACACCAACTACCCTACCTGCATAAGCCCTGCATGTTCAAAGTCTTAGATAACTAGATTAGATAACTTGGGTTTTATGTTATGTCTTTGAGCTGGAGTCACAAGCGGTGTAAAATTTTGAATTCATGTCCCAGGCAGAGTTACTGTCAAGATATAAGGGCGTCTCACATGCAGCTTTCAAGTCAGGTACACAAATTTCCTCTCCAATATCATCCTGCCATACTTCTCTAGTTTTGTAAGTGCCGTCTGAATTTGCATTTATCAATATACTGTTGAATTTTCATGCTGACCGAGGTGAAGAGAGTTTATTCAATTCCTCTATCAATGGAGATAAGCAGAAAGCAGAAAGGTCCTAAGACCTTTGGTTACAAAGGATATGATAGTACAGTATGTCAAAACGTGCCTTTTATCAAGATTATATTTAGGAACAACTTGATCAAAGGTCATTAGCAGTTTATTTTCCACTACATCTCATCACACAAATCTCTTTGTCATTCCAAAGTTTTAATGCATCATTCACCCCTAATATATTTTTTTTCATTAATATGTCATTCCAATATAAAATATTCATCTTGGCCTTTTTTTTTTTTTTTTTTTTTACCAAATAAAGGAAATTCTAAAACTTCACAGTTGTTTTAGGGCTTTATTAGTAATGAGAATAACATTTTAAAGATATCACAAATGAGGTAATATATTAATTTTATCAAATTAATGAAGCCTAATAAAGATAAAGGTAGGTTACACCATCAATCTAGATCTGATCTAATGGACCAGGTGCGTAGCGTTTGGGTATGCACATGCATATGGGCCCGGGGGCAGCCGAGGACGACCTTTTAATTGAAACGAGGGAACGAATTCTTAATTCATGGCCACAATAAATATATATTTATATGTCTGCTTGTCATGTGCACAGCTCGGGAATTTCTTGTGTGCATTTGTTATATTGCTACCGTAGAACTGCTTCATTTAAAAGTATGTGCAAACGCTGCATTGCCACGGCCAAATAAAATAACTAATAATTAAAAAAAAAAAAAATCAAAAAACAAAAAACAGTGTAAGGTAGCTAGTTGGTTTAAAAAGTCTGTTGCACATCTAGTTTCAGTGACATGCACCATTTTAATTCTTTTTCTTTCATTTTAATTTTCTTTATCGAAAGACTATTGAAAGTAGCCTTTGTTTCAAGAATACACAAAACCTTCAATTAAACACCAAAGACATTGTGGATGAATTTGCCTAAAGAAAGGCCCAGAGAATTAAATTAAATTAACTTACAACTAAAATGAGTGAGTTTTTTCAGTTTTCTGTCTTTTTGCACTTTGGGCTGCTGTGCCAAGAGTGTTTCCATTAATTAATGAAGTAAATATGGCAGTATTTTAGTGGCATAAAATGTTTAGAATAAAGTCAGAATTATGCAATTATACTTGTTATATTGCGTGAATAAAGTTAATTTAATTAATGAAAAAAAGCTGCTCGCTGCATCACTTGGATGGAGGATTTTAATTTTAGGGGGGCAGTATACTGAACTTATTGCAGTATTACACTGTACTGTATAGATAGGTATCAGATTTGAGCACTGATTAAGCCAAATACAAGTCTTCCTGATCTCTCTCATACAAACACACACACCTGTTTACTGTACAAATACAAAATTCTACGGTTTGCATTTCTAGTACAACCCTCTTTCCTTAGCTCAAGTCTAAAAATGGCCTAGCGATGCCCATCTGCACAGAGAGAGATTTTGTGGCTCTTTTTTGGTAGATTCCCTCAATAGAAGGTGTCATCTCTAACGGCCACTGATAGTGGCTCATAGCCATCAAAAACAGAAGAGGTGACATTTGGCATCCTTGTCTGTTGCCTCATGATTGATAGAGTAAATTTAGGGGATTTGAGAGCATTTGTAACAGGACTCTTGTGAAGCGTGATAGATCCAGGTGCGAGCTTTATTTAACACATCGTAGTCCAGACAGGCAAGGTCAATCTCCAACAAACAGTAATATTCAGGACAAGGCAAGAGCGTAATCCAGTAAATCAGGCAGAAGGTCAAAATACCAAGAACGCAGTCCAAAAGTAACAAATAAACAAGGCAATGGAACAAGGCAAAACTATGACAATGAAACAGGGCAAAAACTATGACTATGGAACAAAACAAAACCATGGAATTCACAAAACAAGGCAATGAAACAGGGAAAACACTTGGTAGAGTCCACACAGGCAAAACAATACTTCACAACCTCCTGTTTGGCATGGCCCTCCTTAAATGGCAGCCAAACAGGAAGTTACCTAAGAAGCAGCAGAGGGAGCGGTAACAGACAGTCCATGAGCAAGGGCTCCCTCGGCTGGCGTGGCGTTATAGCATTAGTATTTACACTGGCTGTAGGGAGAGAGTATAAAAATTTTTACCAATTTAATAAAGGTAGTATTTAGAAGGCACTGAAAATAAATATGGTCACTCAACCTCCCAGCTGAAAAAAACAAACAAACAACAACAAAAAAAACAGCTAAAACCAGCCTAAGATGGTTGGCTAGTTTTATCTGGTCATCCAGGCTGGTCTTAGCTGGTCAGCAGGCTGGTTTTAGAAGAGTTTTGGCCACTTCCAGGCTGGTCTTAGCTGGTCAGACTCATCAGCAGGCTGGTTTTAGAGGAGTTTTGGCCACTTTCAGGCTGGTCTTAGGGAGACCAGCTGAAACAACCAGCTAAAACCAGCCTGGGAGACCAGCTAAAACCAGCTACTTCCAGCAGGGCTTGTCCAATGCTTTCTCCGCATGTAGTAAAATAACTAATTCTCTTTTTGTATGTTGATTTGAGTGCTGACTAATGTTAAGAAGTTGTCTGATATTGTGAGCCGATGATAATATGTTCTGTGGATGTATTCATCATTTATTGTTAATTCATTAACCAATGTAATGTATTAATGTTAACGGTCGGGCCGAGCGTTTAATTCAGCTCGGAGGGACATGAATGCATTTAACCTGCAGTTACAAATGCATACAGAATATTTTATTATTTTAAACAAAACACTGAATACTGATATTTACTTGTATTTTTAAAATGAAGACGCTTTAAATGTAAAAATCAATACCGCCAGTAGGTGTCAGCAAGTCACTGTAAAGTAAGTGAGTCATTGCGATTGAACTGAATCATTTACGGGTGATTCGTTCATGAACGAAACACCGTCATGTTGCTCAAAGATGCAAAACAGTGCTGTGGCTGTGTTTGGAATGGTTATTTGTTGGCGAAATAGAGCAAAAACAGGCATAATGCTGTCTAAAACATAAGTCTCTTAATATTAACACTTTTTTTGATAAACTGTTGCATAAAATCAGTATCACATTTGTAATCATGCTGAGGCACTCTTCGTTTGATATTCACTAACTTTCTGTGTGTCACAGAGAGAGAATGAAGCTGCATTCACGCCAACTCCTAATTCCGAGATGAAAACACGTGACATTCTACTCTGTCTGAATTATGTGTTTCAATGGCAACACTATTAATGCCAAAGCCCTCACGTGCTCCTGAACTCGTAATAAGGTGTGTTCGACTTAACGCAGACTCGATCGACTCGATCAAATTCTGACTTGAAACAGTGCATGCCGGTTAGAAATTTTGTCCGACTTGAGGCGGCGCCGACGCCTCGTGACTGTCACGTGTGCCATCAAAGTACCGTGATAACGATTCAAGAGCAGCCGGCTGACTCAGCTGGCGCAGTTTCTTCAGAGCGGCTGCAGGAACTCTGATGACCACATGGCTGTTTCACGATTGGCCAGATTCACCGCATGACAACGATCACGTGTGTTTTGGGTTTATTCTAACATCCTCAAGTCCGATAATGCTGACAAATCTGTGTTTTTAGAACAATAAAAGTGTTTTTACTGTAGTCGCAATGTTATATTGAGTCAGATTTTTCTTATAAAACACTGATAAAAGCATAAATAACCCCACGTTATTAGTATTTAAACAGTATATGTTTATGTTGATCATTATTCTTGTTCAGATGGCTCTGTAAAGCAATATATGAAACGTGTTTCTGTTGCTCATGAAAACGTTTTTGATAAATATTGCATTTAATTCACTTCTTCTGTGATAGAGCATGCAAACATCGCGAGAGCTTCACTGACGAGAGTAAAAAGTGTCCGTCTTGACCCTTCCGTTTTCATCTCCGCCCCCGACTGCTCTCGCCTACTCTCGTTGATCGCCGTCTGTAGCCGTAGATGAAATTCTGCACAGAATCGATCACCGGTGATCACCGCAAGATGCATGCCGGTTAGAAATGTGTCCGAGTTACGTCCGCCTTGCTCTGATGTCATGCTGACGTTTGCCAAAAAACTCTCGCGACGGCGAGGCGGCTGTGTCGGATTGAGCAGTCGAGCGCAGTAGCTTATTTTAGCTTATTTTTATAAAAATCTAAAATACACGTTTGTATTAAAGTAAAAAAGGATCATAAATACGTCTTTCGTATGGAATTAAATAGCAAGCACTTTGAGTGTCTTGTTCATCATATTTATTTTCATATAAAAACAACATAAGTGAAATTATATCATGTTTATTAGCCACACAGCACGTGAATGTGATAACGCGATATCCGCCTTTGATCTCGTAGTATCTGTTCCACTTCTAGAGGTCGGAACTGTCCGTCTTGACTGCACTTATTTCACTCCTCCCCTCACTGCAGCCGCCTACTCTCGCCTACATTTCAGGCGAGGCGAGGCGCATCTCAAATGAGCCTATAATTTCAGCTCTGTTGTTTTTATATGGAAATAAATATGATGAACAAGACACTCAAAGTGCTTGCTATTTAATTCCATACGAAAGGCTTATTTATCATCCATTATTACTTTAATACAAACCTGTATTTTAGATTTTTATAGAAATATTCTAACAATCACATATCTGACGCAGAGGTCGCACTGGCATAGTGTTTGGGAATATTCATGCATAATGAAAACACATAACCACATGATATTAGATTAAAAAATAAAACATTTTAGAACAGAATGGCAACGTCACAGTTGTCTGAACCAATGAGCTTTAAGCTGTGTCGTCATCCAGGCGTTTCCCATCGTGCTTTTGGTCCGCGCAGTCGGTGGAGAGCTACTGCGCCCGACTGCGCAATCCGACACAGCCGCCTCGCCGTCGCGAGAGTTTTTTTGGCACACGTCAGCATGACATCAGAGCAAGGCGGACGTAACTCGGACACATTTCTAACCGGCATGCATCTTGCGGTGATCACCGGTGATCGATTCTGCGCAGAATTTGTTGATCTCAAACGAGCCTACTGACAGATGTACCACGTGACCGCCTCCAGGCTCATTTTGGCGCTACTTAGGTGCTATGAGGTATGAGTAAAATGTCACGTGTTGTCATCTCGGAATTACAGTATTAAGACATGGCGTGAAGGCAGCATATGACAATCAACATAAATGGCACTTAGTCTTTCACAAAACATAGCTAACTTAGGGACATCATAACTAACCACCATTATTTTACAGTCTTAAGTATGTCCAGCGTTTATCGGTTTGTGCGTCAGTAATAATGGTCCGTGGGGAAACACAGTGTTGTGTGTGTAGTTACACAGTAGATGGGCTAAAAGAAGCCGATGATTTTTTTTTTTTTTGTAATCGAGTTACTCAAGGAATCGTTTCAGCCCTACTTATTTCGACACGGCACAATTACACACTGTTCTTGGCCTGATGACATCGCACTGTTTGAGTAGAGTAAACAGTTACTGATTATTCTCCATAACACAGTCACTAATTACATAGCATGCCATATTTAAACAGGTGCAGGTCGATGCAATGAATGATACATTACGAACTTTGTCATTAACACAGTGGAAAACAAACCCATATGTGTGGGAATATTGACTAGGCTTGACCGGCACAGAATGGTTAAGAACGGTTTGGACCAACCTATTTTGGGATGTTTAAACTTTGTTAGATGATCATTTGCAGTGCTTATTGACTGAAGAAAGGTTTGCTGTTTTCTATCAGTTTGTTTGGAGCACTGTAAACTTACTGTACAGTACCACTTTAGTTGGGAAACAACACAAGCTTGAGAACTACTGCTTTATTATTTATTTATTTTTTTAACTAGGCTACTATGCATAATTTAGAGTTGTTCTTTTGGTTAGAATTTTGATATAGGATCTGTTGTTCTCAAGTTCCCCCCTTTAAGCCAGTATAAAATTCAATACTGGTACGGGTGTAACCAGTGTTATCACATAACGTGGCAAGCCTAAGGCTGTTTTACACTGTGCAACAAAAAGAATGTTACATTATAAAACAAACCAATAAATATTGATATATAGGATCTCTTGTCCACAAGTTCCCACCTTTTAAACCAATATAAAGTTCAATATTGGTACAGTTTCTAATATCTGGTATAACCAGTAGGCTATTACCGAATGCTGTTGCAAGCATAAGGCTGTTTTACACTGTGCAATAAAAGGAACATAAGGCTACATTATGAAAACAAACCAATAAAACTGTCCAAAGTTTCAAAATGTGAAAATCTGGAATCTGATGGTGCAAAAAAATCCAATTGAGAAAATTGGAAAAAAAATTCCCTATTGAGAAAATCGCCTTTAAAGTTGTTTAAAGTTCTTAGCAAAACATATTACTAATCAAATATTACGTTTTGATGTATTCAGGGTAGAAACTTTACAAAGTATCTTCATGGAACATAATCTTTACTTAATATCCTAATTATTTTTGGCATTAAAAAAAATCAATAATTTTGACCCATGCAACCTATTTTTAAATTTTTGCTACAAATATACCTGTGCTACTTACGACTGGTTTTGTGGTCCAGGGTCACATATAGGGAAATGAATAGGCTAGTCGACACTCTTCACAAAAATTTCTTCTTATTTATTGTTTCATTTTTTGGTCAGACATTGGGAAAGAAATAAAATTGCGATAATATGTTAGATTTTTTCCATAAGTTTAATTAGGCAAAATTTTGCGAAGTTTGCGTATTTCCTGGAACCATGGCTGGTTTTGTCCTGTCTAAAACCTCCAGCAGGTGGCAGCCCAACTCTGTCTTAAATGAGTGATTCATTTAAAACACAGATTAATGCAAGTACGAAATACAGGTGCTTCTCAATACTTGGTTGACAGCACATATTACAGCAAATGACTTGCTCCTAGCACAAATTATAGCATCAGTAAATTGTGGCATGGAAGCGATCAGCCTGTGGCACTGCTGAGGCACTACTGAGCTTTCAGCTCATCTGTGTATTGTTGGGTCGACTATTTCTCATCTTTCTCTTGAAAATATCCCATAGATTCTCTGTGGGGTTCAGGTCAGGCATGTTGGCTAGCCAGTCAAGCATAGTAATATCATGGTCATCAAACCACTTGGAAGTGGTTTTTGCACTGTGGGCAGGTGCTAAAGTCCTGCTGGAAAAGGAAATCAGCATCTCCATAAAGCTTGTCAGCAGATGGAAGTATAAAGTGTTCCAAAATCTCCTGGTAGACGGCTACATTGACTTTGCACTTGATAAAACACAGTAGACCAACACCAGCAGACGTCACGGCACCCCAAATCATTACTGAATTCAGAAATTTCACACTGGACTTCAAGCAGCTTGGATTCTGTGCCTCTCCAGTCATCCTCCAGACTCTGGGATCATGATTTCAACATGAAATGCAAAATTTACTTTTATCTGACTTTGGACCACTGTGCAACTAGTTGAGGTTCATGTTCTCCTTAGCCCAGGTAAGATGCTTCTGATGTTGTTTTTATTTCAGAAGTGGCTTGGTAGCCCTTTTCCTGAAGACGTCTGGGCGTGGTAACTCTTGATGCGCTGACTCCAGCTTTAGTCCACTCCTTGTGAAGCTCTCCCAAGGGTTTGAATTGGCTTTGCGTAACAGTTTCCTCAAGCTTGCGGTCATCCCTGTTGCTTGTGCACATTTTCCTACCCAATTTCTTCCTTCCAGTTAACTTTGCTTTTAATATGCTTTGATACAGCACTCTGTAAACAGTCACCCCTTTCAGTAATGACTTTCTGTGATGTACTTTCTTTGTGGAGGGTGTCAGTGATTGTTTCCTGGACCATTGCCAAGTCAGCAGTCTTCCCCATTGGTGTGGTTTCAAAGAACAAGAGATACCCGGAATTTATACTGTAGGGATGGTCATGTAATAAAACTCAAATGTAAATATTCTAATATTTTGAAATACTGGATTTTTGACTTTCATGAGCTGTAAGCTCTAATCATCAAAATTTAAATTTATTTATGTTTTACTTTAAATGTAATTTATCTAGAATATATGAAACTTTTAGTTTTTTAAAATAAGTTACAAAAAAAAAAAAAGAACTTTTTCACGATATTCTAATTTTTTGAGATGCACCTGTATGTTGCTCTGAGACACACAATAGTTCTGTTCCAGCTTTGTTCTATTTGTGTTGTGTCACTTAGGCTATATTAATTTCTTTGTTGAACTGTAAAAAAAAATCAATATCACATTCTGCTCATGAGCTGATATTCAGAAAATGGCACTATTGCTTGCGTGATATTGCTTAACTATGTCAGATGTTATAAATGTAAAAAACAAATACTCATATAGGGGTATTTTTGCCCTCATAACTTTTTTTTTTTTTTTTAAATTATAATTATTGGGGCATTCTAACTGCATTCCAAAAGGTTTATCATGCACTAAATGCTTTTGGACTCTATAACTGAATTAGAGAGCTCTGCAATTGCTTTCTTACTAATAACAAATGGAAGAGCTCTACAATTCTATTCTTACTAGTAAGAATTACAATAAGAGAGCTCTTTAATGTAATTCTCTTAATAAATAAACTTCAATGAATTTCCCCTGCTCAGGGAGTAGGGAGCAATGAATACTTTCTAGTTACCATGTCAATCGGAACACAATCATTCATAGTTTATAGTTTTCTTTTTAGTGACAAGACACAATTGCTGCTGTGCTGTGAATCTCAAGCACACCTGCATTCTTTTCATGGGTTTGTATTCTGTTTTATCAACAGTTTTATTTAACTTTAGTGTTCAATATTGAAAAGAAAATGACATTTATTCTGTTGACTTTTACAACAATGTGAAGTTGGTTGCAGCCGCTTCACAGACAACGTGCTAGTAACGTTACTAAATTGATTTGATTTCTTTTGCATGTTATCATCCTTGTCTGTATAACGTGTGTTCAAACCTGGAGGAGGTGGCACTTACGCTGGAATTCATACAAAAGCATTTGGTTGTGTTGCTGTTTATTTAGTTGAAAATAATGAAGTATATTGTAAGACATAGTTAATCTGACAAGCTTATATGACAGATGCAAATGGAAACTATTGGAAATGTAAGTTAAGCAATTTAATGAACTTAAAATACCTTATGATTGTATTTCAGTTTCATTCATTTCATTTTTTGTCATATCCATTTCTTTTAGAATTTTTCTGTGTAGAAATCCTGAACGAGGTTTGAGATGAAGGCAACCAAGTGATTAAGATTAACGGGAAATAATACATCCCTTATAATGAATTTAACTTTTCTAAGGACCTTTCTGGACCTTGAAAGTGGTAGTTGCGTAGACTATCAATAGAGGGACAGAAAGCACCTAGATTTCATTAAAATATTCTTCATTTTTCTTCTAAAGATGAATGAAAGTCTTATGGATTTGGAATGGTATGAGGGTGAGTAATTGATGACAGAATTCACATATTTGTGTGAACTATCCCTCTAAACAATATTGTTCTCTTATAGGAAAAAAAAAAGTGTACAGTTTGAAGTTTAAATTTTGTGATAACTAATTGGTGCAACATTAGTATTGTACTAAATTTTTTTTTTTTTTTAAATTCTGTCTGTTGCTGTTTAAAGCTAAACTGTCTTTCACAATACAGGCATTTTTCAGTGTTTGTTAAATGTTTCACATTGTTAAATGATTTGACTTGGCTAATTTGAGTAATTGTTTATTGAAATAATTTGTCCTAACTAATTTAAGGCCGTTGAAAAGCCATTGAATGCCCTTTTAAGAATGTTTACATGAACATGGTTTATTTTTACTTCAATTCGTATATTGTGCTAGATGTAATTGCTTAATTTAATAATAATATATATATATATATATATAAAAATTGTGTATTAAGTATAAAAAAAAATACAAATTTTCAGGTAATGCTATGGAAGGAACACCATGCTAACGTTTTACAGAAATTGCTGCATTATCATTAACGGAAGAGTAGGTAAATGGTACTGAGAGTGTTGTTTTTTCCTGCTCACCACGAATGGGCACTTGAGTGCTAAAACCCCTAGTATTTAACCAGGTAGAAGAATGGAAGAAGATAGGTTTGTTTAGAAGAGGGAAGCAGATTGCTCTAACACCTCTGCAAATTTCATAGGAAACTTTGTTTCCAGATCAATCATGTAAGTGTTGTTTCTCCTTATGTTCTTTTGTGCATTGTGTATTTGCTTTTACTTGATCTGCATTATCTATGCGTGGGCTTTCTAGCTAATTGTACATACACATATTCATTGGAGTCTGTAAGCTTTAAGATTGTAAGGCACATTTTAATGCTTCCCTTTGTTTTATTAAAGCACAAGTTGAGGTGTGAGTACCCAGAAAAGTGCTATATAAATGTAATGAACTATTATTATTTTTATTATGGTTATAAACAGCCCTGCAATAAGGATGGACACACATGTGTTACATAAGCTTTTTTTTTTTTGTTTCTAATTTCAATTTAAAAGCCTTGTCTGGACTGTAAAGTAGGGCTTTGGTAGCAAACTTAAAATTGTCATTACATTTGACTTTATTGTTTTACAGTGTTTTAACATGTTTCTGTATTTTTCATGTTTATGATATTCTGGAATCATTCAAGACCAGCACAGACTTCAACAATCTTGTGGATGGACAGCAGCAAGTCCTTTTGCAGTTGTATTTGACAAAACCTATGCAGACATAATGAAAATGACTTGTCACATTGAAGACCTTGGACAAAGTTATTTATTTACTTTAAAAGGGCACATATTTACTGGAGTCTGTAGGCTTTAAGATTGTAAGGTGCATTTTAATGCTCCTCTTTGTCCTTATTAAAGCACACAGGTTCTGAGCAGGAGTTCATCCAAACATGACTGTTGGAAATATAGTTGTGGGTGACCAAAGTGAGCGCCACATCTGGTTTTGTAGCTAAACTCTGTAGCGCATTGGCCCTCCAGATCAATGCGTTAGATTATCTGGGACAGGGTTCCTCAAATCTTGCCCTGGAGGGCCAATGCGCTACAGAGTTTACCTCCGACCCTGATCAAACTCACCAATAGCTGTGATTTTCTAATGATCCTGAAGACATTGATTAGCATGCTCAGGTGTGTTTGGTTAGGGTTAGAGCTAAATTCTGCAAGAAAGTGGATCTCGTGGGCCAGATTTGAGGATCCCTGATCTGGGTCATAAAGTTACAAAAGATTTCTATTTCAGATAAATGCTTATGATTCTTTCTATTCATCAAAGAATCCTGAAAAAAAATAATAATAATAATAAAAAAATACTCAACTGTTTTAAATATTGATGATAATATTAATAATAAACGTTTCTTGAACAGAAAATCAGCATAATAGAATGATTTCTGAAGGATCATGTGACAATTTAGCTTTGATCACAGGAATAAATTACATTTTAAAATATATTAAAATAAAAGTTAATTTTAAATAGTGAAAAAAAATTCTACATTTTACAGGTTTTGCTTCTTTGGAAAAAAAAACAACAACAACAACAACAAAAAAAAAACACTAAAAGTCTTAATGTCCAGAAACATTTGACTTGTAGTCTGTGTACTGTTTTGTGACTGAAGATAATGATTAATGTTCAGTACCTGTGATGTAGGTTCTCTAGTGCATTACATGTAGTACATTATGAGAGTTTTGTTGTTGTTGTTGTTGTTGTTGAAGCATCTAACAAGTTTCTTAATTTTCATTCCTTTCTTTAGATCAGAAAATGTCAAGCACAAGTTTAAGAGGAACTTTGGTTTAAAATCTGTCCAACTTGCTTTCTATTATCTGAAAAAGTGGTTTTCAAACCGGTGCTGCGAGCACCCCCAGCAATGCACATTTTGTGGGTCTCTCATACCTGACACACCCATTTCAGGTTTTGCTGTCTCTTCTGGGGGCAGTCGTGGCCTAATGGTTAGGGAGTCGGGCTTGTGACTGAAAGGTTGCGGGTTCGAGTCCCAGGTCCGGCGGGGATTGAAGGTTGGGGGGAGTGAATAACCAGCACTCTCTCCACCCTCACAAACCTACAGGCTGGCACTGAGTCCGAGGCTTATAGAGAGCGTCTGATTGGATACAGGCGTTCTAACAAACAGCGCAATGGGTGATGGGAAAACATAGTCCAGGGTGTGATGCAACAGTCTGTGTAGTGTGAAATGTTAGTGGAATGCACAGGCGACCTCTGGTGGCGGGCAGACCAGACAGGATTCATAACACTTATCTTTTCATATAACATATGTTTTCTTTTCTTTTGAGAGGTGATTTAAATATTTGTGGCTTGGAAAGTTCACAGGCTTAATCTGCAGTTGGTTGTTTTGCCTTTCAGGTCATTGAGCCAGTCATATTACTGAAACCTATGAATAAAACAATGTAGTGTGTCTGTGTATTCAGTTTGAGTGGAATTTCTAAAATGAACCTCACACTGGAGCTCCATCGTGGTCTTTAGTGCTTTTTAGTTAGTTTTTTTTTTTTTTTTTTTTAATTCTTCCTTTAAATTTGTTCTAAAAAAGAAAATGACTGGTCACCTCATGTCACATGTGTACTCACAGATTGTAAAAAACATGGACGTAGTGTCCGTGACGTCACCCGTAGGTTTCCGAAGAGCATGAAGCTCTTAGTGGGCGGGAGTCGGCCGTCGCCATCTTGGAGTCGCGTCACTGCACGTTACTCCCGGATAATCGAAAATGGGCAAATAGGCGGGACGTGGGTGGAGCTGGTTGCTGAAACTACGCCCGCCGAGCGCGACGGTGGTGACAGCAGCGGCAATCCACCTGTCACTTAAGTGGCCACGCCCTAAATTATGCAGAACTTTAAGGCTTAATATAAATTAAACGGATGAGTTATAAAAAAAAATCACCCCCCTCAGAGTTGACATGAAGGGCAAAATTAGCTATATAGACCAAAACCACTTTTTGAACCAGGCTTTAAACATATTTTTTTTCTGCTGTGAAGTTGGGCATTTTAACATGGGGAGTCTATGGGATTTACTCCCTTTTGCAGCCAGCCTCTAGCGGCCAATCGATGAATTGCAGTTTCACTCACTTCCGTGTTGGCTTCAAGAGGGAGACCGGGAAGTTGCCACTTGTGTGTACTGCAAGAGTCGCCTCCTGGCTAAATGTTGTAAATGACCTCTTACAAAATGCTGTTTCTTTGTTTATGCAGTAATTGTCTTAAATATAGTCTTCTCTATACTCTGGACTCGAGACTGGAATGGATCTGAGAGGCAAAACTATTGACCAGGACTTCAAGTGTAGGTCAGTTTCATCCGTAAATCGGCTACTGTAGTTTTGTCTTTGTTTACTCGGTTAAGTGCTAGCAACTTTTAGCAGTAGCAGCCAGAGGATTAATAATACTGTAAACTAAACTAAATTGCAATTACTTAAAATGCTGTATGTAAAAGGACATTATTATCTACTGTAAAGTTACAGTAGTAATTTAGCAAACAAATGTTATAAGAGATCTTTTCATAATATGTTTAGAGGAAGCTAGAGCAGATAATAACCACAACCCTTACGAAAAATTAAAACCAAAAACCATGTTCATAATAAGAATTTTTATGTAAAGATATTGTCATAATGTAATTATTATTGTACTATTTTTGACATTTAGGCAATTTAGAAAATATTGTTTGACAGAATCTATGGTATTTAATAATTTTACAATAAAACATATGGTTATAATGTGATACTTTAAATTGAACTTTTATACAGAACTCTGAATCAGAGTTCTGTATAAAAGTGATTAAATGGATTTATGCACCTAAACGAAAAATTGCATTACAGAAGAGCGCGGTACAAACAACTTGTGAAACTTTAAATTGAACTAAAATAAATTTATGTTATTGCAAACAGAATATGAGGTAGTTGTTTTGCAAGGAGGTGGAGACAGTTCTGTTCATAACAGTAGATGATGGCTGATGGGAAAAGGGACAGGTACAAGAAAATGAGTGGAAAAAAATGTAAGCACGCACCAAGTGAGATGTAGAGAGATATCATGGAAAGTAAGGAGACTGAAAAGGAAAATGGAAAGGGAGGTGCAGTTCAAGAGAGAACTTTTATTTTTTTTTAATTATCAGGTTTTATTAGGTTTTAAACCTTTTTTAAATGCGATGGCCATACAAAAAAATGGTTGGTGGTTTCAGAATTTGTTGTGGGTGTATGGGATGGCCTGGATGAGATGTGAGATTTTACCAGCCTGAAATTTTGTCCCAGTCCTGCCCTGTTCATGGTGGTTGTTCAGCCTCGATGCATTCATAAGCTAACAAAATTTTAAATGTAAATTATTTTGTATTAATGTGTCAATATGACCTGAGGTCCAGTTACCAGCGTGAGAATAAAACAGGCAGTACTAATGGGTACTTTTTACTTAAGTACATGTCAGAGCTCATACTTCTTTACTTTAACTTGAGTAAAAAAGTGTAGTCAGTGCTTCTAATTTTATCAGAGTATTTTTAAACATGAGTATCTGTACTTCTACTTAAGTGAAAAATGTGTATACTTTTACCATCTCTGCTAGGATACTTGCTGTTTGCAGCTTTTAGTTAAACCTTAAAAAACTGGTTACTGTGTTTAGTTAGATGGCTGACTGAGAAAAGGTGCAGTTTCATAGTGATATTTGCATACTGAATTGTGATTGGTAGCTCTTTTCAAGTCACTTCCTCCGGGTGTTGCAAGCCTCAAAGGAAACCAGTTTTTCTTTCTTTTCACGGAGTCATTCTTTAAATAAACTCACTTTCATATGTGTTTCTTTATTTCATGTAATCATCCGACATTGGCACTTTATGGGATGCCAAATTCCAGATTAGTTCTCCTTTAATCAGGTGAGGAAGTGAATTAAATTCTTTGCTTCAAAAAATGTCATTTGAATTTATTTTCATCAGACTAAAATGGTCAGTTTCACTTTTGTGTTTTATTACAAGATAGTGATTAAATTTCACTTCTGTAGCTTGTGGCTCTCACAAACATGTGAACTGATTGTTCAGTAGTTTTATCCAAGCAATTCTTGTTTGTAAAAGTGAATAAACTTTCTGCAATTGTTCTCTTTAGATCGAAGATGTCAAACCTGAAAACCCCGTCTCTGCTTCGTGTGGGTATACTAGTGACGTTGGCAGGTGTCATCTCTCTGAGCCTTGTGTTATTCTGGTACTCGCCTTCAAACCGCTGTCCACCTCCAGCGTATAAACCAAACCAATATTCACAAATCAGCTCTGCTGAGAGCAATGACTTTCTTACTGAAACAGGAGAAAAGAAACCTATACTTCTGTTATGGGTCTGGCCTCAAGATTATAGGTTTGATTTCAGAGTCTGCAAAAAGTTTTACAATATTGATAACTGTCAACTGACGGATGATAGATCTCTCTACAACAATGCAGATAACGTCATCGTTTATCACAGAGACATCAGTTGGGATCTGTCCAACCTTCCTCCATCTCCTCGTCCTGGATTCCAGAGGTGGATTTGGTTACATTTGGAATCGCCAACCAACACCATAAAGATACCAGGTCTGGAAAACCTGTTCAATCTCACTCTCAGCTACAGACAAGATGCTGATATTCCTGTACGGTTGCACTTAACCACCACCAAAAAACCTAATGAGGATTTTGTAATTCCCAAAAAGGACAAACTGGTGTGTTGGATCGTAAGAAACAACGATCCGTCAACTGGTGTCGGCACAAGAAACAGTTTTTACCAAGAATTAAGCAAATACATCCAAGTGACTTTGTTTGGGAAGGCTTACGCAAGGTTTCTAAGTTATAAAGACTACTATCCGACCATAGCTAGCTGCAAATTTTACCTTTCCTTTGAGAACTCCATCCACAAGGACTACATCACTGAGAAGTTAAACGGGCCGCTCGTGGCAGGTACCGTTCCTGTGGTGTTGGGTCCTCCGAGAAGGAACTATGAAAATTTTGTTCCTGCCGATTCCTTCATTCATGTGAATGACTTCCCGGATGCAAAATCACTAGCGGACTATCTGCATCAGCTGGACAAGGATGAAGATGCGTATCGCAAGTACTTTAACTGGAGGAAAAATCTCACTCCAACTCCTCATTTACTATTGCAGACACAAGAGTTTATTCTGGCTATCTGCACTGCCTGTGACCATGTAGGACGACACAAGGGGTATAAAGAAGTTCATGGCCTCTATGATTGGTATTTCAATTAAGGTCACCTTGGGTTTTCTTACATCACCAGTTACACAAAGTTTATGAAAGAGATTGTATTTTGTGAAATCCCATACTTTTGATTATCTGTTCGTCAGGGACCCGAAGCCTCTCTTATGTCTTGCATTGTCCTTTCCCCATGGAGATCATACGACCACAAACTCGCCAGTCTGATTTTAGTCAGGGGTCTGCAGATGACTAATACCTTTTTGCCAGCCACCTACTGCTTGCTTTTTACAAAAAGTGTAGTTTGCTTTAGTCTTTAGGCTGGAGATTCTCACAAAACACAATTCTACAAAAGTGACTGCTGTGAAATCGAGACCATTTTACCAATCACACAAATACCTTTAGAATGATACCAAACATGAAAGGGAAAAATCAACATATTCACAAGATATAACACATGTGGTATTATGGCTATTCTTAATTTGGTGGAAGAAGAGTGAGATGCAGGGAGGGGAGAGGAGAGGGAGGAAGGAGGTCATAAATGAGCAAGGGGCGTGGTGTTGTTTGCTCTTCTCCAGATTAGTTTTATTGTTTTGTTGCATGGCATCTGTTTTTGTCAGAGTTCCTGGACTTCAAATTCATTAAGGAAATAATTTCACTCCTACAAAATCCTTCTCTGACCCCTTGGGGCAAACCCAGTGCGTGTGAGCCATCTACCCATGTAAAAATAAAGTGTACTTGAGTGCACTAAAAAAATACTTAAATACAAGAAAGTACATTTGTAGTACAATCTTATTTTTTGTGCTAAATAAAAGTGTAAAAATTATACACTATAAATACACTAGCTAAAAATTATACTTCTACTTAAGTAGTACTTTAGTGCAATTGAGAAAGTATACTAAATACCACTGATATTAAAATTGATTTTTAATACATATGCAATAGAGTGTACTACTGCAAAAGAGTTTTACTAGTGTATTTCTTAAAAATATGGTTTGAATACTTTAAAAATTAGTTCAGTGTTAGTACACTTTTAGATAGTTATCCTAAGTTTAAATTAAATTGATTTTATTTAAAATATATTAGTAATATAATGGTTAAAATTACATTTTCCCAAATGTGCTACTTAAAAACACTTAATATAAATACACTAGGTGCACACCTAGAAAAGAACAATAATTTGAAAAACATTTTTAACATTTACAACGTACAAATGTATGTCGACTATTATTAAGCATTGTAACAGGCTTCTTAAAATATGTTGTTTAATATGTTGTTCAGTTTTACTTAAAAGGTGCTACTTTCAATAGCATGTTCCTGCACAACCGGAGACCGCAGTTTCAGTAACGCAGTTCTAAGACCACATTTCTAGGACCCTATTTTTTTGTGACAGCGCCATCTAGAGGAGACCTGATTCAAACATAAAACAAAAACTATTCATTTTTTATCTTTCCATCTTATTTTTAATGTAACAGCTGGTGTGAACTGGTGTTCGTGGCGGTGTCAGCAATCTCCATTTAGCCTATTTAGCTGTGCAAGACAGTTCATTGTTCTGCTGAATGTTATAAGCTAGCATTTGTATTCAAATTATCTTACATTTATTAATGTACTAATAAACACTAATTTGTAGCACAATTGTTTTACCGTTTACTAGACTTTATGTGTGTTACACATCAGACGTGAATCGCTGTGCTGCGGCTAATGAACTTGGAGAGTTCGGCGGCTAATGAGTCTTGCAAAGATACAAGTCTTTCTTTACAAGAAAACTGAATTTAAAACCAGAAAATATCTAGAATATTAGGTTAAATATTTGAAATGGGTTACCAATGGGTTGTGTCAAGGGTTAGGAGTTGGTTAGGACAATAATTAAGTGTATACAATTAAGCAACTACATATTTCTTTAAAAAATAATAATATACAGAATTGAATAGCAAGTGCTATTAAATAGTATGAGATGCTAATACATGCATATATCCAACAAATAAATAAAATAAAATAATACAAAAAAACTACAGGGTCCTATAAATGCGGTCCTGAAACTGCAGCCTCCGGTTGGGCAGGAACACACTTCTCGCTACTTTGGTTGATTAGTCTGTTGTCCATTACATGACACATTAATTTACTTGTGTTTACTTGTGTTTAAATTCAAACAACACGCTGACTAAACCTGATTGGTTCCAGAGCCATTGAACGGCTCTGATTGGTTCGTATAATAATGAGCTTGCACCAGATAGCTTCGTAGTTAGTAAATCAAATATGATGCCCATGCAAATGTCCCTTGAATGTGAATATAAGTATAAATTTAAACAGTATTATGTAGAGCGATCGTGTCACTTTAGGGCACTTGGAGGAAACCACGCAATTCATATGGATTACATTGGCGATGTTATTTTGCGATGAACTTTTTGAAATGTGAACATCTGGGGTGAATCGTCTTTCATCATCGGAGGGACATAAATCTGTCAGATTTCATTAAAATACCTCAGCTTTTCTTTCGAAGATGAGCGAAAGTCTCAGATGGTTTGAAGCATCTTAAGGGTGAGTGATGACACAATTCAAATTGTTTTGGGTGAAAGCATGAAATTAATTATAAAATATAGCGGTATGTTCTCATTTTTACCGGCTTCCGCAAGCGTGTATGGCATCTGGCTTTTGGAACTTCACTGTAACTTCAGGTAAGATTTGTGCCAGTCGTGTTTTTGACACATGCATTGGCAGAAAAAAAAAATAACTAGTCATTATAACATGTACAACATTAACATTATTTTATTTGCAAAATTAAGTTGTGTCTTTATTTCTGATTTCCTGAACAATTTCGACACCACCAAAACCATCTACAGAGTCAAACAGATCCTAGACTTCCGGCGACGAGGTGGCTGGCTCCAGTACCTCGTAGACTGGGAAGGGTACGGTCTTGAAGAGAGATCGTGGGTGGACAGAGATGACATTCTGGATCCATCGCTCCTCACTGAGTTTCATCAAGTCCACCCAGACCGTCCTGCTCCCAGGGGACGAGGTCGTCCTCATCGTCGGTTACGGGCATCAGGAGATGGCTGTGGGGGAGGGGGTCCTGTCACAGAGTCACCAGCCACACCCACCTCACCAACCACGCCAGCCTCCTGCACATGCTCTCAGTCTCCCAATTTCTAATCACTCACACCTGCATCAGCTTACCTGTACATTCAAATACTCACTCATGTCAGTCCCTCATTGGCTGGTCTCAAGGTTGCACACAGATTTCTCTGGAACTTACCAAACGTGTTTGAATTCCCTCTTGTTATCCTGGATACTCTGTGGATACAAGATAAGACTGTTTACCCTTCAAACATTTGAGCTTCAGTATTTATGCCTATGTTGACTTTTGAAGTTTGGGACGTTATCCTCGGTTGTGTTTCAAATAAAGAAGCTCCTATTGAACGTACCGTTGTCTGCCTCTTTACCAGTTGTGACAGTACTGTCTCTGATATCACTAATAATTTTGGATCTTTGTCATCAAATATTCATCCTTTTGCTAAAAACTTTGGTGTGTTTTTTGACACTGATCTGAATTTTGAAAAACAGATAAGTGATGTGGTGAAGAGCAGTTTCTTTCAATTAAGGTAAATAGCCAAACTAAAATCTATGCTCTCGTTTAAGGATTTGGAGATAGTTATTCACTCTTTCATCACTTCCAGACATGATTATTGCAATGCGCTTTATATGGGTCTCAGTTTTTCAGCTCTGAATCGTCTGCAGTTGGTCCAGAACGCAGCCATGAGAATACTGACGGGTACTAAAAGAAGTGATAGCATCTCTCCAATCTTGGCATCTCTCCATTGGCTACCGGTGCAGCATAGGATCAGTTTTAAGATTTTATTATTTGTGTTTCAAGCAGTAAGTGGTCTAGCCCCATCTTACTTGTCCAGACTTCTAAGTTATCAGCAACACTCGTGCTCTCTCAGATCCTCGGATAAACTCTTCTTGCTTGTTCCTCGCTCTCGCCTAAAATCAAAGGGAGATCGGGCTTTTTCTGTAGTCGGTCCTAGACTACGGAACACCATACCTCTGGACATTAGATCTGCGCCTTCTCTCCCTGTTTTTAAATCCCGACCGAAGACGTATCGGTACTCCTTGGCTTTTGGATAATGTATGTTTGTGTCTATGTTTTTGTGTATTGATTATGTGGTTTTGTGTTTTTTTCTTTTACCCTTTTATTATATGTTCATATGTTGTATATGTACAGCACTTTGGTACACACTAGCTGTTTTTAAATGTGCTATAGAAATAAATTGACCTTGACCTTGACCTAGTCAAGTCACTATCCCTAGTTTACTAGTTGTGCATGTGCTACTTGAGCATGAGTGAGCTGGTGTCGGTGGGAGCAGACATCCTTATGGAATCTGTCTCTCAGAGATGGTAGCAGTCAGTCTGAAAAGGGAAACAGACAGAGAGAAAACAACTTAATCTTGAGCCTTTCACAAATTGCTTGAAAACTGGTGGATCTTAACGGCACTGTAATGGCCACAGCCATACAGTTGTTGGAGGTGTTTGTAATCTGAGATTGCATACCATCAGGAACAAACTTGTTTTAGCTTGTATCATTATCATGATCATGCTTCTGCAAACAAAGGCCAAAATAAACAATGGTCGGAACTGGCTGCTGGTGTTTCAGTCCAGTCTAAGCATGTTGCTAAATTTACACAGTCTGCTATGTTGCAGTCATTATGACGCCCAGATCTGCTGAAAAAATCTCTTTAAATGATATCGTTTACACACGTTAGATCTGTGTTCAAATCTTCAAAGCATTCATTTGCTGGTTTTGGTGCTGTACTGTTATCTTAGCAATTGGCATTTTCTCATGCTTTTTATACATTGACCATTTCCATCTCAGCAGTCTGTAAAGACTTGCAAATCTCTGCCTGATTTTAACATTACACACAACTTTAATCACATGCCAAAGTAAAAATGAGCTCTCTGATCAGACTCTGAGCTAGCGCTCACAGAGAGAGGTGATTCCATTTTCTAACACTTGCACCACCGTGTTTGTGGTTTTGTTGCAAGCAAAAAGACAAAACTTGTACCTTCCCTTGTTACTGGGTTGCATGTCAACAAAATCAAATTGACATCATCTAATGGCCTTGGATGGATTTGGCCTATTCAAGGCATTGCAATCAGATCGATCATCTTAACTGGTAAATTGTGGGCACGTTAACTTTTCTCATTGAAGATTTTTGCACAGAATAGAAGATAAAGAAATTCTTTTTTATTAGTTTGATCATTCTTCCATTCATTTTCCTTTCTTAACAGTTCTTGTTTCTAACCACCTTCTGTTGATCTCTTTCCCAGCACTAATAGTACCTGCAACTACTTTTACATAAATACTTTCACTCTTTCTGCATTCTGATCATTCCTCTTATTCTTCTACAACTTCCTTCCTCTTCTAAACCAGTGCTGAACTGCCAAACTGGAATCCAGTTGTAGATTTTGTTGCTGTGAACATTCAATGCCCTGCAAGCACATACTGAAAACATGGGTCAAATCCTTACTCAATCTGAATATTCTGAGGTAAGGTTCATTAATTAACTACATTAACATGAACCAAGAATGAACAATACTTCTACAGCATTTATTCACCCTAGTTCATGCCAATTTCAGCATTCACTAATGTGTTATTAAAATTACAAGTCATCTTTGTTAACATTAATTAGTGCACCATGGGCCAACATGAGCAAACAATGAACAACTGTATTCTTATTAACTAACCTGAACACATATTAATAAATACTGTAATAAATTTGTTGTTCATTGTTCATTCAAGTTAGCTAATACATCAACCAATATCATTAAAAGACACCTTATGGTAAAGTGTCACCGATTTTTGTGACTACAATGTGGGATTGGACCAGATTTTCTGTTGTTTATGAGTTGAGATGCCACTAAGTGCATTCTTTTGAGAATCTATTTGAGTATGAGAAAGTTGGGGGTTGGGCAAACCCAGAACAATTGCAGAGTACACCTCTGCTGTTTTATGGTCTCTTCATGTTTGTCTGTCTGTTCAAAGACTTAAAAGACTTATGATCATACAGGAGTGCAGTGCATTTTGTGAAGTCTAAAATAAAACCAAGCTATATACTGTATTTATCAAGACAGAACTTTGAAGTGTTGTCGAACCAAATATTGTGATATCAGAGGTTTTTAACACTTTTGAGTGAATTTCAATACATTTAATTTAATTAATTTGCCTGTTTGACCAGTTCTCTCACAGGAGAAGTTGTGGATGTTCTCTGAATGAGTTTAAACCTCAGGCCTGGCTACAAGCCTCTCAGTGACATCACAGTTACCATTATGTGCAGTACAGTTTCAGATTTTTAATTTAATCTCTCTTCTTCTTACAGTAACCGAGATATTTGCATGTCAGCAGTAATTCTCTGGGACTGAGACACATTTTCTCAAGATTAGAGTTTCTTTTGAAATTCTATTTTTTAATTGCATTCTAAGTCTTGCCCAACTTAACTTTCACATACAGAAGATTCTAGTGAGAATTTTATTATCTTTCTAGTTAATCCAATCACAAATTTCCTTAAAGGGGTCATCGGATGCAAAGTTCACTTTTACATGTTGTTTGAACATTAATGTTTGTTGGCAGTGTATGTACAAGAACATCTCTGACTGAGCGATGGAGGTGTTGTGTTGCTGGATGTAATAATGAACATAGTGGTCGTCATTTACTCCCGACATCTGAGCCGCTGAAGATGCAGTGGATTAAGTTTGTTTGTAAATGGAATGCGCCTCCCGATCTACATATATCCGTCTATGTACGCGCGAATCATTTTATGAATCTTTGCAATCGCCTTTCCTAATAACGTACTAGTTAGCAAGTTTAGCGGCTAAACGCGGGTAAATGCTGCTAAAGTAAACAGGCTTGTCACTCCACAGACAGAAGAGAGGGGCGGGGCGAGCAGAGCTCATTAACATTTAAAGCAACCTCGACCAGAACAGGATGATTTTTGCAGAGCTGATTTTGGCAAGGTAAAAAGGGTGTTGTTTTACACTACCACTGAGAATTTTTAAAAACCAAAGTATGTTATAAACTTTTCATTAAGACCCTAAAGAATCATATCAACTTGTGGAAAATGGGCATCTGATGACCTCTTTAAATTCTTTAAACATAACTGTTTGCTTTTCCAATGTTGTAAAGTTGTTGTTACGAAGTCAATAAACAATAGTGACAGAAAATAGTTAAAATCAGAATGAGCAAAGAAGGTGGTGTTGTTTGCTCTAGTTGGAGATCTCTTCTCCAGATTAGATTTATTGTTTTGTTGCATGGCATCCGTTTTTGTCAGATTTTAAATTCATTGGCTGTTTAAACCCGCAGGCCTTGATTAACTCGTTTAGGTGTAAAAATGTTTTTTTTTTATAATATTTTTAATATGGCGAGAAAGATCATTTTAAGACATGGTGGCTCTTTGCTATTGGCTGTTTAAACCCACAGGCCTTGATTAACTCGTTTAGGTGTAAAAATGTTTTTTTTTTATAATATTTTTAATATGGCGAGAAAGATCATTTTAAGACATGGTGGCTCTTTGCTATTGGCTGTTTAAACCCACGGGCCTTGATTAACTCGTTTAGGTGTAAAAATGTTTTTTTTTTATAATATTTTTAATATGGCGAGAAAGATCATTTTAAGACATGGTGGCTCTTTGCTATTGGCTGTTTAAACCCACAGGCCTTGATTAACTCGTTTAGGTGTAAAAATGTTTTTTTTTTATAATATTTTTAATATGGCGAGAAAGATCATTTTAAGACATGGTGGCTCTTTGCTATTGGCTGTTTAAACCCACGGGCCTTGATTAACTCGTTTAGGTGTAAAAATTCTTTTCTTTGTGATTTTGACATTGGTCTCGCAGAACATACCGGAAATCAAACTGGGCATGACAGGTAGGTGATTTCCACTGGCTGCTGATGATGCACCAAGTTAAAAAGTTTAACTTGAAAATCATCTAGGAAGCAGGAAGTATGCAGTTAAGGTATTTACTCAGTGTTACAGACTGTTACGGACTGTTTCTGTTTCAGACAATTGCTTTGTTTGTTTTTCTTTGTCTTTGCATTTATCAGATTTGGTGCTTTGCCCGAAAGGCCTGCTGTCTTTTTTTCATCTTCAGTGTTGAAGATGAACTTGGTGTTTGACATGTACTGTACAGCTCACGAACAAATTCAAATA
This sequence comes from Cirrhinus mrigala, assembly GCA_036247105.1. NCBI lineage: Eukaryota > Metazoa > Chordata > Actinopteri > Cypriniformes > Cyprinidae > Cirrhinus > Cirrhinus mrigala. Next base: position 35,542,802 of record CM070014.1, read on the forward strand.
AACTTTAAGAAATAATAAAGCAAATGATGACTGAGTGCAGTATTTAGTTGACATTCCAGCAGATTTGTTGTTGTTGTTGTTGTTGTTGTTGTTGTGGAACAGGGCCATTCACATCGATCTCCATCTTATGTCTCAGGTTTCCATCCAGACCGAGTGTGGACTGTAAGACTTGGAAGTCACAGAACTGTAAACCATACAGTCAGCATAACAGATATTTGGCCAACTGATTGCAGTTGTATGAAAAAAAGTGACCAGCATCAACAGTACATTCAGTGGAATGAAAATCATGGCATGCGAGTAAGTATATTTCTTTTCATTTCTAAGTGAACTGTAACTTTTACTTCTCTGTACTTCAGTAGTATGTAACCACTGAGATGCCGGATATTTGGTTAATACATCTGAGCAGGTTATGGGTTGCCTGGCCATGTTACTGGTTATTCAGGTTTATGGGGTTCAGATGGAAGTCACACAACCTGTTTCAATGACAGGCTTGCATTGCTGGTGTTGCTCATAAACTTTTAGCTGAGTGCACAATCCCGTTTGTTCCAAACAGACCTTTGGACTAAACTGTTAAAATATGACATTCTTCTCTGACAAAAAAAAAAAAAAAAAAAAAAAAAAAAAGCCACATTCTTCAAAAAATACATAAATAAATGCAATGTGTGCTTATGTTGTCTTTGTTGATTGTCATTGTGTATGATGGCCATAGACTATTTATTCGTTCGTTCATTCTATGGTACATGCAGATTCCTGTGTTTTCAGAAGCTGGATCTGTGTGTGGTGCAACTGTCCCTGAAAACCCCCCTAAATTTTCCCTCCGTTTGTGAGATAGTCATTCACAGCAGCAGTAGTGACAGCATTAACAGGTGCTATTATGTACAGGGGTTGGACAATGAAACTGAAACACTCGCCAATATAGTATTGGAGGTTTCATGGCTATATTTGCGCTGTCTGGTTCCCAATCTTCACTTATTGTACATTACACCAGTTAGAGCAGAGTGTAAAGTTTCATTATGTGCACCCAATGGTTCAAACATTGTACCTTGAAGGTAGTGCTCTGTATCAGGATAATAATGCACCAATACACACAGCAAGACTGGTGACAGACTGGTTTAATGAACATGAAAATTAAGTTGAACATCTCCCATGGCCTGCATAGTCACCAGATCTGAATATTATTGAGCCACTTTGGGGTGTTTTGGAGGAGCGAGTCAGGAAACGTTTTCCCACATCAGCATCACATAGTGACCTGGCCACTGTTCTGCAAGAGGAAAATGGCTCAAAATCCCTCTGGCTGCTTTGCAGGACTTGTATTTGTCACTCCCACGATGAAATGATGTTGTATTAGCTGCAAAAGGAGGCCCAATATCATACTAATTGTGATCTAAAACCAGGTGTTTCAGTTTCATTGTCCAACCCCTGTATGTCGTAATATTAGAAGACTTTATACATTAACCGCAGATTTCTTCATTTCTGTAATCCCAATCCAAGCAGGATTTTATACCTTCCTAGTTTTACTGAGTAAACCGCAGAAAGGTCCAGGACCAAGACTGAGCATGCATTTTTAAACTCTATGAATTGTCCTCATACAATCTGTTGTTGCTGTCCAGAAGATGGCGCTGTTGATCTAGGCCTGACTGTCTCAACACATGCATGGGGAGGAAATGTTGTACCAGACAAACTGGTTTTAGATTTTAGGACTTTTTAAAAAGGACACATGACAAATTTTGGACAGATGACCAATAGTCCTAGTGCATGCATAATTTTCTAGTGCTTCTAGTCGCTTTCTGGAACTTTGTGCGTGACTTGCAGGAATGATTTTTTTAGAGGAAAGCATGGCTGGTGTTGTTGCAGACAGGTGAGCAATTACGCATAACATAGGCGTGCATCTTCCGCGTCGCTCCGGTGACCCGAAAGCCCACAAAACCCACGGCAGCGATCGCTAACGCACCCTATTAACCAGTCATCACGCACCTGCAGCCGGGCATGCTAGAGATAATTAGACCATTCTGCATACTGTGACAACTTCTGCTGAAACTCATCCCTAAAACCCGCTCATTATATATGTGTGGCATCCTTTGGGTACTGCAAAGCGCTGGTCTAATTGTCACATCAATTTACAACGTTTTCAAGGTAATGTGAACGTTAACAGAAGGACAAGTAATAAGTTAAGAAGCAATACTTCAGCTGGTGTGTCAGCTACAATGAAACACACAGTGGTTGAGCACATTTCACAAACAGGCCTGTAGCCATTGCCTTTGTCATTCCGCTAGTCATTTTTGCACAGGATGTGGTATGTAAGCGTTATTTGAGTTATTTATTCCTTATAAGTTTTTTTTTTCTTTCTATCTGTATTTCTTTCTTTTAGTCGTAAATATGAATCTTTGTTCAATGTATTTTTTTTTTTTCAGAGAATCTGGAACTGAAGAGATAATCATCTCCAGGTAAATTTGAGAAAAGGCTGCAAGATGCAGTAAGATGATGAAGTAAGGATACAAAACAGGAAATGAAAAGTAACAAGCACAATATAGACTAGACATTAAAAAAAAGTGTGCTTTATATTGTGCAAAAGGTCCTGAGAGGATTCATCAGTCGTGCAAAATCACCTGCATTGTGCAAAATAAGCAGATGCATATACTTCGGATGGATATGAATGAAAGTAAAGAGATTTGGTCAGTGTATTGTTACATTGTTATACATTTACATAATCAAGCAGCCAGTGAAATAGATCTGTGAGTGTATTAGCTAGATGCATGAACAAAAGGCAGATATTTTAGTCGTAGTGGTAGTATTGCATAAATGTGTATTTTTCACTTTTGATTTATTCTGCGGGGGATTATTTTAGGATGCCACAGCCAAGCCAGAAATCTCATGCCATGCCTTGTATTTGGTCTGTAAACACTTTTGCTGTTGTCTGTCGATGCCCTCGCTCGTGTTAGATTTGAATAATTGATGAATCTTAAAGTGATTGTATGGCAACTGGGGTGCTGATGAAGAGCCGCGAGAGGAAGGGACCTTTGTGCATTTCCTGTGTCTCAGGGGGATGTGCTGAGATTCGCTGCTTACTCAGTAGTGAAACCTTCATATCCAAGTGTTTTGTGCTGACAAAGGGCAAATGGGATTCTATTTTACAGCAAACGATGCAAGATTGCACTATTGCGCTTCAAAAGAGCGCCAGGCTGAAAAAAAAAAACAAAAAACGATGGGTTTCCTTGTCATCAACCCCTTTACTTTGCATGAAATAAATGAAGTAAAACTGAATGAATCACAAGTTTCATATTAGGCATAAAACAAGTTATTTTGGGGTTTCTCATTGTATTTCTGATGTAGACACTCAGATCTCACCATCTGAGAAGGAAACTAGTGGTCCTCTATTAGTTAATGTTAATGCATTAATTAAAATTAGCTAACAATGAGCAGTACATTTGTATATTTGTGACCCTGGACCACAAAACCAGTCATTAGGGTCAATTTTTTGAAATTGAGATTTATACATCAGCTGAAAGCTGAATAAATAAGCTTTCCATTGATGTATGGCTTGTTATGATAGAACAATATTTGTTGAGATACAGCTATTTGAAAATCTACAAAACTGTAGGTGCAAAAAAAAATCAAAATTTTGTTGAAGTTGTCCAAATGAAGTTCTTAGCAATGCATATTACTTATCAAAAATGAAGTTTTGATATATTTACGGTAGGAAATTTACAAAATATTCTCATGGAACATGAACTTTACTTATTATTCTAATGATTTTGGGCATAAAAGAAAAATCGATCATTTTTGGCTATTGCTACAAATATAACTGTGCTACTTAAGACTGGATTTATGGTCCAGGGTCACATTTATTTATCTGTTAACATGTCAAAAATACAACTGTTCAAGTAGCCCATGTCCATTAAATAATGTTAACACATACAACTTCCTATGTGTTAGAAAATGCTAAAATCATCAACTAAGATTAATAAATGCTTTAGAAGTTTGATGTGAACTAATGTCAGCAAATGGAAGCGCTATTTTTGTTCACACCATCTTCACACCGTCTAGTTTGCAGGTCTGCATTGGTTTTTCATGCTGTTGTGTTAAACATACTAAGTTTCTTTGATATATTTGTTCATTTGCACAAGAGCAAGGTCTAGAATGGTCAAATATACCAAAGAAGTCAAAGTTCCCCAATGTAAATCAATACCTAATAGTAATATAGATGCTTTTTAAGCCTTCCTAATTAGGTCCCGCGGGTACCGAGATCTTCTCCTCACGCCGTGCCATTGCTTAAGCCGGTTTTAGCATCAGAACCGATACCCTCCGACCGCGCATCGACGCGGTATACGAAAGGCTTCCGACGTGTATAGGTGCGAACGAGGTCCGTGTTATGAGATGTAAAAACGTGCCGACAGGAAATCGATGTACTCCCCTGCCGATACACGGGCCGCCATCACTCCAGCTGCCTCGCACGCAGCCGGCCGAGCCCACATCGCTCCTGACACTCCTCACACCAGCACCGTGGCAGATGGCGACCAGGAGCGGAGGGGGAATACTGCTGCCGAACACAACCAGCCAAGGGCTGGTCGAGCCAGGCTTCCCCCCACCCATTCTCCCTCGGGTCGGGTTCTGAGAAGACCCTCCACCATCCCCTGATCCAGGATTCAGGCCACTACAGATGGGCTTTTATACTGTATACGGACCGCAGTATTCAGTCGAGCCGGGAGGGAACGCGACGCCCAAATCTATGCTAATAGTGTTTACTGACAATTGCTGATTTTGGCAGCTCGGAGATCCGTAACCGGCTGCGTTATGAATTCTTGCGTGTGTGTGTGTGATTCAACGGGAATCGATATCCTTCCACCTCGCTCTCCCTCCAAGCAGTCAGGCTGCTTTGTGAACTTTGACAGCTCTTGAAAACTCCTGCAAATGATTATCAATGGCTGCGTATTAGCTGGAGACTCAAACAAGGGGGCGAGCGAAGTGCAATAACATAATATCGGGTTGAGAGGCGGGTCAAGGTGGACTAGGGCGCTAACCTCAGCAGTTTACGAGAAGGAAATTCTTCAAGAGGCGTAAAATTGAGATGCCCGCTCGCTCTAGGGCTAACAAACAAGCAGTCATCGGCCGCGATGCAGATGGCACACAGCCTCCCACTGTTTTGTGTTTCCATTTCGCGTTTCATCGCCGTAATGCATCGGGCGACGGAGAGGTAATGACCCTCAAACCGCTAACAGGTCTTTCTGTCAAACAGATTACTGTCAGCTCTCATTGATTTGTGTTGCCTTTAAAAATGGCCCGTTTCCCTTCTCGCTAACGGATCAGATCTATAATTGGGCCCGGCCTAAATGATTCAGATGAGGTGCCTGTCTCGGTCCTGGTTTCCCTCGTCAGTTTCGCCCCCCTCCTCTTTCATTAGCAATTCAGCAGACTTGCTAAAACCACGGGGTGCCCCATTCCCGTCACCCCTGACTCAATGAGTCAAAGCCCCGTCCTGCACAAAGACATAGTCAATCTGTGCAACAAATCACCCAAAATGGTGCCATTGCTCTCTCTCTGAAGAGCAGTTATGGAAACCGAAATGGAACCTAGGACTCTTCGAAACGTAGTAAACGCCCGATATCCGCTCTAATTGGATAGAAAAATGAAGCCACATATTCATATTTGCTTATTTGTTGCTCCAAATGAGTCCATAGAAAATCCCTAATAGCACACTTCGCAAACACACTGCTGAAGGGGGAGCGGAATTTGGCGGTCGTTGTCGCAGGAGAAAATTGTACGGCCGCGGGGTAATTGCTTTACCTGTTATCACCCTCGCGTCCTCGCTGACACGGACATGTTCACGGATACCGGAACCGACAAAGACAGTTAGTTTTAAAAGTATTTATTTGTTTTCATGTACGGCTTTGAGATCCCAAACACTAACCCTAAATGTCGACGTTAACGTAACCAAGTCAGCGTATACTAAAGATGGGCACAACTCAACTGAGAATGCTTTTTAAAAACTGATTAAATACCTGAGTTTGAACTGAAGTGCAAAGTGCAGTTTGAATGCAAGGAAGTAGTTAAACTGCAAAAAAGGCCTTATAGATACAGGTGAGGTCAAAAGTTAACATTCACCTTGCAGTATCTGCAAAATGTTAATAATTTTTCCAAAATAAGAGGGCTCATACAAAATGCATGTTATTTTTTTATTTTTTTTTTTAGTACTGACCTGAATAAGATATTTCACATGAAAGACATTTCCATATAGTCCACAAGAGAAAATAAGTTGAATTTATAAAAATGACCCTGTTTAAAAGTTTACATATGCTTGATTCTTAATACTGTGTTGTTACCTGAATGATCCACAGCTGTTTTTTTGGTTTAGTGATAGTTGTTCATGAGTCCCTTGTTTGTCCTGAACAGTTAAACTGTCCGCTATTCTTCAAAAAAATCCTTCGGGTCCCGCAAATTCTGTGGTTTTTCAGCATTTTATGTGTATTTGAACCAACAATGACTGTATGATCCATCTTATTTTGGAAAAATAATTTTTGCAGTTTCTGCAAGGTGTATGCAAACTTTTGACCTCAACTGTAGATAGACACATTTGAAGAAATTAAGTAGGTGTTCCAGGGTAAAAGAACGCTTAATTTCCCAGAATGCATCACCTGTGTTGAAAGTCAGTAAATTCATGCTACCTTCACGCCACGTCGTAATTACCTTAATTCCGAGATGACAACACGTGACATTTTACTCATAGCTTTTCATGTTGTCAGACTCAGAGGTAGCGCCTAAGTAGTGCCAAAATGAACCTGGCGGCGGTCACGTGGTACAGCTGTCACTGGTCCAAGTGGTAACTCTCAGAACATTCCGAGTTTACAAGTTGTAATTACGAGTTGTAATTCAGGAGCACTTGAGGGCTTTGGCGTTGATAGTGTTGCCACAGAAACACATAATTCAGTAGAATCTCACGTGTCATCGTCTCGGAATTACGACATGGCGTGAATTCCAGTGGGTGTGGCCAAGTTAGTTCAAATTCAGTTCTTCACTTCTGAATATGGTTGAGCCTGGTTGAGCTGCTCAGCTATCTGGTATCCCCTCATAAACCCAATAAAACAGTACCAGTTAACCACCTGTTTTTTTCTTTTTAAGCGGAGTTTCTGGCTTGGTATCTCCTCTGACATGCACTGTATGCACAACAAATGGTGTTATTTCTGGCGGACAAAGAGAGGAGGACTCAGCACCAGCTATCAGGCACGGTCATGAACCGTCAGTCCAAACAGCTTTGTGGTCTCCACGTCCTCCACACTGGTGTGTGTGTGTCTGTGTGTGTGTGAGTGAATAAACACTATCTCAGTTTGTGTTTACAGCACATCTCCATGTGTGAAAGAGTCTGGTCTCCCCTAACAGAAGTGCAGGGCTGTGGTGGAAAGCTTTGCCCTCCAGTGGTTATAAAACATGCAGGCCTCTCGGCCGAACCTGGCCTCCCTTCAGACCAATGAATAATAGCACAAAGTGAAGCTACTAAATCATTGAAATGACTGCAGCGTGTCTGTCCAGTTAGCGCTTCTCCCAGAAACGCTTGATCAACGGCAGAGAAGAGAAATCACAGGCCGATAAGACGCAACGTTGCCCTCCTTGGGATTGCTCGCACTCTGATGGCCTCGAGAAATCACGGCTTTGTTAGCCCTCATATTTACCAACACTAATCAGATAATCACCGGTTTAAGTAGCCAGACGTCTATCAGGAGTAGAGCGTTGGTGTTTTTCGTGGCACTAAATTGGTCCACTGACCTAGCCGTGGAGGCGTTTGAGAAGGAAATGGGCGAAGGTCACTCGACCAAAGTCGACCGAGGCTCACGGTAGCGGGGAAGCGGGATAGGTTGAGCTCAGCCCTCTAGAACGTGATGATTTATTTACGTTCAGAGACAATATGAATAATGTATCTGTGAAAAGGAACATGAATTTCTTTAGTACTAATTGTGGAGAAGGCTGGGCGCTCGGCGGACGGGAGGGGGGACTGGAGGACCCCCAAGATCAGAGGGGCGCGAGCCTCAAAGATGCCTGTCCTGCAGCCACCGCCATCGACTTGCAAATCAGCAGAAGGAGGCTAATTAGCGGCAAGCTAATGAAACCGACATTCGGGGCATCGCTGCAAAAGAAAAAAAGGACACGAAGAAGAATCAGGGATCCCTTTCTCAGCGATATCGCTGGCACCATTTGAAGTTGATTTCAGAGCACATCAATATGTGAACAAAGTTGAGGAGAGCGAGCGAGAGAGAGATACAGTATGAAATTAGCATTCATTTGAAGAATGGAGACTGTTATTTACTGGCTTGCTTTTGGCACATTTGCCACTCTGGGGAACGACTTTTCTATGGCGTCTCAATGCCGCATACAAAATTCACAACCATGGGAGACAGGGGATGTAATGGCAACTTCTTGAAATCTCTCTTTCTCTCTCTCTTTTGCGCTTTCATGCGTGCGCTGCTCTCCCTCGATGGTGTTTTTAATGTAGGGACTGTTGCAGAATGTTTGTCTCAGATCTGTGACACAACTTGGACTCGTGTGCGTCACCCGTGGTGGACCTGCCGAAAATCTGGTCGACCAAGTGTAAGAGAGCTGCACTGGCCTCTTCTAGCATCTGGAGTCTTTTGAAGATGTCGTTTTGCCGTTGGTAACACTGAAAGCCTACGGCATCTACAGGGTCTCTGAGCATGTGTGTTTGAACATCAGTCAGCTCATATATGTGACCCTGGATCACAAAACCAGTCATAAGGGTCCATTCTTCAAATTGAGATTTATACATCTGAATTATATCATCTGAAGGCTAAATAAATAAGCTTTCCATTAATGTATGGTTTGTTAGGATAGGACAATATTTGGTCGAGATACAACTATTTGAAAATCTGGAATCTGAGGGTGCAAAAAAATCTAAATATTGAGAAAATTGCCTTTAAAGTTGTCCAAATAAAGTTTTTAACAATGTATATTACTAATCAAAAATTCAGTTTTTATATATTTACAGTAGGAATTTTACAAAATATCTTCAAGGAACATGATCTTTGCTTAATTTCCTAATGATTTTTGCCATAAAAGAAAAATTCATAATTTTGACAAATACAATGTATAGTTGGCTATTGCTACAAATATACCTCAGTGACTTAAGACTGGTTCTGTGGTCCAGGGTCACATATGGTCGCAGCCTCAGGGAGACACAACATATGTGTGCACTAACATCTCACAGTCCTTTAATGAAATATCACACTTATCACTACGTAAAGTTTGTCAGCCTGGAATATTGTCAGTGTTTAAAGGAGAAGTTAATTAACTCACCCCCTTGTCATCCAAGATGTTCATGTCTTTCTTTCTTCAGTCGTAAAGAAATTATGTTTTTTGAGGAAAACATTTCATGAATGTTCTCCATATAGTGGACTTCAGTGGTGCCCGTGAACTTCCAAAATGCAGTTTAAATGCAGCTTCAGAGGGCTCTAAACGATCCCAGCCGAGGAAGAAGGGTCTTATCTAGCGAAACAATCAGTTAATTTCTAAAAAAATGTACAATTTATATACTTTTTAACCTCAAATGCTCGTCTTGTCTAGCTCTGCGTGAACTTTGTGTATTCCGGTTCATGACAGTTAGGGTATGTCGGAAAACTCCCATCTCATTTTCTCCAGCTTCAAAATCGTCCTACATCGCTGTTTTACCTTTTTTAGTAAAGGGTGTTTGATCCTCCTTGCGCGTTCAATTTGTAAACACTGGGTCGGTACTTCTGCAGCGTTATAGGACGATTTTGAAGTTGGAGGAGAACTGTATTGACCGGGAATGCACAGAGTTCACGCAGAGCTAGACAAGACAAGCATTTGAGGTTAAAAAGTATATAAATTGTACATTTTTTTTTAGTTTCGCTAGATAAGACCCTTCTTCCTCGGCTGGGATCGTTTAAACTGTTTTCATCATTTACAATAAAAGTTTCTTGAGCTGCAAATCAGCATATTAGATTGATTTCTGAAGAATCATGTGACACTGAAAACTGGAGTAATGATGCTGAAAATTCAGCTTTGCATTACAGGAATAAATTACATTTTAATATATATTCTTATGGAAAACAGTTATTGTAAATTGTAATAATATTTCAGAATTTTACTGTTTTTACTGTATTTTCAATTGAATAAATGCAGCCTTGGTAAGCATAAGAGTGTGTAATGTTTTTTTTTGTTTTTTAAAAAAAAAAAAAAAAAAAAAAAATCTTACCCAAACTTATGAATGGTAGCATGTATACTGTGATTTTGCTGTACCGACTGTGGTAGATATATTTGCATGGGCAGAACTTAAATGTGAGAGCATCATGGAGTGGTCAAGACAAGTCAAGTGGAGGTTAATTATTTTGATGATTACTGACCAGTTTCATCTTAATGCATTAGTATAAAATTATACCGATATGTGATTTTTATACATACAACTATTTTAAAATCTGAAATCTGAAGGTGCAAAAAAAAAAAAAAATCAAAATATTGAGAAAATTGCCCTTAAAGTTGTCCAAATGAAGTTCTTAGCAATGCATATTACTAATCAAAAATTAAGTTTTGATGTATTTACGGTAGGAAATTTACGAAATATTTAATATTAAATAATGTTGAAGACACCAGCATTCTTTGCAACATTAAAAATGCAGTTACTGTTAAAGGTTAATTGTTTTCCTGTTTGCTGCTTAATTTATACTGTTATGTTAGTGATATGTGTTAGTGATGATCATCACCAGGTTTGCATGTGTTCACGTGACTTCTGTAGTTTTCTAAAATATACAGAGGCAAAATTTACTTTAATAAGAACTTCTTGACTAAGACATTTTGCATTAAGTAAACAAACATTCAAGTGGTTAAACATGTTCACAGTTATTAGAAACTTACGAAATTATCAGAATCAGAATCAGAATTAGCTTTATTCGCCAAGTTTGCGCATACACACAAGGAATTTGTTGTGGTTTTTTAAGGTGCTCCTGGTACATACATACATACATACAACATTTAAATAAAATAAAAAAAAACTTAAAAAATAAATAATAATGTATGAATCTGGAACAGATTATCTTTTCTATTCTAAATTTGTTGCTTTGCACTGTTTTTATTTTGCATGGTTTTGTTTTTAAATACTTTATTAATATGAAGGCAAAAATATTTGCCAGGCCAATAAAGCATGTTAAAACTGTAATTCATGAAACAAATATTAATTGGTTTATTAATCTGTGTTTTAGGTTCACATTTTGTGTGATTTTTGTTACCACAGAAGGAAATCAGTGAAAATCACCCTTGTTTTCCTCGGTGGGTGTATCTAAATCTCTCTCACGCGCTCACATGTAGACACACATGCTGTAAGTTGAGAATTTAGGTTGCTCACTCGAACACCTCCCTGTTCCTCTCCGGCCTGCCTCTCTCTCTCTCTGTTTCTCTCTCTCCTCTGGGACGTTAGGGCTGAGATGGATGGTGAGCACAGCTCAAACAGACTGATTTATGGGGGTCCGTTTCGCCTGCAGGCCCCCTGAGGACCCCCCTCTCCGCTGGCTGCGGTCGAGGGCCTGTCTTCCCCACCCTGAAGACTCGAAGGCTCTTCCGTGACTGCGCTGATGCCAGACACCAAACGGCCACTTCTCAACCACCCCCATTTGTCACCGGGGGCGGCTGGGGAGCTCCCTTAAACAGGAGGAGAAGAAAGAGATAGAGCGAGCGAGAGAGGAAAAGAAATAGACCTGTCTCTCCTCTCCTCCACTAGCATTGATCTCAGTGGAAAGCCTTTTTATTCTCAGAGTTTTGTTTGTGTCGGCGTGAGAGGTAGAACGGGGTCCCTTCGCCACCAACCGCGGCCATTATATTCCATTAAAAATGAGTAATGAGTGCAAATGTCAGGAAATTAGAAAAGGCACAGAGAGATTCCTATTAGTTTGAAAGCCTTTTATGGTTTAAAATGTTTGCGAAGATGTAAAAGCCTCGTGCTTGTTCACTGATCTTTTTTTCTGTGAGAGCGATGCTATAAAATGATAAAATATGTGTGTATATGAGGCATATTTACAATCTGTTTAAACAAGTGCCAAGCCTTCCATTCCGTTTCCATTTTTTTGCACTGTGGATGTTTTAAAAACAGCCAATGTGCGAGAGCTTTAGGAAGAGCTTTTGACATCTTGCTGGATGATATGCAATGTGATGTCTAATTCACACCGCCATTTTTGGGTATTTACTCCATGAAATCTACATGCCAACCTTAGTGGCTGATGGGCAGAATCCCTTATTATTGTTTGCATGGATTTATATTGGAGTTTCTACATTGAAATATGTGTGCATTTGTCACTAAAGTTGTTGTGTATTAACTCATCTTCATGTGGAAAATACACTTAAAGGAATAGTTCAGCCAAAAAATGGATTTTGTCAATATTTACTCACCTTCAAGTTGCTCCAAACCCATCCAAACCCTGATAACCACAACTTGGAAGATCTGAAAAAGCCATAGAGGTGCCATAAAATTAATCCACATCACTTGAGCAGTTCAATTCAAGTCTTGTGAAGACATAGAATTTGTTTAACCAACACATTCTCGCTCCCAGCTCGTCACATATTGACACTTGGTCAGGACCCCTTGTTGTCACTTTTCGGCGCACATGGTATCCCAATTTTTCGACGTGCAGGGTCCTTTATTGCTTTAAATAAGAAACCCTTGGCATCATAATGCTGACGCAAAAGGCACTGGGAATTTTATCGTCATGATTAAATTAGATATTGGGTAAAAATATTGCCATTATTGCATATATGTTGGGGTGTGATTTTTTTCAATGTAAACAGTCACAACAGTTTTATTTACATTACATTATTTACACATTTACGAGCACGCAAGCCAACCTCTGCCCCTAAACCTATTCATTTGTCAATAAAACACAAGATATAACGAGCAGATACAGCTACAGTCATAATTTATTCAAAAAGTATTAATATTCTAAAAGTCTTCCAAGGCAAAACGATTTATTTCTGAGAAGAATAGACACGATCGCCGTCTCTCGTTTGTCTGTGTGTAAATTTTAAAAAATGCCACCAGAAGAAGAGTTACGTCAGCCTTGGTTGTGAAATGTCATTGGCTCTTGTGTGTCTCGTGACCGATTGCATCATGCTAATGTACGGGAATATTTATTGAATGAGATCTGAGCGCGTTAAAGGAGCGGGATCATTTTCAGCGATTAAAACCTTGTTTTACTCTCTTCTTCGCATAAAGATATTGTGTGGTTTCAGAAGACTCAGAATGCAACACGACTTGTTTGTAATGCTTTTATACTGCTTGTTTATGGTCAGTTTCTGCAATAAATACCTGGGACTGTACTTATATTTGCCTGTTGCATGTTTTATATTGTTCAGAAGTGGGTAAGTTTAGGGTAGGGGTGGGGTTAGGTGCTTCAATGAAAGTATAAATTTATATAAAATTATTTATATTTTTTTACAAATGCATTCAGTCCATAAAAGCAAACAACTGAAATCAATGGAGCACCCTGCACGTCCAAAAGTGATGCTAAAGGGGTACCTTGAGCATCAAAACGCGACGCCAAAGAGTCCTGACCAAGCGTCAGTATATGCGGAGTTGCAGCATAATGAACAAATGTATTAAAAATTGTGCAAATAACTCAATATGAGACATCTTTGGGAAAAATCTGGCCATAAATGGGTTTATCAAGTTGAACAACCTGTTATCGATGATGCATATCTCACTATTTCTGTGAATGTATTCACATTGGATTGTTTGTGCACCAAGCACATTTCAGATGCATCACTGTGCAGCTCCATAAACATCATCCTTCACTCAAAATGGAAATAAACACGGGATTAATGCTGTATCTCATCCGCTGAACACGCCTCTAGGGTTCATCACATGCTGAACACAAAATCAGACATTTTTAATGGGCACATGAAATATTGAGATAGTTTGAGTATTCTAGCATGATGTTTGGTGTCTTTCTCTTCATGCATATGCTTATGCATGTTTTTACAAATGCTAAAACTCTTCTGTTCTGCCGTCTTGATGTGTTCGGTTCTCTATTTGTACATTTCCACAGGTTTTTCCATGCATGGAGCTGACTCGTCTACATAAGCTGGTTTGGCTGGCGTTAAAGAATTTGCATGATTGCATTTAAACAAAACTGTAATGCCATCTCTATATCATCTACAGAGCGCAAAGGACTGACAGAACTGGGAGAACTTGACCAAGGCGTGTTGTGCAGAAATAAACAAAAGCCAGAAGACTCCGCTGGGCCATTTTCCACTCCGTTCTGTGTTTCCAGAGAACAACTGCAGCAGTTTATAACCACCATTTTGTGTCTCCCCAGACCCCAGAAGGCACAAGGCCCAATTGCAGTGAAATTTAATGTGGCCATAAGACATAAATCATCTTTTACGCGTCCAGACGAGCAGGTAGCGATATTAAGAGCGTCTCTGCTGTTCTGCCGGCGATATAAATAATTTATGGTGCCCCCACTCGAAGCCGGGTGTTTATTTTGTCCCACGCAGAGTGTGTATTCCTCAGACGGCGTTTTAGAGGAGGCCCTGTCACTCGCCGTAATGAACCCCCCTGTGAGAGCGCAGGCGGCCGTGGTCATCGCTCTCTGACCGACACGCACACACAGTAAAGACGCACCGCTACACAGACGCATTTATAACAGGAAAAGAATGTTCATATTTCTCCTGGAAACCGGTGCTGAGGAAGCTCTTTGTTCAGATTCGTGCATGCACACGCCGTACGGAAACTCGCGTACGCACATCCCCGCAAACCCGCTGGGAAATGTGGTCATTGCTCTCTGACCAGCAGGTGACCAGCCTGCCCTCACTGCCTGCTCCTCTCTCTCATTTCATCCATCACTGTTTCCAGCCAATTGTGGCGGTGATGGTGCGGGAAAGAGCCGCTGAAGGAGTTCAGAGGAGCATTAGTGGCGTGTTAGTGAGCTCTGGTGATACAGAAATAGTAAAATGTCACATAAATCTTCACAGATAAAAACATTCCTAGTAAGCACACTGAGATGTCTATGGTAGACATAATGTTTTATTTTAAAGGAACACTCCACTTTTTTTGAAAATAGGCTCATTGTCTATCTCCCCTAGAGTTAAACAGTTGAGTTTTATCGTTTTCGAATCCATTCAGCCGATCTCTGGGTCTGACAGTAGCACTTTTAGCATAGCTTAGCATAGATAATTGAATCTGATTAGACCGATAGCATCTCGCTCAAAAATGAACATATATAATGACGATATTTTTCCTATTTAAAACTTGACTCTTCTGTAGTTACACTGTGTACTAAGACTGATGGAAAATGAAAAGTTGTGATTTTCTAGGCTGATATGGCTAGGAACTATACTCTCATTCTGGCGTAATAACAGTAAAGGAGCTTTGCTGTCGTACCATGGGTGCAGCAGATGCAATGATATTACGCAGCGCCTGAAAGTGACCGGCACAGATGCAGAGTTGATGGCTGTGTAATATCATTGCGCCTGCTGCACCCATGGTATGGCAGCAAAGTTCCTTGATTATTATGTCAAAATGAGAGTATAGTTCCTAGCCATATTGACCTAGAAAATCGCAACTTTTAATTTTTCGTCCGTCTTTGTACACAATGTAACTACAGAAGAGTCAAGTTTTAAATTGGACAAAGAAATATTGAAACTCTTTGGTCATTTTTGAGTGAGATGCTAACGGTCTAATCGGATTCAATGATCTATGCTAAGCTATGCTAAAAGTGCCACCGCCAGACCCGGAGATCGGCTGAATGGATTCAAAAATGGTAAAACTCAACTGTTCAACTCTAGGTGAGTTGGAAAATGAGCTTATTTTCAAAAAAAAAGTGGAGTGTTCCTTTAAGTGTCATGTTTAGGTAACAATGGTTGATGCTGTATCCCCCCTTGTCATCTAAGATGTTCATGTCTTTCTTTTTTTCAGTCGATAAGAAATTATGTTTCTGGAATTATCTCCATACAGTGGACTTCAATGGTGCCCCCAAGTTTGAACTTCCAAAATGCAGTTTAAATGCAGCTTCAAATGGCTCTAAACGATCCCAGCCAAGGAAGAAGAGTCTTATCTCGCAAAATGATTGGTCATTTTCAAAACAAATTGACAATTTTTATATTTTTTAGGTCTGCATAAACTGTTTTTTTCTTGTCCAATACGGTCAGTTAGGGTATGTCGAAAAACTCCCATCTCATTTTCTTCCTCAACTTCAAAATTGTCCTACATAGGATGGTTTTGATGTTGAGTTTTTTTTTCGACATTCCCTAACTGTATTGACCCAGATTACACAGACTATGCATTTGACAAGACGAGCATATGAGGTTAAAAAGTATATAAATTGTCAATTTCCTTTGAAAATGACTGATCGTTTTGCTAGATAAGACCCTTCTTCCTTGGCTGGGATCATTTAGAGCCCTTTGACGCTACATTTAAACTGCATTTTGGGAGTTCAAACTTGGGACCACCACTGAAGTCCACTATATGGAGAGAAATCCTGAAATGTTTCTCTTAAGAAACATAATTTCTTAATGATTGAAGAAAGAAAGACATGAACATCTTGGATGACAAGTGGATGAGTAAGTTATCCAGAAATTTTTGTTCTGGAAGTGAGCTTTTCCTTTAATGTTAACTTCTTTACACTTTTTAAAATAAAAGGGGGTTTTCACAGAAATGCCATAGAAGAACCATTTTTGCTTTCCTAAATAACCTTTCAGTGATCAGTTCTTAAAAAAAAAAATAAATAAAAAAAATAAAAACATTTTTCTTAATGTGAAGAATGTTTTATGCAATTGAAAAGTTCCATAAATATGGAATGTACATAGGTTCTTCATGGAACAGCAGATGCTACAGGACTTCTTGTCTTATGTACTTCTTATCTTAAAGACTTCTTATAATTCTGCATCTCAAGAAAATGTATCTTGATTTGAGAATGTTTTCTTTTGGTATTTGTACTGGAAAGCAAGACAAATACTAAGCACACTCTTAAAAATCAGGTTCTTTATTGGCATTGATGGTTCCATGAAAGATTTGTTAGATTGTTAATGTTCTTCACGCCTGGTTCTTTCTCAAAATGGTTCTAAGAAGTGTTCACTGAAAGTTTATTTGGGGAACCAAAACTGGGCTTCTATAGCATTGCTGTAAAAACCCATTTTTTAAATCTTTAGTTTTAAGTATAAATAGTAGTTTGCAGTGTATTTTTGAGGGTGTATCATATGTGACCCTGGACTACAAAACCAGTCTTAAGTAGCATGGGTATATTTGTAGCAATAGTCAACAATATATTGTATGGGTCAAAATTATAAATGTTTCTTTTATACCAAAAATCATTAGGATATTAATTAAAGATCATGTTCCATGAAGATATTTTGTACATTTCCTACCATAAGTATATCAAAACGTAATTTTTCATTAGAAATATGCATTGCTAAGAACTTCATTTGAGCAACTTTGAAGGTGATTTTCTCAATATTTTGATTTTTTTGCACCCTTAGGTTCCAGATTGTTAAATAGTTGTATCTCAGCCAAATATTGCCCTATCCTAACAAACCATACATCAATGGAACACTTATTTATTAAACTTATTTATACTTATATACCTATACTTATTTATTAAAGAATGTTTTTCTTACTAGATTTTTTGTCTTGTTTCCAGCCACAATATCTAAAAATTCTTAAATCAAGAAGTATTTTCTAGACAAGCAAAAATGGTCTTGTTTTCAGAAAAAAACAAAAAACAACAACAAAAAAAAAACAAGTAAAATAACCTTTTCAGGTTGAAATAAGATCATTTTGCTTACCCCACTGGCAGATTTTTTCTTGTTCTTGTTCTAAGCAAAAACTCACTTGATTTGGATTTCTTTTCTGAAAACAAGACAAAACTTTTTGCTTGTCTAGAAAATACTTCTTGATCTGAGAATTTTTAGATATTTTGGCTGGAAACAAGACAAAAACTCTTAGTAAGAAAAGCATTTTTTTGCAGTATACAGTCATACCGTTTTACTGAATATCATCTTGCCTGGCACAGATATTCAGTAACACCATAGCTAGGATTTTTTCTTATCACAGCTTGAACTCTCTGGTTCGATATTGTGTACAGACGTACTCAAGTCTAAATCCAAGACCATGTTTTGATGACTACTCAAGACCAGCTCATTCCAGTCTGTCTCAGACTGAATCCAAATGTTTGTGAAAATATGGTTTTAAACACAGACTTGAGTCCAAATTCGATTTTGTCTAGACTTGAGTACTACAACACTGGCACAAACATTTTATAAGCATCTTGAAAGGAGCCAATCTATATAATAAAATCTCTACTAAATGTCTTTCTAACATGCCAACACTGTGGCAACGTATTGCAGAATGCTTAAAATATTCCATCTTTGAGATGTAAACAATGAAACAAATGTCTTTGTGATAAACATGAGCCGTCAGGTGATTCCTGAATTCGTTGCATTTCTGTTTAGGTTTTTTTCCCCCCTTTCCGAACGAACCGGTGTATCAGAGGAGATCATGACAGGGCTCAAACCTCAAATGTTTCATCCATGTCTAAGTTGAGCTCTGAGTGTTTGGTTACTTACCTGTGTGTGTTAAGTGCACCTAAATACTTTATGATGTCTAAGCTGCTGAGAAAGTGTAGCCAGAGGCACCCCAGAGTTCAATGCATATCAGATGCCTTCTGGGAATGCTTTAAAGAGCCGCAGGTCCCGCTGCTGTAGTGTCTGAGGAGGAAGACGACACCGGTCTCCTTTTCCTTCTCTCTCTCCCTCTCCTTCTCTTTCTAGGCTTTCACCTGACCATTCCCAGAAGAATTAAACCTCCAGGGCTCTAAACATTTCGTATGAGGCTGATCTGGAAGCATGAATGGATATTGCGCTGTAAGTATTGTACTTTTATGATGCACCATTGTTGAAATGCCTCCTGAGAGAGACGGGAGAAAGCTAGCTTTACTGCTGACTGCAAACTAAAGCACACAAAGCTTTCACATCATCTCCAGCACAATCCTCCACATTTATTTTTCACCGAGCTGCACCACCCAGCTGCACACAGACCTAAAACTATCACACAGTTGCTGCGTTTACCTGCACAGGATGTCTGCTGGTTATTCTACAGAAGCGTCTTAAGGCATCTTTACACACATGGGTCAAGGCTGCTCCAAATACAGTGTCAAGACATAATATTGAGGCATTGAAGTTTCAAAATATGCCACTTTGACCCAACTCACTTCTCACATAGGAAGCATTAGTTCTGTGCAAATGCAATGCAGCAGTAGTCAATGTTTATTTTATACTTTTTATTTATATTTTCATTTTTTAATGCATTACTTTCATAACATTACTTCCAACTGTGATTTTAGAGTAAATGCAGTTATTGTTCCTGTAGATGCACCTATCCATGGTACTGTATATATGCTGCCTGAGGTGTGTTGTGCTCTCATATTGCTTGTAATGTTAACTTCTGTGTAGTTGTCTATTCATTCTTTGTTCATCTTTGTTCTTTTAGGTTAACTGCTACAACTGTGGAGCAACAGTTTAAAGGAATGTTTCTAAGCAAAAGCAAGAAGTCTGAAATACTACTCTGCTTTGCCAAACCAATGCACGTATGTAAAGAATTGCTTTTTTTCAAAATGTGTTCAAAAAGAAACTAAATAGAATAAAATGACCATTACCGAATATATTTTCAGATGTAGCTGTCCAAACAATCAGATTTCAGTATCACTTCAGTGCATCATTAACCATGGCTTGTATAACTCAACAGGTGAAGATTTACTAACAAAATGTATAATTTCAAGGATCTAGAATTAGGTAGGGACACTACCAATGTCCAGCGACTACTATTGTCCCTAGCAATAATTTTGATCTGACATTTGAAACAAGTCATACAATTTATTACCTAAGAAGTTAACATGTTAGGTAGCTTTAAACATACATACACAGTTCAGTTCAATGATAGTGTTTACACTCTTTAATTTTATGTTATGTTTTGTGCTCATCTGCTTCTCCCATTTACTCTTTTTACATTGACTGTCACTCTATTACAATCAGATACAACAATAATTTCTCAAATATTTATTACAAAATATACTGATACATTTCAGTGGTATGAGATGACTGGATGCTTTCAACTGGTTTCCTTTTGAACTGCAACCAACTGAACAGCAGTAGTCAAACTATTTAAAATACAGTGAATAAAGCTTCAAACTTGATCATAATGAACAATGTTTCACAATTTATCTAACATGTATTTTAAGGTGCAGCTCGCCATTATTGTTTTCACTAGTAGTAACCTTTACTTCACCTAATTATCTTTGCAGATTAGCGTTGGTTGTTATCTTTGAAATGAAAATGTTGATGTTTTATTTGTTTACATCATGCTTTTTTGCTTATTTCAGTTCATGTCATAAAACTAGCGAGCTAAGCCAGTAGTAAGCATGGCTGAAGACGGGAAAAGAGAAACAGACTAACTGAATCAACTGAGTGAGTCATTTACGTTGGAACCGCTCCGATTGATTCAAACTCGTGACGTCGAGTAAAACAAATCTTTTCGAAACTCCGAATCAGTTAAACTATTACGTCGCAAAATGATTCACTGTTTCAAAGCACTCCCATCGGATCGCGTATCGGGAATCATTTGATTCAGATCGAAAATTCAAATTGCGTATCGCGAAACATTTGATTTAGGTCTGGACTTTGGAACGGGTTCGCGATTCATTTGATTTAGTTCGGAACTTTTGAGCGTATTCGTGTTTTTTTTTTTTTTTTTCTGGTTCTAAACTCGTAAAGAAAAGATGAGTTTAGAACCAGATTCTTGCTTTTGTATGTGAAATTTAGCTAGCAGGAAACACATTAAGTTATGTTTTTCTATATTCCCTTACAAGTACTCAAACAATCCAAAGAAAACATATTTAAAACAAAAATGAGATTTGATAAAAAATGAGATTAGATAAAAAATCTGACCAAACTTTCTTTGTGTGGGTTCAAATTTGGATTAACTCATTAATATGTTGTTTGACCTCTTCATATTTAAGGAAAGAACTTTAGTTTCCAAAGTTCAAGGGCATAGAATTTAGTAGAGATGCTATGACATGTCCCTACCAATATCCAGAGACTAAATTGTCCCTATAATTTTGATCAATCAATTAAATGTCTGTTGTCTGCCATTATGTCCCGCCCAGTGCCAAAATCAAACCTATCTAAGCTTCAAAAGAGTAATTTTTTTGAAAGAAGTAATATTGTGAAATATTATAAAGTAACTGTTTTCTACTGTAATATATTTTAATATGTAATTCATTATACAAACCTGTTTTTTTTTTTGTCTTCAGTGACACAGGATCCTTCAGAAATCATTCTAATATGTTGATTTGCTTCTATAAATAAAATCTTATCAATGTTGAAAACTATATACAGTATTTTTATATAGCGTGTGTAATGCATTACATGGATTGGTTTTAGCAAGATCCTTTAAATGTGCCTCAAGTGCAGCTCTTACAGAAATGCTCAATATTCTCTTATATTCTCTAAACCGCTCCACATTCTGACAACAATTTCACAGAAACTCTAAAAACTCTCTAAAACCTCTCAATACTGGAACGCTGCAAAGCATCATCTCTCATATGGCAGTTTCCCCCTCAGGCCAGCCAGCCAATCAGGTCGCCCCCCTCCCCTCAGAGGCTCCTGGGAATTGATGGCAGAGCAGTGCGTTACGCTGGTGACAGAGCGCTGGGGTTGTCAGGACTCGGTCTCTCCTGCAGTCGTTTTGTTGTTCCTCTTGCTGATACCTGAGGGACCATTAAGCTGAAAATAATTGGCTCCAGATCTCCTCCAGCCATCGATCCTTTGTGTCAGTGAACTCTCTGACATATACAGTAGACAGACACACACATGGCAGAGAACCCACGCACGGATACTGCTCTTACCAACACTCGCAAATAATTACGCACACTAATGTATTTTTAAAGATTGTACATGTTAATTATATCTGAGGGTTAAAGGAATAGTTCATCAAACGCATGTTTCTGTTATACAGAGAAGCTGCACTTTTCCATCCACTCAAAGCGGATGCAGGTCAAGATGCAAAGCGAAGCTCCATAAGGCATTATAATAAACTCTTATTCGTATTTTAAATATTCTGAAGTCTGATAAGCAACAGACCCAGATTTTCTTTTTTTTAGATTTAAAAAATGTTTGAACAGATTTGCATAGACTTGCATCAAAAATAGCCCCCAAAATATCAAGATTTGGATTTTTTTAATTAACATTTTAATTGCACTTTTTCTCTTTTTAACTGATGTAACTGCTTTGCTAACCAATGAGACTTGCACTTTTTACACAGATAAAACAAGCTACAAATTATCATTGAGACCTGAATGTGGGCTCTTTTGACTTGATGCACTAAGCAACATTCCTGCAATCTTTCACTCCACCTTAGCAACCACATAGCAACACACCGAACACCATAGCAAATACTGGACTTGTATCCTAAATAACGCACTGTGCACGTTTTACTATGCACTGTGTACTCTACCATCTAGTGTATGAATTTTATATGGTTATTTTCTGTATATGCATACTTCCATACTGTATGTGAGCCAAGTAGCATTTCCAAATTATGAAACAGGTGAAAAGTACACAACTACCCTACTACAGTACTTAATGCATCATTTGGGTATTTGAAATGCACTTTTTCAGTGTGAAAACATTACTTAAAAATACCATAGAATAGTGCATAAGTATGTGAATTGGGATGCACCTTGCAAAATTTGTCTGGACAGCTCCAAAAGTGGCAGTGGGTATTGCATGACTCACATTTACTTCTAGTTGCCTTATAAGCAAGCAGCATCAGCAATATGATGAAATGCATAAATAGATCAATAAATAGTTGAATATTGCTTTTCACGCTGTGCTTCTGCATAATGAGTCTCTGTGATTCTAAAAAAAGCCCTTCATGATAACACATACTGTATCCAAGTATCTAGCTGTGTTTCCATCAGAGGGCGCTGTTCTCCAGCAGCACAGATGCTTGAGACGACTCTTAATAGCGATTCTGCCCTTGCGTAAAGTGCATTTATCTTCCACTGTCTCCCTTCATGTTCATTCAGCCAGCGGCGCGTTTGATTAAATCTCCAACCGTTTGTCATCATCTCTGCCCCCTTGACACTTAAAGAAGCACCTCGACAAAGACCTTCATGGCTATTGTATTAATATGAGCACCGCGCGGGCGCTGCCAAATGAGTGAATTACTCAAAACATCCTGCCCTTTATGAAAACGCATCCTGAGATTCATCAAGGACGCGTGTCATGTGCCGTTGGTAATGAGGAGGAGCTTCTTACTCTACGATTTTAGACGTACCGATATTAATTAACTCCTCGGCCATGTGCATTAGAAACAGGTCAGCCATAATCGAATGCGTTTGTTATATCGTCCTGCATTAGGTACAATTAGACCGATTCTCTCACAGAGGCTTCCACGAGCGATACGATGTCAGATTAATTGGAGTTAATCGCCTGTCGCTGTGCACAAGGGCCTCTACAAAGAGTTTAATGGTATTTCTGTGGTTAAATATCCGTGAACATCACTCAATGGCAAAACAAACATGTTTGCATGAAGTTTAGAGTGTGCAAAGTAGAATTTAATGATTAATTAGGTGGCTCATATCCCTCCTTCAATGAGGATCTGTATTTTTCTTTTTCTTTTCACCTGTTTTATGGACCAGCGGGCAAAAAATATGGAAGTGTGTTCCTGCCACTGACTTAAAAGAGGTGACTTTTTTTCTGTTTATATCTCACAATTGCAAGTCATTTTCAAGTTGTGAGTTGACGCCTTATAATTATTTTTCTTCAGAATTCAGAGTTTACATCTTAAAATTAATAACTCGAATGAATAATAGTCTATTTCTGCCTTGGAATAAAAATATAAAAGTTCATTGTGACTCTATCTCACAGACCTTTTTATTGCAATTGCAAGTTTGTATCTTGCAATTGTGACTTTTAACAGAATGCCAGTTATTAATTTAATTATTTTTAATCTTGTAATTCTAAGAAAACAGTTAGAATTGCGAGTTGTAACTTTAGAATTCTGAAACAAAATGTTGCAGTTTTGAGTTTTTGAGTTTCATCTCACAATTCTGAACAAAAAGCAATATGCAGATATGAACTCGTAATTGTGAGAAAATTACTGAATTTTGTGAGTGAGTGAACACCATTGTGAGTTTATATATTGCAATTGCTTCTTCATATCTCAGAATTAATAACTTGCAATTGCAATTATGAGAAAAAAAGTCAGCAAGAATTGAGATATAAACTCACAACTGCACGAAAATAACTGAATTTTGAGTTTGAGAAAAAAGAACACAATTGTAAGTTTATATATAATATTGCAATTGATGCTTTGTCTTAGAATGAATAACTTGCAATTGCAATTCTGAGAAAATAGTCGGCAAGAATTAAGATATAAACTCACAACTGCAAGAAAATTACTGACTTTTGAGGTTTTGAGTAAAAATAACACAGTTGTTTATATATTGCAATTGCTTCTTTATATCTCAGAATTAATAACTTGCAATTGCAATTCTGAGAAAAAAAGTCAACAAGAATTGTGAGATATAAACTCGCAATTGCAAGAAAATGACTGAATTTTGAGTTTTTAAGTAAAAAAGAGCGCATTTGTGAGTGTATATTGTAGGGCTGCACGATTAATCGCACGATATTGTGAGGCGCGCTTAGTCAATGAAGCCGGTACTTTGATTAGTAGTAAAGCATTCGATTATGAGCGCGATTTGGCGTAGCTTGTCAGTGATGTACGGCTCTGTGTATTAATTGCCACTCCAGCTGAATGCACGTGATGGAGCTTTACTACTAATCAAAGTACCGGCTTCACTGACTAAGCGCGCCTCACAATATCGTGTGATTAATCGTGCAGCCCTAGTATATTGCAATTGGTTCTTTATATCTCAAAATTAATAACTTAAAATTGCAATTCTGAGAAAAAAGTCAAGAAGAATTGTGAGATATAAACTCGCAATTGCAAGAAAATGACTGAATTTTGAGTTTCTGAAAAAAAAGGCCAGAAGTGTGTTTATATATTGCAATTGCTTGTTTATATCTCAGAATTAACAACTTGCATTTCCAATACTGAAAAAAATAGTCAGCAAGAATTCTGAGATATGAACTCTCAATTGCGAGAAAATTACAGAAGTTTGAGTATTTGAGAAAAAAGAACACAATTGTGAGTTTATATTTTGCAGTTGCTTTTTTATATCTCAGAAATAATAACTTGCAATTGCAGTTCTGAGAAAAAAAAAATCGTTTTTAGATATTATTCCTTGCTGGGAATAAGCTTCCTTTGAAAATCACATGACACATGATTTGAGGAATCATTCATGTCTGGATCGTAAATGCTGCAGGACAATGCACTCACTCATTTTTTTGTCTGATAGAAATTTATTAACGTCACAATCAGCACTATAAACCAGTACAAATCATTAGACATCACTGATCTCTTGCCAGTTTAGTGCATATTCAAAGTATGCATTTTTACTTTGTGTTTGTACTGCAGCTATTAAACTAACTGTACTTCTTTATATTAATTGCTGTGTTTCAGGTCAGTGATTTCTGCTCTTAATTGTGGCTGTAGAGAGCAGGGGTGAGGATGGCTGCCCGGGCCACGTTGCCGTGTTTTAATGGGGAGATGCGGTATAATAGCTTTGACCTCTGACCTTTGGTGGTGACTATAGCTCATTACGCTGATCTGTGAGTGTCAGAGCGGCATCTGAGCGCGGGTGTGTGCGGTAAGGTGGGTCACAGGAGCGACGCTGCCAGCACCTCACCCCTCATCTGCAAATAAAATACAATCACACACATACTAATTAAAACAGGAAAGAAGGCCACTGTTTTCTACTCATTGTCAGTTGCATTTTTCCATGCATGGATAGTCCAGTGCAGGGTTCCAGAAAGCCGATTCAGAGAGCAAAGTACTTTTTGCTCTTTCTGGCATTGTTTTAGTCTGTGCACACTCACACACACACATTCTCGCTCTTGTCCACTCCTTCATGTCATCAGTCTTTCCCAGGCCCTGTTGCACCAATAAATGGTGTCATCGCAGAGAGGATTGCAATGCAGTATGTGTTGCTGTGTGAAATAACTAGCTGTGTGAAAGTGATGCGTACTCTTTTTCAGTTTCATTTGCATTAGAGAAGTCATTTGTTTATGTTTGCATGAGGTTGCTGCATGACTGGTTTAGTTTTGTTAATGTTGATATCTGCTTGAAACAAAAGCATGCTGTGTCATTGTTTTATGAGTGTTTGTTTTAAGGCTTTTTTTAAAAGAAATGAATACTTCCATATTTACAGGGACACATTAAATTGGTCAAAATTATCAGTAAAGGCATTTATAATGTTACAAAAGATTTCTATTTCAAATAAATGCTGTTCTTTTGAACTTAATATTCTTCAAAGCATACTGAAAAATGAAATGTATGACGGTTTCCACAAAAATATGAAGCAGCATAATTGATAATAATAATCAGAAATGTTTCTGGGGCAACAAAGAAATGAATTTGATTTTGAATTTGAAGAATGATTTCTGAAGGACCCTGTGACACTGAAGACTGGAGTAATGATGCTGAAAATTCAAAAAATAAATTACATTTTAAAATATATTACAATAGAGAACAGTTATTGTAATAATAAAAAATAATAAGAAAAATTTGAATGATTTTTCAAAATATTTCTTCTTTTAATGTATTTTTTAACAAGTAAATCAAGCCTTGGTGAGAATAAGAGATGTCTTCAAAAACATTTTAAAAAAATCTCAAAACTATATGCAGACAACTTACATGCTGGTAAACAAATATATTTTATAATATTTTACATCTTTTGCTCTTTTGAGATTTGCATCTTATTTTATTTATTTATTTATTTTCATCAACTTGCAAAGCTTTTCACAAGCTCACAAATTCTAGTTTAGGAAATGCTGATATAGATGATAAATCAGTCTGAAGTATTGTGCATGCTAAAATATAATGCAGCTATTAATTATTAATTGAATTTAGTATTAAGTTTATTAATTTCACAAATCTTGCATGCCTACTCAACTCTTTGATGATTGAACATCATGTTGTTAGTTCCTTTAAAAGTTCCTATCCTAGTGAGTACTTATCAACATTGCATACTTAACTCTTGTAGTTGATGACTTCTTGGCGTATATAAGTATGTTTTCCATAACTGGCAAAGTTTAAACCCTTGTTTTAGAGCAAATGCTGATTGACTGTCATGTTGATTGATTGTCAGGACACTTTAGTATTTACTAATGTCTTTGTGTAATGTCACATCTCAAGACAGATGTTAATACCAGGTTTAAACAAGGTCAACTGTTTCCTCTTCCATCGCTCTCTCAAGACCTGCTGCAGGACAGAGCGGTGAGCATCTCCTCTCAGCCTGTCTGTCTTCATTTGATCACATCAGGATTGAAGGAATCAACCATTACTCCTCTGACCACCGAAGGAAGTTCAGTAAGTATATATGCAGATGTGCTGAAATGGGTTCTTATTTAGATTTTGTAATTTATTACAGTGACAAATGTGTGATTTCTTTTTTGTTGCGTTTTATAAATTGCATCCTTGAGGCAGGCATCAGTTTGCATCAACACTCTACACTTTGGGTCAGTGTTTGTGTTCAACATAAAGAGGATGAGAGGCAGACACAAGAGGATCCATGTTACATATTGATGGTTGATGGTGAGAAAATGCGTAAACATGTTCAAAAACAGATCAATTAGCTGTTTCCCCTTAGGACACTATCAACAATGCAGTACAAGTGCCTGTAAATGGCATATTTTATATTTCATTTACTGTCTTTAAATGGTCTTTGGAGACTCACTTACATTAAAATAAAAACAGTTTGTAATGCACATCAATTTATACACTAAAAAGGGCATGACCTGCAAAGATATACCCAAGGCAGTGTGTACATTAAAATACCTTTTATACAGTCTATCTTGCATGTATTTAATTATTATCAGAATGCAAAAGTATAGAATAACATCTTATGAAGCCCAGAGTTCATGCACAATATTTTATAGGCAGTAATTCCACATGGAATTTTATTTTATTTTATTTATCATTCAGTAACTAATTAAATAAGTAGCATAAATGCATTAATGAACAACCAAGTGAGAAGATCCGTTCAACATTTTTACCGCAAAATAAAACAAGTCCTTTAACAATGGCTCATTTTTAGGGCTTGTCTTTTATGATAATAGATCAGGATATGAGGAGTGTTTGTGTGACAGACTGTCTGTCCTGACTGCTGTTTCTTTAGTGCGTCTTCTGTCCCCGGGCCCCTGCTGTTGGCTGGATCGGCCCTCAGTGCAGGTCTGGCCTTTTCTGGGACCTCTGGTCCTCGCTGACAGATGGAAGCTTTGTCACTCTTGCGCGTGACACTGGGGACCCGAGTCACAGGATACGAGCTGCTTTAGGGCTTTTTCATATGGAATTAAATGTCTCCAATTAGCACATACAGACGAACTGTTTAGAATTGTAAATAATTCAGTTTATTCAATGTGTCTCTGGAATATTTGAATCTGATTGGTCAATCGCTGCATTATTAGATCAGATATTTGTATGTGATGGCTGTTGTCTCATGCAAAACATTTCCTACAACGAGTTTTTTTTTTTTTTTTTAGTATCATTGAGGTGATATTTTTATTAATATATTTAATTCATTTTTATGTTTTATTTATTTATTTCTTTTTTTACTTTCATTTTTTATTTTTTATTTTTAGCTAATTTTTGAACATTTGATGTTATTGTAATTTTTATTAGACTTTTTTAAAGCTATTTAGTTTTTATTAATTACAAGAGAAATGAACTAGCTGAAATTTATTTAAATCTAAATATTCATTTATTTATTTTTAGATTTTATTTCAGTATTAGCATTTTTAATCTGCTTCAAGGTCTTATTTTGCTTAGTGTTTCCATTTTCTTAACCAGATTGTTCCCAAGCTTTAGTTTTTAACTATAATCAAGATGCAGTAAAGCTGCTTTTAAATGATCCATCATGAAAAGAACATGCAAATTATAGTCTGAGGCTCTTTAAACCGGGATTCATTGTATTCTGTGCCCTGAAGAGGGAGACACAACTGAAGCTAAATGAAGCTGATGGTTTAGAAAGAAGATTTTAGTCTTTATTCGTTCAGTCTGCGAGTTTGTGTGCAATGATGTTCTGACTCTTCTACCTCAATCCCTCTCTCTCTCTGTTTCTTTCTCTCCAGGACTCTGCTTCACAGTGCATTATTGATCTAAAGGGAGCTGAATAAAACATGGGCACATGTCCATTGTCAGCGAATGCACAGAGAATAGCACAAGTGCAGTTGCGAGGATGAGGAATCCTCTGAACTAGTGGCTGAGAGGTACGAAATTCGACTTCCAAACGCCGCTGACCAACGGTTCTACCGCCAGATGCAAGCGTAGGTCCGGCAGCCCCGAAGTGCCGGTCGACACGTTTCGCCCTCGTTGCGCGCTGATATTTATTGAAAGAGAACAAGGCTAAGATGCAGAGAGAGGGAAAATCAATGACGCTTTCCTCGGCTCAGGTCTGGAGAGAGTAAAGCAGAAATCGCCGTTAAACTCCACCCGTAGCCGCGAAGATCTTCATCGATTTTTTATTTGGCTCCCAGCAGTTATCGCTCCTCCACGGGCTCCTACCGCCTGGTGGACCGGGGGCCCGGGCCCCGCAGAGTTTGCGGTGAACTGGCTGTTAACAGAATTAAACTCCTATTTAGTCTCTGTGGCAGGGAATACACGCACACTGCCTGCAGACAAGACCTGACAGCACATCTTATCCACTCCGCTGCAAGACTAACACGCTGCCAACATTCAGAGAGCCCACATATGTGTGCCAGCGAGCGCTCGGAGGGGGTGTGTGTGCTCGTGCGTGGGTGTGTGCATATAAACACGCGGCTGTGTTCGTTTACCGAAGGCTCTGGACATGTTATTGTGTTAATTGGTCATGGTTTTATGGAAGCTCGCGATTGCCGTGCAAAACAAATCGACCTTCTATTAGAATGTCCGTTTCTTTGACAAACACAGACAGCTGAAACCCGCTTAAGCCTCTCCGTGAATATTTCTCGGGTGTCTACATAACTGGCGTACAACTTTAGGAAGTGCTTTTGCTGGATAATGTGTCATACAGGGTTTTTTAATTCATGCACACACCTGGCAACTTCACCGTGCAATATAAATGCATTGAAAAAAAAATTACACGGCCTTGATGATTGTTTAAACAATCCTGTGTTGGCATGCTAACTTGCATTTTTGTGCTCAGCTGTTTGTGGCCTGTGACTAGTTTATATAGCGATGATAAACATAGTTCATTCAGTGAACACCCGTCACTAGAGGCTTGATTTCATGCCTTTTTGCAGTATATCAAATATTTGATCCACAGGAAAGGAAAATCTCAAAGGGGGACTCAATTGCTTCTCCTAGATGGGATTTTCTTTTTAAATTTTAATCATAAATTGCTCATAGAACAGAAAAATCACTGTTAAGATTTTAATGTCTTAAATCAGTGGTTCTCCATAAGGCCTCAAGATGACTTCAGATTAGGCAAAACAAACAATAAAATATGGTAGAAAACAATATATTTCTTATTTTAAACAAGCTTTTTTTATCCGAAGAACCCCTTTTCTCACAGTTTTGGAAAACCTGGATTATGTAGCCTCATGTCTAGACCTGAAAAGGTCATGTAAATAATAAAATCTTAAAACAGAGCATTTTTTAAAATATCTATCTATTGATTGCAAGGACGTAGAATTTAATAGGGACACTACAGACATGTCCCCTATACTAAATTGTCCCTAGCAATAATTTTGATCAAACTATTAAATATAAGTGCATGCAACCACTTTGGCTGGATCTGAAATGGGTCATACAGTTGATATTACCTGAGAAGTTAATATATAAGGCATCCGATGTGTTTAAAACATATGTGCACAGTTCAGCTGAATGATACTTTATGTTGTTACACTGTTTTTTGTTCATATGCTTCTCCCATTTGCTCTTTTTACACTGACTGTTACTCTATATAGAGTAATACAAACAGATAGAACAATAATTTTTCAAATATTTATTGGAATATAGACTGATAAATTTAACTTTAACTTAAGTGGTATGAGATGACTGGATGCTTTCAACTGATTTCATATTGAACTGTTACCAACTGAACTGCAGTAGTCAAACTATTTAAAATATAGTGGATTAAGCTACAAACTCGATTAAAATGCACAATGTTTCCATCTAACATGTATTTTGAGGTGCAGCTGGTAATATTAATGGAGTGTTTTCACTAGTAAGCAGTAAAACGGTTACCTCACCTGAATATGTGTGTAGGATGTTATCTTTGGAATGGAAATATTCATTTTATTTGTAAACAATACTTTTTTCAATTATTTCAGTTAATGTCATAAAACTAGCGAGTCAAGCTAGTAGTAGTACTGACAGTGTAAAGCTGGCTAAAGACTCGAAAAAAGGAACAGACAAACTGAATCAATTGAGTGAGTCATTTATGCTGAAACCGCTCCGATTGATTCAAACTCGTGACTTTGATCGTTCAATTCAAATGATTCACTAGCAAAAACCATCAGTTCGAAAGAGCCCTTCATTGTCGAGTTTTGACATCGCTTCTAATGATTTTAAAAAGCATGTTCAGTGATGGTAAAACGGAGCTTTTCGAAACTCCGAATCAGTTACACCATTGTTTTGCAAAATGATTCGAAGCGCTTCAATCAGATCGCGTATTGCGAATCATTTGATCCAGACTGGGACTTCAAATCGCGTATCGCGAAACATTTAATTTAGATTCGAACTGTGCGTATCACAAATCATTTGAATCAGATCGGGACTTCAAATCGCGAATCGCGAATAATTTAATTTAGATTCGAACTGTGCGTATCGCGAATAATTTGATTCAGATAAAGACTTCAAATCACGTTTCGCGAATCATTTGATTTAGATCGGAACTTCGCGTATCATTTGATTTAGATCGGGGCGTGAAATCGCGTATCGCGAATCATTTGATTTAGATCTGAACTTCGCGTATCATTTGATACAGATCAAGACTTCAAATCGCGTATTGCGAATAATTTGATTTAGATTGGAACTTCACGTATCGCGAATCATTCGGTTTAGATCGGGACGTGAAATCGCGCATCGCAAATCATTTGATTTAGATTGGAACGATCGCGTATCGTGAATCATTTGATTCAGATCGAGACTTCAAATAATTCAATTTAGATCGGAATTTCGGAGCGGATTCCCGAATATTATTTCGCTCAGTGAATGATTCGCGCTCCGATGCCTGTTCTGAAATGATTCGCGAATCATTTGTTTTAGATCAGAACAACGGAGCGGGGCATTCGCGAATCTTTTAATTCAGCTCGAAACAACGGACCTCGGATCTCGAATCATTTGATTCATATCTGGATTTTGGATCACGTATCGCGAATCATATGATTTTTTTTAGATCGGGACTTCGATCCGCAATTCTGCGAAGCATTTGATTCATATCAGGTGTTTGGAGCGGGTTCACAAATCATTTTTTCTTTTTTTCTTTTTTAAAACAAAAGAAAACATCAAACCATTAAGACAGTACGGTTATAAAAACAAAACAAAGTAACAATAAAGAAAGAAAGTGTAGGGGATCTACATAATATGTTCAAAGAGACTTTTATTTTGTCTGTTGTCGCGGGCGCCGCCATTGCGTGTGTGTGCGCGCACGCACGAGAGAAAAGAGAGCTGCGGTGCCCAATAGCTGCAGACATGCACCTGCACTCTCAGACACCTGCACTTCGCAAGTGACGTAATTTGCAGTCTATTTTATTTTTTCCTTTATTTAATTTTTTTAATCGAATGAAAATTCATGAAAAAAGACATGAAAGACATGAAAAAAGAAACTAAATTACAGTGTAACTCGCAATCGCCACCTGCACTCTCAGCTACCTGTGACGTCACTTGCAATCCACACAAATTGTGCGTGTTGCCAGTGGAGACAAGAAGTTGTGTTGGTTAAAAGATTAAAACTAATTTAGCATAACATACAGGGTCCTGCAAGTCATATGTAGAAGATAAAAACAAGACCCGCAAATCCGTGGCCACAGAACAGCAGAATATGAACGAATATGAATATGAAGCAAAACATGAACGAGAGAATATGAAGTTTCTCGTTAAGCATTTTCCTACCATAGAAAGCCATTAACACTTAATATGGCTTAATGTATTAAGATGCAATTAAAAGATCAAATTCGATATACAGTTTATTAATATAATGTATATGTAGGCTATATTTTGTTTTCCTTCGCAAAACGTGGCATAATGTGGCATAACGGATTAAGATGATAAAGACTAAACTCAATATGCTCCTATTCATTATTAAAACAACTACACTCAGGCAGGTGAGCCCAGAATAAACGCAACGCCGCGTACATTCGCATTTTCCCATAAAGAATAATCTCTGCAGCTGTTTTATATCATCGTCTTGTTTTTATCACCTACAGATGACTTGCAGGACCTTGTACGTTATGCTATTAAATTAGTTTTAATCATTTAACCACCACAGCGTCTTGTCTCCTCTGGCAACACGCATCATTTGTGTGGATTGCAAGTGACGTCGCAGGTAGCTGACAGTGCAGGTGGCGATTGCGAATGGCAATTTAGTTTATTTTTTCTTGTCTTCACCACCTGGCTACTGTTGTAAAATGTTGAGAGATTCAATTAAAAATAAATAAAATAAATAAAATAAAGTAAAAATAAAATCGACTGCACGTGACGTCATTTCCGGAAGTGCAGGTGGAGTGCAGGGGCATGTCTGCAGCCAGACCTTTCGCTGGAATGTGTTGGTCTTCACGTAGTTATGATAAAAAAAAAAGTTACGTTTAGACCCGTGATAGACATCGGAACCGCATGATGCTGCTTTAAAGTGTTTGATCACGAACGAGAGTGTTCGGTCGAGTCGGTTATTGAACGCAACAGAACAAGTTTTCTCCATGTTTGTACGTGACGCTATGCAAAAAGGCCTGTTAGCGGTTAGCAAGTGATTAGCCGAGTTGAGTACTCTCATGTTTTCTTTGTTTACATTCAGTATTTTGTTTCATTTGTTCAAACGAACTTGAAACACAGTGAATACTGTTACTAATCGTGTGAAGAGGATTCGCCGAGTCGTCGGATAGGGCCGTGTCTTGTTCGTCTTCTCCATACGCCTCCGTCAGCTGGGATTGGGGCCTCGCGAGATCAAGCTGCCGTCGTCAGGATCTCGGGGACAATCACTGAAAGTTATTGAGTAAAGAGACATTACCCTGCCATCCACTGGACGTCATTCAACACCTCTTTCACAAACTAGTTTAGTCACTTTATTTTCCACAAGTGGAAATTTGTCTTTGGCTTCACCACAAAAATACATTTAACATTATCACACAAATTACATAAAAGACAACAAGTAACACATCCCCCTACTCACACTCAGGTCACAGTATTTCAAATTCTAACGGCAGTTGGCACAAATGACATTTGATATACATTTTTCCTTGCTTGAGGTTGCCTAAAACGTCTTTTTGATGGTAAAAGCTGAAATTTAATATTCAAAGGATGAGAGCGATCTTCAATAATCACCTGTGCTTTTTGTTTAACTCTTGTTTGATAGATTTCATTCAATTGTCTTTGTGGTTGTCCAACAATTGCACTAGCAATTTTAACTACTCGACCCATTTTTTGCTTTCTTTTAACTGGCAATAGTCCACACCACATAGTCATATTAAAACATATAACACTCTCAGCAAGATTCTTATAAACCATCTCTAAAATATATTGACTCACACCAAACTGTTGCAACCTTCTAATAAGATAAATTCTCTGCATTGCTTTTTTAAAAACATACTCAAAACTAAGAGTGGTTAAGTACACAAATTTTCTCTTTTTCTACTTGAACAC
The DNA here is from genome assembly GCA_036247105.1 of Cirrhinus mrigala. Classification (NCBI taxonomy): domain Eukaryota; kingdom Metazoa; phylum Chordata; class Actinopteri; order Cypriniformes; family Cyprinidae; genus Cirrhinus; species Cirrhinus mrigala. Next base: position 35,577,759 of record CM070014.1, read on the forward strand.
TGGTAAGCAAACTATTGTTTTCATCAGTGAATAATCAGAACTGAACTGTTGAATCATACAACGGTTGTTCATAGAACTGTCATAGTGAACTTTACTTAAAAGGATTTCATAGACTTTCTTCGGTGTGCATTAGGCTTGCCACGATAGACGGTGTTGACAGTGTTACCGGTTTTAAGACGCAACACCGGTGACATCACTTTTCCACCGTGACACCGTCCCCACATTTTTTTTTTTTTTTAAGTATTCGTTTTTTTATTAAATATTTATTTGAATTAAAAGGAAAATATAATTCTAAATAATTTACTTAAGACGAGAGCATGCACTATAATTAAAAACTGAACATGGCTACAATGCGTCATATTTCATTTATCACGTGAGGAGAACGAGAGGAGTCGAATTTACAGAAAGAGAATGGCGTTGTGTTTTTTTTTTGTTATGTTAATAAAAGTTCTGTTTAATATCAGTGATTTTTTTTTTTGTACTTTCGTTGTCGTCCATTCAAACAATTGACGCCGAATTGCCAATTCCCGCAAAACTGAAAGTGGAAGTATAATACGCACACATTTATAAGCTATTTAAACGCAGAAAAAAAGAGGAAAAGAGGAAACCCCCACCCCCACGGTGATACCGGTATTACCGGTGTTGTCACATGTCGATTAACCGGTGGGGAAATTTCCTCATCGTCACAACCCTAGTGTGCATTCGTGAACTTTTGGATACCAGAGCATGTGAAAGGATAGAGTATAACTTTTTCCTTAATTTTCCTGGATTTTTTTTTAATTGGACTTTGAACTTTTTGGACCAAACTGAAGTGAACCTACTCTGAAATTTCGAGTTAAGTTTACAGTGAAACTGTTAAGTGTGGATAAAGGAGAAGTCCACTTCCAGAACAACAGTTGTCATCCAAGATGTTCATGTCTTTCTTTCTTCAGTCGTAAAGAAATTTTTTGAGGAAAACTTTTCAGGATTTTTCTCCATATAATGGACTGATATGGTGCCCCGAGTTTGAACTTCCAAAATGCAGTTTAAATGCGGCTTTAAATGATCCCACATGTGGTTGTAAACGATCCCAAATGAGGAAGAAGTGTTTTATCTAGCAAAATGATTGGTTATTTTCATTAAAAGAATACAATTTAAATACTTTTTAATCTCAAGCGCTCGTCTTGTCTTGCTCTCCTTGAACTTTTTGAACTTTTTGTATTCTGGCTCAAGACAGTTAGGGTATGTCGAAAAACTCGGATCGTATTTTCTCCCTCAACTTTAAAAATGATTTCAAAATCATCCTACATCACTGCAGAAGTACCGACCCAGTCTATGCAAAGTGAACATCCAAAGAAGATCAAACACCCTTAACAAAAAAGGTAAAACAGCGATATAGGGCGATTTTGAAGTTGAGGGAAAACATGAGATGGGAGTTTTTCGACATACCGTAACTGTCATGACCCGGAAAAAAAAACAGAGGTCAGGAAGAGCAAGACAAGATGAGCGTTTGACATTAAAAAGTATATAAATTGTATTATTTTTATGAAAATAACCGACTGTTTCAGTAGATAAGACCCTTCTTCCTCGGCTGGGATTGTTTGAAGCCGCATTTAAACTGCATTTTGGAAGTTCAAACTCAGGGTACCATTTCATTCCATTATATGAATAAAAATCCTGAAATGCTGTCCTCAAAAAACATAATTTCTTTATGACTGAAGAATAAAAGACATGAACATCTTGGATGACAATGGAGTAAATTATCTGTAATTGTTGTTCTGGAAGTGGACTTCTCCTTTAAGTCAAAAGTGGTTATTGTTTTGAGTCACTAATATTAAGGAGTGGGGGCGTCTTACCTGTCCTGTTAGAGCTGGGGAGGGTGGGTCTTTGCAGTCAGTTACATTTATCTACTGAGCTTTCTGAACACATGCACTTAAGGTGGCTGCCGTGTACAGAATAAATCCTGAAGCCCACCTCACCACATCTTGAGCATTTCCATACTGCAACACGACAGGCACAACATACAACTCACACTTGTACCAAGACTAAAAGCATTGGGTGGGGGGACTAGGATCCTGTTTCTCACTCAGTCTTCTTTAGAGTAAGTGCTTAATATTTTCCCCCACAAGGCAGTGGCATATTTCCCTCCGTCACAAAAGTAAGGGCTACACAAATACAAAATTGACCAAAATTTCTCTTTGTGGGTGGATTACCAAAACAAGTGAATGACATCTTCCTTAGAAGAGACAAAACGGCAACTCACTTCATTGTCTGACTTGTATTATAATTATGGATTAGCTAAATTCATATTTAAGGAGAGAACTAGTTTCCAAAGTCAGGTGTTGCTTGTTATGATTTTCAAGGATGTAGAATCTATCTATTGTCTTTTTATTCATCTTTCTACCATTCTGTCTTTCTATCCATTAATTCATCCATCTACCATTCTAAATCTCACTCTACATAACTATGTTAAAAAACAAATATGTTCCAATGGTCATTGTGCCACACAATTTCTTTTTTTTTTTTTTTTTTTGCTTTCAGTGGACAGAATACTCATTGCTGACCTGGTCAGGATGCACAGATGTCAGGTAACAGGTTTCTTTCAAATCCCTAACCAGAGGTTTGGGTCAGTAAAGTTTGAACACTAATAGAGACCTTTAGGAAAACCACTAATGATATCATACCATTTTATGATATATTGAACCACAGTGTATGTACTATATATCACAACACACATGCCAAAAAGAGGCATGTAGGCGTGACGTGACACTGAACTTAAACCCAGATTGGGAAAAGTAAGAGTTTAAGAGCATTATTGTGTTGGGAGCTGCTAAGCAGAGATCAGTGTGGCAGAGGAAGGGGGAGAGGACGAGTCAGGCCGGCTCATTTGCATTCGATGGTGCGCCTAATATATGCAGGTCACTGACCCTCAGTGTGTGGGGTTAGAGCGTTGTGTGTGTGTGAGAGTGTGTACGAGTGTGTGTCAGGCTTGTTAAGGAGCTGCAGCGCACACGCTTGCCAACTGTCTACATCCCACCACACACACACACACACAGACTCACTCACTCACTCGCTAGCCTCTCAGGATTAGCAATAATGAGCGTGCCAAGTGTATTTATTCTATTTCAAGATTCAATACTGTAAAACACGTTTCCGTTCTCAGACAGGGCCAATTAAACACGCGTTACCGAGTTAACTGTGTAGCTATTGTGAGATCCACATCATAAGCTGGCAGGAAGTATGTGTGATATGTATATTTTTATATCGGTATATTCCCTCAAACATAATAGCTCTGTTACAAATCCTAGTAAGCTGCCTACCAAGACAGTATTTTAAGGGATCATAGGTGTTCCAAAGAACAGGACACCTAAGATAAAGTAAGAGTTAAATGCATTAAATAAAATTAAGTTAAATGCAGAATTGCATGTATCCTTCACTAAAACATGGAAGTCAGTCCCACAATGCTTTAAATTTAGCCCTGAAAAAACATTTAAGATGGTGGATAAATTTGATTATATATCTAGTATTTTATTCATTTCTGAAAAGAAACAAAAATAGAACAAGCTGATTAAAAGGGACCATTTTACCCCATATTTGTGTTGTGCTTTTGTATACAGTATATGAAATTAGACGATTGTATTATTATTGTAGCAATATGCAAACATCAAATTCAATGGTTGTTTTTTTTAGTGTAATTAAGATGTTGTTGTGTTTTTTTTATTTTTTATTTTTTTATTATTTTATAAAATTTTATCTTAATTTTAATTGAAGTTTTTGTAATTGTGTCTTGTGGGTTTTTTTTGTTTGTTTGTTTTTAAATATGTCTTTTTTTAGAAAAATGTATTTTAGTTTTAGTTATTTTAGTACATCAAGCTAAACTAAATGAAATTAAGAACTACTGCTTTGGCGAGTAGTTGAAATAAATTAGTATACATGTATATTTTATTTCAGTTGTTTTATTTTCATGTTTTATTATTCTCAGTTGTTGTTTTTTATATCAGATATTTATTTTATTTAAAGTATGTTTTTAAGGCTTTTGTATTATTTATTTATTTATTTATTTTATTTATTTTAACCATATTAACACTGCTCTCAACTGAATGGAATCAAATATGTCAAATCTTAAGCAATTTGCATAGAGCTTCCAAATCAGTCAAGTCAGTTTCATTGCAGTTAGAATGTTTAAAATATAAGAGTGTTCTTCAAATACACAGATGTAAAAATGGTATCTTTGCAGCTTGGCAGACTTGCAAATCACACGAGCTGATGGTTGATACTCCATCTTCACTCGAGTGGAACGGCGAGCAGCAACAAGCAGTTCTGGGACTGACCTTTAGAATTTTAACAATATCTGTGCTAACTCACCTGCACAGTTGAGTAATATCCAGCCATGGTCCATCAGTGACACGAGGACAAATATATGCCACACTTCATGCTGCTCGACTAGTATTGGTGCACCAGGGACCGAGCTTAACATTTCCTTGCTCTGAGATGTTGGAATTTGTCCGGTTGAACTGGCGAGGTGAGAGCAAGAGGGAAAAACTGAATATATGAATACATAGTATGTCTGTGACTGTGGTTTTTGATACTATAACGGATATATTTGATATCAATAACATGGAGCTCATCAGCTCGGTTAATCAAATAAACTCATGTTTTTCCACATGTATCATAGGGTAATTGGCGCGGTGGACGAGATGCAGATGTGTCAGCGGTGTGTTGGAAAGGAAGAGCTTCAGTCTTTGCTGTTCCATAAAGAGCAGGAGAGGCAGGCAGTGAGAGGTAATCCAGCCGGGGAGCAGGTCTGGAGGCCTAATCCCCCCTCAGAACAGCCCTGCCTGGGGCATACAGACACATAATCCTGCCCCTAGAGACCTTCAACACTGCCTTTCTCTCTCCACAGATCTACAGCTATCTGTCTGCCTGTCTGTCTGTCTCTCTGTCGTTTGGTCATTGCCTCTGTCTATTGTTATATCTGTCGTCTGACTGTCGTTCTGTCATTCTATCTATCGTTCTGTCTAGCTACCATTCTTTCTATTTATCTGTCTGTTCACCTATCTATCATGTTCTATCGTTGTATCTATTGTTCAACTGTTATCTGTTATCTGTCGTTCTGTCGTTCTATCTATTGTTTTATCTATCTATCGTTCTTTCGTTCTATCAGGCATTCTATCGTTCAATTGTTATCTGTCTGTCTGTCTGTCCATCGATCAATCATTCTAGCGTTATCTGTCTGTCTATCATTCTGTCATTCTATCTGTCTGTCTGTCTATCTATCTATCTCTATCCATCGATTGATCGTTCTATCGTCGTCTGTCTATCTATCGATCTATTGTTCTTTATTTATGTCTGTCTGTCTGTCCATCGATCAATCGTTCTAGCGTTATCTGTCATTCTGTCATTCTATCTATCTATCTATCTATCTATCTTTCTGTCTGTCTGTCTATCTCTCTATCCATTGATTGATCGTACTATCGTCGTCAGTCTGTCTATCATTCTATTTGTCATTCTACCTATCTACCTAATCTATCTATCTATCTATCTATCTATCATTCAGTTGTTATTTGTTTGTCTATCTATTGTTCTGTCGTTCTATCTGTCTGTTCTGACATTCTATCTATCTATCTATCGTTCTATCGTTCAGTCTATCATTCAGTTGTTATCTGTTTGTCTATCTTTTGTTCTGTCGTTGTTCTGTCGTTCTATCTGTCTGTTCTGACGTTCTATCTATCTATCTATCTATCTATCTATCTATCTGTCATTCTATCGTTCAATCTATCATTCAGTTATCTGTTTGTCTATCTATTGTTCTGTTGTTCTATCTATCTATCTATCTATCTATCTATCTATCTATCTATCTGTCTGTCTGTCTGTCTGTCTGTCTACAATCTATCGTTCAATTGTTTTCTTTCTATCTATCATTCTGTTGTTCTATCTATCTATCTATCTATCTATCTATCTATCTATCTATCTATCTATCTGTCTGTCTATTGTTCTATTGTTTTATCTATTGTTCTGTCATTAAATCTGTTGTTCAGTTGTTCCACATCTATTTGTCTGTTGTTTATTGTATTGTTGGTCTATCTGTCATTTTATCTATCATTCTTTCTGTCTAGCATTGTTGTTCTGTTGATCATTCATTCAATTGTTTTATCTACTGTTCTGTCTATATCCATCCATCCATCCAATTCCCCTTCTTGCTGTGTTTTTTTACTATACTATACTTTACTATACATATTAGTGTAAACCATCCATTTTTATTTTTCCCCCTCTACAGATCTGCATCTGTCTATCATTCTATCTGTCAGTCTGTCATTCTATTACTATAATGCATTCATTTTACTAAGTCAGTACAACTAATGAAGGTAAAAACTTAAAAAAAAAAAAAAAAAAACTTCAAATCATTATGTAACTGAGTGTTTTTTTTTTTGTTTTTTTTTTAAACACAGTCATCACCAACAAATCAGTTGCACTGTTAAAATTGCGCTGAAAATAGTTTTCATTTTATTTACACATAATAAAATAAAAATGATAATTTCTTACTAAACTTATTAACGAACAAGAAAATAACATTAATATTTAAAAGCACAATGTAAAGATTGCATCAGCAGCTTCACATTTACATTCATGCATTTGGCAGACGCTTACACAACGACCTACACTGCATCTAAGCTACATTTTATCAATTCATCCATTCCCTGGGTGTTGAACCCATGGCTTTGGCATTGCTAGCACATTGCTTTGCTGTATATTAAACAAAACATCTTCAATCAAAGTATTAAAGCACAGAGTAACAGAGAACTTGGCATATCTTCTACAGTCTGCTATTGATCGCCGTGACTTTTCTTGCTGTGAAGCAGCGTTTTTTGCTTTTTGTATAAGTGTGTGTGTGTGTATGTGTGCAGCTGAGTGAGCAGATGACTGCTTGTACAGATTTGTCAGGCGTGTGTTGGGCTGCTCCGTGGAGAGGCGAGGTTGAGGCGGCCCTGACATGTGTGTCCGACAGTGAGCCGTTCCTGCGCTCCGCTCACACACATGACTGCCCAGCCTCCCCGATGTCACATACATTATGGAGCAGGGCCACAGACAACACCTGCCGTACTACACCGTGAGTGTGTTTGTTAGCTGTTATTGTGAGACTTTACCTGCCAATCAGTTTAAAAATAGCAATGTTTTGCTCTTTGAAATTAACTAGTGATGTTCTAGAATGTTCTTAAGAAAAAAAACAGTAAAGATGTTCTCAGACATTAGTTTAATTAACATATTTCATATTGTTTATTTAGGATTAATAAAACTAGAAAAAGGAAAACTTAGATTTAAATTATTGAAACTTTTTATATGTTGTTGTATATTTCGAGTTTTATCCAATATAAAAATAGGTCGGGCAAGCTATATGGCTTCTGCTGTTACTACATGCAAAATATAATTATTTTGTCAACAGCATCAGCTGTGAACACATTGTATCCCCTGTCACCCCTTTGACCCAGCGTAATGAAAGTTCTTCAACTAAAGGTACTTTGTTAGGGAAACTAACAAATGCAAAATAGGAACCAAGAAGCAATTTTTAGAACAATGTAAGGTGTTCCAAGAAAAGAACAGCCGCTACAAACGAGTTTGCTTGTTAGTTTCCTTTGGATACCTTAGTTTGTCATTTATCTGGCATCATTATGGGATGTGATCTATTTGTTCCATCAGTAACATCATTATCTGCTGGACTTTAGAGGCCAAAGTGTTCGTGTAAAACCAGGCCATCCCACCAAAGTCCAACACGTGCTGAAGGAAAACATATGTCTTCAATACTACGTGATCATTAGAAGTACCTCGGTACAGATCTGGTGCTCTTGACCTTCATCATGGAGTTAATTTAGGTTTCGAAATTTGCTCGCGTGCCCTTTTGGTGGGGCAGTTTGAGTGAGGACACACTGGTAATGAAGCCCTTCGTTTAGTGCTAATGAAAACCACCGCTGGTGGAAAAAACAGAAAGAATAATGTAGCCTCGGCCAAAACTCGCACTCCTGAGAGGCCAAGTTGCTCCCAAATTTTCCAAAAAATAAATAAATAAAGAGAGGTTTGACACCAAAGCATGCCTTTGTACCCTAGCCATTAAAAAAAGAACGGAAAGGGTAAAAAATGGTATTGTTATAGTTCCCTGGCTTTTCTTCTTCAGAGCTCACGGGGCTCAGAGCGGGATGCCCAGCACAGGCTCTCTCTGCTGGGGGCGGCGCCCCAGGCCATCCCTCCTCCTCTGGAGCTCAACTTGCTGGATCTTTGAACAGGGACGGAAAAACACTGCGCTGACCAGGTTTAGTATCACGTAGCCAGGGTTTTGTCTCTGGCCCACATTGGGGCTGGAATATAAGCCTTCTCTGCATTTCTCCTATTCCATAAAGCTTGCTTCCTAATCTATTGTTTTGTAATCCTGACGATCAAGAAAATAACATTATAAGTTTAGTAAGAAATTATCATTTTTCGCAGTTACCTTTTTTTATTTTTCATTCAGTGGTGGCATCGTTCTCTCTTCTGACTGCTATGGAAGCTTGTTTCCACCACTGAATGAAAAATAAAAAAAAAAGTAATTGTGACTTTTTATCTCGTAAGTCTGACTTTTTTCTCAGAATTGTCATATAAACTCGCAATTCTGACTTTTTCTCAGAACTGAGATATAATCACACAATTGCGAGTTATAAAGTCAGAATTATGAGATACAAACTCGCAATTGCGAGTTATAAAGTCCAGTTCTGAGGAGAAAAAAAAAGACGGATATGTTCACAGAATTGCAAGTTTATGTCTCACGATTCCGACTCAATAACTTGCAATTGTGAGTTTATATCACACAATTCTCACCTCATTTCTCAGAATTGCGAGTTTATATCTCACAATTCTCACTTAACTTTCAATTGCGAGTTTACATCACACGATTCTGACTTCATTTCTCAGAATTGCGAGTTTATATCATGTAAATCTGACTTTATTTCGCAGACAGGGTTCCCACGGGTCCTTGAAATCCTTGAAAGTTTGTGAATCTGAAATAAAACATTTCAAGGCCCTGGAAAGTTTTTGAAAATGAACATGTAGATACAGGCCCTTGAAAGTGCTTAAATTTATTTTGTGCAAGAAGTGTACTAGAAGAAATCCATATTCCGCTAACACTTTGTGGCCTATGCATACTAGCTTGCTTTATTTACATTTGTTATATTCATTTACGTTACGTTAAGTGTTTCCTGCGTGAGGTACTTTGTGTTGTACGTTGCCATGACATTCAAGCACGCACAAAACTACTACGATGGTGCCTAAACGTTTCACAGACACACTGTGAAACAATGCAAAAACAGGCTGTGAAGTTTTAATAAAATGCTTTTTGCATAGTTGTGTTTGAAAACTTTAACAATGTATATTACAAGGTAACACGATGTATCCCCACATTAAGTCTTTGAATTTGTGGGTATTGGACCTGGAAAGTCCTTGAAAGGTCCTTGAAGTTTAAGTTAACCAAGGTTTGGCAACCCTGCTCAGAACTGCAAGTTTATATCTCACAATTCTGACTTAATAACTCACAATTGTGAGCTTGAATCATTAAAATCTGACTTTATTTCTCAGAATTGCAAGTTTATATCTCATAATTCTGACTTAACTTGCAATTGTGAGTTTACATCACACAATTCTGACTTCATTTCTCAGAATTGCGAGTTTATATCATGCAAAGACAGGGTTCCACCGGGTCCTTGAAATCCTTGAACGTTTGTGAATCTAAAAAAAAAAAAAAAACATTTCAAGGCCCTGGAAAGTTTTTGAAAATGAACATATGTAGATTCAGGTCCTTGAAAGTGCTTCAATTTATTTTGTGTTTTTGTGTGTGGAATGAGGTACTTTGTGTTGTACGTTGCCATGACATTCAAGCACACACAAAACTACTACGATGGTACCTCAGCGTTTCACAGACACACTGTAAAACAATGCAAAAACAGGCTGTGAAAACTGTAACAATGTATCTTACAAGATAACATAATGTATCCCCACATTAAGTCATTGAATTTGAGGGTATTGGTCCTGGAAAGTCCTTGAAATGTCCTTGAATTTTAAGTTAACCAAGGTATGGGAACCCTGCTCAGAATTGCAAGTTTATATCTCACAATTCTGATTTAATAACTCACAGTTGCGAGTTTATTTCACACAATTCTGACTTCATTTCTCAGATTTGTGAGTTTATATAATGCAAGTCTGACTTTATTTCTCAAAATTACGAGTTTGTATCTCACAATTCTGACTTTATGTCTTGCAGTCGAGAGTGTATATCTCACAGTTCTGAGAAAAAAAGGCAGAATTGTGAAATAAGTCACGATAACCTTTTTTTATTATTATTATTATTTTTTTTATTCAGTGGCGGAAACGGGCTTCCATGGACTGCTGATATCGGTCTCTCTCAAATTTTTTTTTCCTTTTTTGGAAAGTCATGAAAACACTATTGTGGTGTTTTTATTTTCCTATTTGAGCAAATAGGAATGCAAAAAATATATATTTGTGGTACTCTCCCATTCACCGCTCTCGGATTTTACCCAGCTATGACAACTTCTGCTGCTGAGAAACGCAGAAATGTGAAAAAAGTCCATTAAGGAAATTGTTGGCTCTTTGACAAATTATTCCTCTTTTGTAAGTTACTTTGGTGTGGTATTTGCCCCTCTCCCCTGCCCTGTGATTGGACGGCTGACTGAAAAGTGATAGTGTTAACCACTGCATTTTACCCAAAGTTGAACCTTCTTCAGGGCTGTTCACATGTTCTTCGATTCCAATGCGCTACTTTTCCTTTGTTTTTCTATGTAAATGCACTGTTGCACTTGCATCTCGTGCCTTTTGAAGCGTCTCACACGAGTGTCACGTTTTTTAGATGCTGTGTCAAGTTTAAAACTCGGTGCATCATCAGGCTGCTGGTGTTTTAGAAAATGCAGCGCTCCCATTAAAACAACTGAAAAATATTCACTAGCCTTCCCTAAAAATTCAAAAAACCACTTTGGTGGACACAAGGCCTTACTCACCCTTCACATGTTCCAAACCTGTAATAGTTGTCGGTAGCCATTGTGTTAGATAGTATTTTTTTTTTTTCCATAATTGTTTGTTTGGTTACTAACATTCTTCAAAATGTCTTCATTTGTTTTCAACAGAAGAAAGAATATCGTACAGGTCTGGAGCATCTTCAGAGTGGATGAACTATCCCCTACACTCATTTTCTACAGAACTTTTTTCTGAATTTTTTTTTTTTTTTTTTTTTTTACAGTACACATACATTATTTTAGTGTCTTTATACTATCACAGGCTGCTTTTGATTGTGTCAAACACTATAGTTCAGGTTTTCAGTTGGAAGGGCAAAACACTGTGAACTCACCATGTCTAACAGTGCCAAAGTCTGCCAGGGCGCACAGAATCGATTTTGTGTTTCAGGTTTGCTGAAATTGATTTTCTCACAGTTTCATAGATCATTCTCACCACCAGCATTTTGGCATGAGTGTCTGTATTGAATGAGGATGGTCAGGTGAAAGAGAGAAGGGGAAAGAATGCTTTTTATAGTTCAAGAATGTAAATTATATAATTTTTTTTTTTTTGTCTTATTTAAAGTTTTTTTTTTTTTTCCGTTTCTTTTCTTTATTTTTTATTTTTATTTTTTTTTACTATTAAAAATATCCTTACCTGATTGTCCTTTTCTTATCTTTTCTTTTCTTTTCTTTTCTTTTCTTTTCTTTTCTTTTCTTTTATTTTCTGTTTTCTTTTTTTTTCTTTTCTTTTCTTTTCTTTGCATTAAGATGGAAGAAAAACATTTGCTAATGGAGTAAGAATTTATATAGATTATTATGTTATTATGTAAAATGCAATTTTAGCTAGTAATTAATTATTTATTTTTTGTACAGTATTAAGATAATTGGTGTCTGACTTTTGTTCTGCAGACTTTGGTATCTTGGCAAATCTGAGCACAGTTTGAGGAAACATGTGACAAACATCTGAGAAGCAGGAGGCAAGTCTCCATTTGCACTCCATTTAATCTCATTGCTGCATGCATATTTATATTTTATTTTGTGTATTATTTTATTTTTATTTAAATTTTTTGATGGTAGGATTTAGTAGCACCATAAAATTTCACTCTGTTGGGTTTTCCGCAGCACTGGGAACCAAGAACAAGTTTTTATTTAGATGCTGTATTTTGTTTTATTATTATTATTATTATTATTGTTTTATTTTATTTTTTTTTTCCTAATATTATATAGAAAATATGAATGGAATAAAAAGTTACATTTTTGGTTTAGTATTGTTGTCACCTCTAGCAAAAATAAATATTTTTTTTAAATAATTATTTAAATTTTATTTATTAAAAATATAATATGATTCAGCAATGGAATTGCATTTGTTGTATTTATTCCTAAAAATTATTAAAAGACTAAAAAACATCTTCAGTGAACATGTTAAAGGAGTAGTTCACTTCCAGAAGAAAAAATGACAGATAATGTACTCACCCTATTGTTTTCCAAGATGTTCATGCCTTTCTTTCTTCAGTCGTAAAGAAATTGTTTTTTGAGGAAAACATTTAAGGAATTATCTCCATACAGTGGACTTCAGTGTTGCCCGTGAGTTTGAACATCCAAAATGCAGTTTCAGTGGGCTCTAAACAATCCCAGCCGAGGAATAAGTGTCTTACCAAGCGAAACAAATAAATAAATAAATAAATAAATAAAATTATATAATTTTTAACTTCATATGCTCGTCTTGTCTAGCTCTGTGATGCGCATGCATACTCTGTGTAATCCGGGTCAATACAGTTAGGGTAGGTCGAAAAACTCCCATCTCATTTTCTCCTCCAACTTCAAAATCATCCTACATCACTGTTTTATGTAAAGGATGTTTGACCTTCTTTGTGTCATTGAAGCTGTATTTAAACTGCATTTTAGATGTTCAAACTCACGGGCACCATTGAAGTCCACTATATGGAGATAATTCCTGAAATGTTTTCCTCAAAAAACATAATTTCTTTACGACTGAAGAAAGAAAGACATGAACATCTTGGATGACAACAGGGTGAGTACATTATCTGTAAATTTTGTCCTTGAATGGAACTTCTCCTTTAAGAGTCTTTTCAGATGCATTTGAAAACGGCAAAGGACCGCCTACTTACCTGTCAATCAAACGCTAAAGCTACAACCTTGGTTTTGAAATCTGATCCCTGTTGTTCACATGAGACAAATGTTACTACCAGGTGTAAACAACAGTGATGTAAGCAGTGTAATCTATGCATATCTGCTCAGTTGTTGCTAAAAACATAGAGGGTGACCAGTAGCACATGAAAATGTCGTGCATGTAAATAATCTTTCTGTGTTTGCGGATTCTTTACCAGCAGCACAGCTCCAAGAGCGCTGATATTTCCCCCGGTCCGTCTGCCGGGACCGTTCTTTTACCGGCAGCAAACGCGCATCCGGAGGTGACGGCTGATGTGTGAGTGCTGGAAATGTCACAGTGTGTAAAGCTCAGCTTCCTGTAGACCTGTCGTTCTTCCTGTCTTTCCCGCACACACGCGGACATGATGGGCAGCAGACGGGGAGCTATTGATTTGACAAGTTATTAAAGAGGAACAGAGCAGGCAGACGCATCAAGGGCCTGACACTGACACACTCTCCTCCTCTCGCTCTCTTTTCCTTCCCGCGCCTCGTCTCCTTTCGCTCTTTGACATTCTTCTGTGAAACGCTCTCATCGTACACCGTTCGTCCGTACGTGTCTCTCAAACGCATGTCTGTCTCTTTACACAGAAACACGGACAGTTTGGCTTGTATTTTTGAATGTCACCTTTTCCCCCCGTAGCCCGAATGATCTTTCTCCAAAATCGCGGCGTCCTCGCGCGACTCCGAGCGTGACAGTCCGTATGGAAATCGTGCGGAAAAAGACAAACTAACCGAGAAGCCCCTGACACGGCCTCACGTGTGGCTACATGACAGCGCGTCAGAGCTGAGCCGCGGAACGCGCACGCGTTCGCACCATCCATGATTGATGCTGACCTTTGCTCACATCTCCGGCGCGAGTGTGTGCGCGCGCCGTTGTACTGTTGTAATGTGTTATCAGAGGAAAAGGTCAGCGCTGAGTTACTGAGAGATCGCCCATCTGTCGCTCTTTCTTTTCCTCCTCTGTCTCTCACCATGGGACTGTATCAAAGTTTACAATCTGTGCACATACTGGCACCGCTGCTCTCTCTCTGTCTGTCTGTCTTCACATGTATTGCTCAGAGGTTGCTCTTTCATGGCTCAGGAGATCTCATTTATGTTTGAAGCATTAGCTTCGTTTCAGATGTTTCTCCGAACATTCCAGATAAAAATATAGACTGTGTAAAGCTCTTAATGTGAGTAACATGACTTTTTTTAGTGTCATTGATTAAAGTATAGTTTGTGATGTTTAAAGTAGATTTTGTTTTTATATTTGCTTTTTTCACTTTTTTTTTTTTACTTGTCTAGTCTATGTAGTATTATTTTATTTTTTATTTTTAGTTTAAATTAAGTACTGCAGTGTAACTTAAAAAAAAAAAAATAGAAATGTTGCTTTAGCAACACGCTGAAATGCTTTTGTATATTATTGTTTTATGTGTTTTTACATTAAGATAACTTATAAATCTTACAAGATTATTGTGAAGTAGAAGGAAAAAATAGTTCAATAATTCAATTCAATATATTAGTATTCTCTAAAAAAATCTTAGACTTCTCTTTGCTGTGTATCTAGTTTTAGAATGAGTTGTATTGTTTTTGTATTAAAATATTTTTTTTAGTAATTTTGTTGTGATATTTTAGCTTTAGTTTGCTGTTTATACATGAAGTTAAACTGAAATAAAATAACAAATGTGTGTATAAAAAGATACTCAAGATAAACAGCAAAAGAAAAAAAAAACATATTATATATGCATATATATAAATATTTGTTAGATTAAATATTTTAAATTAGATTTTATTTTTATTAGCCCCTCACTTTAATTTTAAAGGTGTATTTTTGTGTTTTTATCTTTATATATCATTAAAATGTAATATGTTATCGTACAAGATTTTTATGAAGTACAAGAAAAAATATTTTCTAAACTTTATTTATTTGTTTTTACATTAAGATAACTAATAAATCTTACAAGATTATTGTGAAGTAGAAGAAAAAATATTTCAATAATTCAATTCAATATATTAATATTCTCTTATTTTTTATCTTTTTATCTTTTCTCTCTATTTTTAGAATGAATTGCATTATTATTAAGAATAATTTATTTTTAGTTATTTTGTTGTGATTGTTTTTTTTTTGTTTTTGTTTTTTTGCCATTTTTGGTAATTTTTTTTTTTTTTAATATTTGTATGTAGTTTTTGTTTTATTTTAGTTTTAGTTTGCTGTTTATACATGAAGTTAAACTGAAATAAAATGACAAATGTATATATATATATATATAGCATTAAAATGTAATATTTTTGTGAAGTACAAGAAAAAATATTTCCTAATGGGCTAAAATAAATCCAACATATTAATATTCTCTAAACAAATCTTAAACTTTATTTATTTATTTTAAAAAATTACAAATGTTATTTTGGCAACACACTGAAATGATTTTGTTTATTAATATATAGGTTATATTTGTTTTTACATTAAGATAAATAAAAATCTTATAAGATTATGAAGTAGAAGAAAAAAGTATTTCAGTAATTCAGTTCAATATATTGAATTATTGACTTTTTTTCTTTTTGGTGTTCATCTAGTTTTAGAATGAATTGTATTATTAAATTCTTTTTGCCGTTTTTGGTAGCTTTTTTTCTTTTTTTAAATGTGTATATAGTTTTTGTTTAGTTTAGTTGTATTTTGCTGTTTATACATTAACTTAAACTGAAATAAAATGACAAATGTGTGTGTATATAATAAAAAGATACTCGTAATGAAAAGATAAACAGCAAAAATAAATAATTTAAAAAAAAATGTTTTTATATATTATTTAATCTAACACGACTTTTTCTCAGGAGAAACATCTGAGAAGCAGGGGACAAGTCTCCATTTGCAATCTATTTAATCTCAAAGCTGTATAAAGGTAGGAAAAGCAATTAAGATATTAATTAGATCTCATTGTGTTTTTTCTTTCCTACGGGTCTCTCTGTAATGATATTGTGGTTTCTCTCTATAAGCATCAATATTGTTTTTGACATCATCACTCCCTGCGGCCCAAAAAGAAAGTTTAACAGCCAGCATTTGAAGGCAACTCTATCGTCCCCTTGAGTATTGAGGTTTGCTACGGTAACTCAAAAACGCACATACATCGAGACTGCATGTTTGCAACCTATTAGCCAAATGTTAAGAGCTCTGTTCAAAACCCATGTCAGCCATCTCGCTGTCTACATAGGCAGCTACCTTCAAAGTCAGCACCCTAACCCAAATACAACCTCAAAAGTTGCTGATTTGCAATGCTCTACACACATATCTTTGCTGCTTATGTCTTAAAATACCGTCTATTTAGGGTCATCTGGTTTTGGAATAGAGCAAACATACTGTTCAGTCATGACATAATCACACAAGCGGATGTAGCTGAAATCCTCCTGTCAGTCAGACTGCGCCCGGGGCCGGTCGTTGACACTGAGAGTGGGTGTTGGTGTGGGTTCAGTGACGGCGTCTGGCTTTGACACCGTTAGTGGCGGTGTTAATTCTCTGCGATGAGACCACAGGGCCGGTTTGCCACTGCCGTAACCCTGCGGCCCGCATGCCTGCCTCTCTGTAGCTAATATCAGCTGACATGCAGACACTCCATCTCCACTACAGTGAGAGAGAGGCCAGCTGTGCATTTACATATGCAATGACCTAGATTAGCATTGCCCCGCCCCCATCCTTTATTGCCTATCAGTGCTCATTAGAGCAGGGCTGTTAGAGACGCTGTGCTGTGAGACACACACACACAATGCAGTGATAAGCCACGAGACACTGTTTTACAGTGAATTTACCACAGTTAAGGGGTAGTGCAAACCAGCATTAGAAAAAAATGCTAATAATTAAATGTTTAAAAAATAATCATAAAAATATTATGTGGTTTTATAGTTTGCTGCTGGAATTGTAATTTGTCACTCAAAATCTGACCATTTTTTAAACATGTTTTGAAAATATGAATTCAAAAAATTTAATCTTACTGATTTATGTTTTTTTTTAGAAGCATGTGCCGTAAGTTAACAACTTTTATGTTTTTGGTAAGTCTGTCCAGAAAGATTTACGTTTTAATAGCTAAAAACAGTTCTGTACGATGTTATTTGTATTATTAATATTAATTATATGATTCATTTATATTATTTATACTAATTATTAAAGAATAATATTGTAATTTATGCATTTGTTAAATAAAAATTAAAAAAGAATATTTAATAATATTGTCAGGGATTTTTACGTGATATATTTAATTATACCTTATATTAATTTAATTAATGTTTATTTTAATAATGAATAAAAATGAATAAAAAAACTCATGAAAGTAAATATTTTATTAATTATATTGTGTTAACAATATCAATTATATAAGTTAACAACCTATATGTTTGTGGTTTGTCTAGAAATGTTTACGTTTTAAATTGCTTAAAAATGTAAAAGTTAAAAAAAAAGGCCTATGGTGAATTATATTATATTATATTATATTATATTATATAGCTTTTGCAGAAACATCAGTTAACAGCTTTTATTCTTATGGTTTGCCTAGAAAGGTTTATTAGAACTGTTTATTTTATTTTATTATATTTTACTTTTCTAGAAGCATCAGTTGACGACTTTTATTCTTATTGTTTGCATAGAAAGGTTTATGTTTTTAATGGCTAAAAACTGTTCTGTCAGGTGAAAAATATTAAATAAAATTATTTATATTATATCATTTACCATCACTTAACATCTTTTATGCTAATGGTTTGTCTAGAGCAATTTGTTACAAATTATAAATTTAAAACTTTTTGAATGACAAAAAAAAAAAAAAAATTACATGTATTGTATTATAAATTATAAATTAAATTATAATATATATTTTTTAAATGTATATATGTTATATATTATACATTTAAAAAAACGTTTTGAATGACAAAAAAATTACATAATTGCTAAAAAACTGTTCTGTATGGTGAAAATATTAAATAAAATGATTTATATTATCATGTGCCATTAATTAACATCTTTTATGATTATGGTTTGTCTAAAACAGTTTGTTATAAATTATAAATAAAAAAAAAAAGTTTTGAATGACAAAAAAAAATTATATTATATTATATTATATTATATTATATTATATTATATTATATTATATAATTATGGCTTTTACAGAAAAAATCACATAACAGCTTTTACTCTTATTGTTTGCCTAGAAAGGTTTATGTTTTTATTGCTAAAAATGGTTCTGTATGGTGAAAAATAATAAATAATTTATTTATATTATATCATGTACCAGCAGTTAACATCATTATGCTTATTGTTAGTCTAGAAAAGTTTGTTATTAATTATTATTAAAAAAAAAGGTTTTAAATGACAAAATATATTATATTATATATTATATTATATTATATTATATTATATTATATTATATTATATTATATATTATAAGTGCTTGATTCTTTTTGGAGACACTTAAAAGTGACTTGAAATATTTCCCGTGTGACTTTCTCCAGTGCAGAGATCTTGCAGCAGCCGAACAACTGTCATTGAGATGAATGGGAATGCAACCGGATCGGCTCTCTCCAGGTACTATAAACCTCCTGTTCTCACTTAACCAGACCTTTGACTAAACATCACAAAATTTGATCCACACTGCACTGTATTCTGACTAAGAACCGCCCACCTAGACTGGAAAAGACAAGTCACGGCTTGTTTTGTTCATACGCTATAAGCAATTTAGGGATGGGTCATCTGACATAGATTATACCACCCCAGTCAACCTAAATAATAGATTTTTAAGATACACAATGTCTTTATTACATTACAACCACGCTCCACCTACAAATTAGTAACTGTATTTGTCACACTGAAAACACAGGGACAAACACAGAAGCTCGTCCCTACAACAGAGCGATTGAACTAATTGCTCAATTACCAAAATGTAATTAATGCTTTGCAAATTGCCATGCAGTTTAAAATGAGTGATAGCAGAATGATCCGTCGCTTTATTGCTTCAACCAGCCGTCTATACGGCAGTAATTGCCCTCTTGGCTTTGTAAATGAAGGAGATGATTAAGTTAATTCCCTGAGCTGCATTGGCACATTACCAGTGAATACATTTACAGGGCCCGCTTTGGCTGAGAGCCTTAATTTGCTAAATTGAGGGGTTGATTCAAAAGGTTGAAATGATTTTCGGAGTAGCTCAGGGCCGCATGTTTTCATTTGCACCTCCGTCGACTGTCCAACTACAATAAACAAGACACTGTTACATAACAGAGCGATGCTATTCTGATGCATACAGTAGGTCCCCCTACGGAAATCACACGTAAACACGAAGACGCTGCTATGGAAATGCCGTAGATTGAAGGTAAATGCTTTCTGATGATCTGCCGCTTGAGGAATGATAAACAGCCGGAGCTTAATTTGAACAAGCTCTCTGCGTATGTAGGAGCTTGTCAAATCAGCAAACACTTTCTGGTGTGTAGCGTAACCACCACCTTTCTTTCTTTCTTTCGCTCTTTCTCTCTCTCTCTCTCTCTCTTGTGTATCCGGGATGTTTTGAAAGGATAAGCAAAATGGAGCCCGTGTGAACAAAGACTCATTCGCATAGCAACAAATCTGATGACGGTGCAAGCTTGTCTTTTGCCGACAAAGGTTCTGATACTTTTTTTGATGATGCAGTGAAAAATGGGCCACGGTGACAGCATCCGTCCCCGTGGCGAATCCCAACGCACGCTTCAGCTCTACAGATTCAGGCCGTAAATGCTCGCCATCCATTTGAGTCATTCAGATTCACAGGATATTCGTAGAATTTAATTGCAAATGCAGTAATAACCTCTATGTACAGATACACTGATTGTTCAGAAATAATATATTTAAAAAGTACAAATAAATTGTATTTAAAATATTTTTTTATTCTTATTAAATAGTGTACATTATATTAAATGTTAGATTTCTATGGGTCTGATTATTTTTGGAGACTCATGTCCCTTTTCTACACCGATAGCTTAAAAATATTGTATTTAAAATATATATTTTATTTAAAATATTATTTGTATTATTTTTAAAAATATGTTATATTATATTATATTAATTTTTATAAGTGACCCTTAATTAAATTATGTGTATTATTTTTAAAAAAATATTATTTTATTTTATTTTATTTTTATATTGTTTTCTGTAAGTGTCCCTTAAAAATGCACTTTTTGTCATTGTTTATTCACCCTCATGTTTTCTTAGCTTGAAAATATTGTTTTTAAAAATCAGTTTTGTTTAAAATATTATATTTATTATTTTTTAAATGTTTATATTATATTATATTATATTATATTTTTTATAAGTGACCCTTAAAAATGAACTTTCTATTGTATTTAAAAATTTATTTTATATTAAATATTATTTGTAGTATTTTAAAAAATATTATATTATATTATATTACATTACATTTGTTTATAAGTGACCCTTATTTAAAATATTTTGTATTATTTTTTGATATATTATATTACATTATATTATATTATATTATATTTATATTATTTATCTTATATTTATTATATTATATTACGTTTCTAATTGACCCTTTAAAATGAACTTTGTCATTGTTTATTTACCCTTAATGTCTCTTTTCTACACTGATATCTCAAAAATATTGCTTTTAAAAAATCTAAATCTTAATTTTATTTAAAATATTATTTGTATTATTTTTAAAATATTATATTATATTGTATTACATTATGTTACGTTATATCGTTATGTTATGTGTTATATTATATTATATTATATTATATTATATTATGTTATATTATATTATATTATATTATATTATATTATATTATATTATAATGTATTATGTTTTTCATTTTTATTGACTCTTAAATATAAACTTTCTGTCATTGTTCACCTTCCTGTCATTTTTCGACACTCATAGCTCAAATATATATATATATATATATATATATATATATATATATATATATATATATATATGTTTATTAAATATTATTTGTGTTATTTTTAAATATTAGATTAGATTAATGACCTTTAAAAATGAACTTTCTGGCATTGTTTATTCACCTTCCTGTCATTTAAAAAATATTTTAAAAAATTATGAAATACTATTTGTATTTTTATATATTATATTATATTACGTTTTCTATAATTGACCCTTAAAAATTAACTTTCTCTCACCCTTAATGTCCCTTTTCTACACTGATAGCTCAAAAATATTGCTTTTAAAAATCTATTTTATTTAAAATATTATTTGTATTATTTTTATTATATTATATTATATTATATTATATTATATTATATTATATGTTACATTACGTGTAATGTTATATGTTATGTTATGTAATGTTATGTTATATTGTATTGTTTTTTATAAGTGACCCTTAAAAATGAACTTTCTGTCATTGTTTATTCACTGATAGCTCAAAAATATTTTATAAATATATTTTATTTAAAATATTATTTGTTATTTTTAAATATTAGATTAGATTAGATTTTTTTTAAAGTGACCTTGAAAATGGAACTTTCTGGCATTGTTTATTCACCTTCCTGTCATTTTAAAAATATTAAAAAAATTATGAAATACAATTTGTATTATTTTTAAATATTATATTATATTACATCATATTTTATATTTTTTATAAGCAACCCTTAAAATGTATTTTGTTATTATTCACCCTCATGCCCCTTTTCAACACTGAATAAATTATTTGTATTTTTCATATTATTTGTAGTATTTCTCTCTCTCTCCCTCTCTCTCTCTCTCTCTCTGAGCAAAGGTGGCTGTGAAAATAAATCTGCATTGTTTATCCTTTTAATCTTTCATTCAAAAAATTCACAAAATTCTAACCTATCATTGAAGTAAAACAACGGAAAGCAGGGGGAAAATCTCATTATGAAATAAATGTTTTTTCTAGTTCATGTTGACCACAATTATTGGCACCCAATTATTGCAGCGTCCTTTATTCAAGATAACAGCTCTGAGTTTTCTCCTTTAATGCCTGAAGAGTTTGGAGAACACCTGACCAGAGATCAGAGACCATTCCCTCATACACAAACTCTTCAGATCCTTCAGTTTCCCAGCTCCATGCTGGTGTTTCTTCTCTTCAGTTCACCTCACGCATTTTCTACAAGGTTCAGGTCAGGCAACTGGGATGGCCATGGCAGAAGCTTCGTTTTATGCTCAAAGACACATTTTTGTGTTGATTTTGATGTTTGATTTGGATTATTGTCCTGATGGAAGATCCAACCACAGCTCATTATAGAACTTCTAACAGATGCAGTCAGATTTAGATTTTTTATCTGTTGGTATTTGCTAGAATCCATGATGTCATGTATCTGAACAAGACGTCCAGGACCTCTGGCAGGAAAATAAGCTCACAACATGAGAGATCCAGCAGTATATTTAACCGTGGACATGGGGTACTCTTTGTACCAAACCCATCTGGTGGGTTTGTTGCCAGAAAGCTTTTTTTTTTTTTAGTTTCATCTGACCACAGAAGCCAGTCCCATTTGAAATTCAAGTCGTGTTCGACAATTGAATATGCTGAAGTTTGTTTCTGGATGATTAAGGAGGATTTTTCTTAAAACCCTCCTAAACAACATGTGGTGATGTTGGGGCTGTTTGAATTTTTTTTTAGTCTTTTGACCCCAAGACTCAACTAATCTCTGAAATTCTCCTGCTGTGATCCTTGGAGAGTCTTTGGACACTTAAACTGTCCTCCTCACCATGCATTAGGACGATATAGACACACATCCTTTTCCGGGCAGATTTGTAACATCTTTAGTTGATTGGAATTATTAATTATTGTCCTAATGATGAAAATTGGGATTTTCTATACTTTAGCTCTTTTCTTACAGCCACTTTCTATTTTGTGAAGCTCAACAATCTTGTTCTGCACATCAGAACTATTTTATTTGGTTTTGTTCCTTGTGATCGATGATTAAGGGAATTTGGGCTTTGTGCTCCTCATATTTATAATCCTGTGAAACAGGAAGTCATGGCTGGAAAATATCATACTCCTAGTCATTATAGTTTTCTAAATAAATGCAAATATGAATGGGAATATACCTCAGAGATATTTTACTCATTATAATTTCTAAGGGTGCCTGTAATTGTGCCGACCATGCATTGGAGAAAAACATTTATTTCATAACATAAGTTTCTCCCCACTTTTAATTGTTTCACTTCAATGAAGGGTTAGCATTTTGTGAATTTTTTGAATTTAAGATCAAAAAGATAAACAAAGCAGATTTATTTTCATAGCCGTTTTTGCTCATATTTACCAAGGGTGCCAATATTAGCGGAGGGCACTATATATATATCTCTATGTGTGTGTGTGTGTGTGTGTGTATATATGTATATATTATTCATAAATGCCTGTTATATTATATATATAAGTGCTTTTTTATTTTTGGAGGCACTTAAAAATGAACTCTGTCATCATTTATTCACTCTCATTTTCTGCAAAACCTGTATGATGTACGTTCTTCTGTAAAACACAAAAGATATTTTGAAGAACATTGACATTAACCAGACAGTTACCATTTACGTCCATTAAATAGACAAGGATATTTCTCAAATTTCTCATTTCTCAAAGAATCTTTTTTTGTGTTTCACAGAATAAAGTAATTTATACAGCTTTTGGAACAATATGAGTGTGAGTAAATGTTTCTTTTTTTGTGTGAAACACTCCTTTAATAGTTGTTTTTGTGCTTTAAGCGGTTGGTTTATTCATTCGTTTCTTTGCCGTCTCTTAACCTCAGAGGAATGTAATTTCTTACCATGATTATTACCGTGTCGCCATTCATTACTAATTCTGCGACTACCCAGAGTCTGAACCGCGTAAACACCCAATTAAAGCCTCGCTCGTTCCTCCGCCTGATACGTTCCTTTTGTTTAAGTGTACATGTGATTAAAGCATTGTGTGCTCTTCTTCTAAAGCAGCATCATTTTAATATGCTGAGCAAACACATACGCCGTCCTGCACTATTGTTCCTATTGTTGTGTATGCAGCAGTTTTTTTTATTGTACACACTAACAGCAGAGACTTTGCTGCAGTTTACACAGTCGGATACACAATGGAAGTGATTCAACAGTGGGGGAGCGTTTACTCTTGCGTGTTTGCAACATGAATCCAGTGTGAGTGAAAGGCCTAGTTTCATTCTAATAACTCGTTTTGTGTCTACCTTCAGTGAGACGACAACATGAAATCAAAATGGACAGTTCAGAAACGTCAGAGAAAAATGTTTGTCTTTATAATCTTTTGTTAAACTATAATTTAGACTATAGGTTTATTGTCCTTATGATATCTAATGATTAACGTCAAGCAGTAGTCTAATCTCAGGTTCCTTTACATTATAGTTTTCTATAGTACAGGTTCATTTTAGACCTGTCACAGGACAATTAAAAGTCTTTTAAGCAATGTTTAATAGTCTAGTCTGCAATTATTAGATGAAAAATACAGTAATATTATAAAATATTATTAAGATTTCCCTAGTGAAAAATAAATATACTAAAACGTATTTAAAATAAATTCATGCTAAGCATACTACAAATACATTTACATATTATGTACTTAATAAAAATAATTGTAATTGTACTTTTAGCATATTAACTGGTATATTTTGTAATAATTTGTACTTAATGCACTTTAATTGTGCAGAAGTAGTGCTGAAGCCCAACTAAAGATATACTTAAGTACATTTGATTGTGCTAAAGTGCATCTATTGCAAGTTTACTTTAGGTACACTTTAAATAATATTTGTCTTTAAATGCAAAATATTTGACATTAAAACATTTTAGGCTTAATATTAAGAAATGTCCATTGTGCACAAGTTGTACCCCAAATAAAGTTTAATTACAATTTTGATATCAGTACTGTTCTTTGTTTGTTTTAAAAAATATATTTTATTTAAATTATTATTTTTATTATTTTTTTAAAATGTATTACATTATATTATATTATGTTATATTGTTATGTTATTATATTTTATATTATAAGTTACCCTTAAAAATGAACTTTCTGTCATTGTTTATTCTTCCTCATGTCCCCTTTCTACACTGATAGCTCAAAAATATTTTTAAAATATATTTTATTTAAAATATTATTTGTATTATTTTTAAATATTAGATTAGATTACATTAGTTTTTTTTCATAAGTGACCTTAAAAAAATGAACTTTCTGACATTGTTTATGCACCTTTCTGTCATTTTTCTACATTGATAGCTCAAAAAATATTGTTAAAAAACATATTTTTATTAAATATTATTTGTATTATTTTTAAACAATATATTTATAGACTTACATTAGTAAGTCTCGAGTGATATGTCAGTAAATATGTTAATAGACTTGCACTAAGTATAAAATAAATGCATTTTAAATCTATTACTTTTTACTAGGGTTAAAATAACTGTTTTCTGTTATAGTAAATTTTATGATGAAATTTATTCTTGTGTTGCAAAACCCTTTATCTAAAAAAAAAAAAAACCCTGTATCTAAAAAAAAAAGTATATAATGTGTTTACAGTACTTGAGTATGCTAATACCATGTAATTCAAAAAATCTATTTATTAGTTTATTTATTATCTGTTTTAAAGAAAAGGGCCTATACAACATCTAATTAGTACCATATTTCTGTATTTCAACAGTGCAAGGCCACTGAGAAACGTTTTTGATGTACTTTACATTTCTTTGTACATTTGTACATTTTCTTTATTTTTTGTTCAACACATTTTTTCTTGTTTGTACTACCAGGGCTTAGTACTATGGTGGACTTTCTGTTCAAGACCCATTCTAACTATGGTAACAGGTGTTTGTTTTCAGTGTGTCAATACTGATTTTAGAAATGCATCACATTAAGTAAGTAAAATAGGTAGCGAATGGCGTTTTCATGTTGACTTTAATGTTTGATTTCCGAGCAGAAGCAGAGCCTCATGATGCCTCGTGCGTGATGGTGATGTGTAAAGGTCTGTAGAGTCGGTTCTGACTTGCCGCTTAGCCTTGTCACAGATGTGTGGGACAATATCCTGTGCGTGTGTGTGTGTGTGATTTGGTATGCTGGTCAGGAGCTGGAGAAGGTTGGTAGGATGTATGCAGTCTCAGAGGGCACAGGCCGGCTCAGAGGATACGGACGGGTCCAGTGACTGAGCTTAAAGCAGCTCATGCAAGACTTATCTAATCACACAGCCTGTCACACACACACACACACACACACACACACACACACTGAACCACACTGAGGAATAAAGAGAGACACAAATACTTGAACTGAAAATGACTTTTCTTCAAATAAGACTTATTGAAGTACATCTATTGACTGTCTGTACACTGTTAAAGTGAAACTGTGCAGTAGTTACTTTAAGAAGCTATTTCTACCTGATCTGACGCTTAAACTGAAGTGCCGTTCACTCGAAAATGAGGAATCTGTCATCATTTACACATCTTCAGTTAAACACATGGCTTCAGAAGATATCGCACCAGTCATACTGACTAAAGTTGAAAAGTTCAGTTCTCATTTCACTTCTCAGTTCTGATTATAACTAATAATACAAATTGTCTCTTTTCTTTTTCCACACAAGTCAAATAGTACACTTTTAGGTATTAATATGTACACTTTAGGTACCTTTTGCAAAGGTGCACCCCAGTGACAGCTTTTGTACCTTTTTTTTTTTTTTTTTTCTGAGAGTGTACATTCCATACTAACATATGCAATCATGCATGCATACAGTATATAGTTTATATATATAGTTTATTAAAGTTTACATACGATGTATATAGTTTATAGGGAGATAAAAATAAATTATAGACAAAAACCAAAATTATTTTTAATAGACAAAAATTATATGTATTCTAATTTTGAAATATATATACACTACTAGTCAAAAGTTTTTGGACAGTAATATTTTTAATGTTTTTAAAGAAGTCTCTTCTGCTCACCAAGGCTGGATTTATTTGATCCAAAATACAGCAAAATCAGTAATAATGTGAATATATTATTACTATTTAAAATAACTGTTGTCTATTTGAATATATTTTAAAATGTCATTTATTCATCTGATCAAAGCTAAATTTCATTTCAGTGTCACATGATCCTTCAGAAATGATTCTAATATGCTGACTTGATGTTATCAATTATTATCAATATTTAAAACAGTTGTTGTTGTTGTTTTTTTTCAGGATTAGTTGATGAATAGAAATATCCAAAGATAAGCATTTAGCTGAAATAAAAAAGCTTTTGCAACATTATACACTATACCATTCAAAAGCTTGGAGTCGGTATAATTTTTTTGT
Organism: Cirrhinus mrigala; assembly: GCA_036247105.1. NCBI lineage: Eukaryota > Metazoa > Chordata > Actinopteri > Cypriniformes > Cyprinidae > Cirrhinus > Cirrhinus mrigala. Next base: position 35,605,183 of record CM070014.1, read on the forward strand.
GGAGGAAAGAAATGATAGAAATTAATATTTTAATTTAGCAGGGATGCTTTAAATTGATCAAAAGTGATGCTAAAGACATTTATAATGTTACAAAAGATTTCTATTTGAGATAAATGCTGTTCTTCTGAACTTTCTGTTCATCAAAGACACCTGAGAAAATTCTACACAGCTTCTAACATAAATGTTTTTTTAAGCAGGAAATCAGAATATTGGAATGGATCTGAATATTAGAATGGATCTGAAGGATCATGTGATCAGAGTAGTGATGTTAAAAAATCAGTTTGAAATCGCAGAAATAAATTAAATTTTAAAATTTAATCAAATAGAAAGCAGTTATTTTAAATAGTAAAACATTTCAAAATTTGTTCTGTTTTTGCTGTACTTTGGATCAAATAAATGCAGGCTTGGTGAGCAGAAGAGATTTCTTTAAAAAAAAAAAAATTAAAAATCCTACTGTCTAAAAAACTGGTAGTGTAATTTTGTCTTATGTTAATATATATATATATATATATATATATATATATATATATATAAGATGTAAATGTTATTATTATAGTAAAATTAATACAATTAAAATTTAATTCTTAAATTACTATGTATGTATGCATGTTTCATAGCTAAAAAAAAAAAAAAAAAAGTATTTTCAGGATTTTATTTGTATACTGTATGTTTATGTATGTTATAAGTTATACATGAGGTTTTGTGGTTGACCGATTGGATTTTTATTTTTATTTTTTTTAAATGTGGATAAAGGCATCCTCTATAAAGGGCTTTTTTGATGAATTTCATCATTAAAAATGCTCTTTCCTCAAGTTGGTTTCTTAATTCTTAATGTTAAGTCAGTCCTAAATCAATCCAAAATCAATGCATCAGTGTGCAGAGTTTTATTTTTAATGTGTTTTGAGATGGCCAGAATGTAAATAAAGGCTTTTTAACTTTTTAGACCAGAGGAAGTGCCTTGAATTCATCTTTTTTGCAATAGTCAATCCAAAGTTTATTTGTCAAATGCACAGACATACAGCATGTAGCAATATTGGCTTGCAGTGCTTTACAAGCAGTGTGTGTTTGTGTGTGTGTGTGTGTGTGTGTGTGTGTGTGTTAAACTGTGTTGTAGTAATCTCATTCCTCAGCAAACACACCTTTCTGGTGTCTCGTTCAATTATGCCACCTGCTGTCGGGAGGAGACGGTAATTGAGCCCTGAGCATTTCCTGTATTTAAATCAGCAGGTGCTCCTGCTGCTCATAATGTCTGTCAGTATTACCCGTACAGCACCAGAGCGGCCTACTGATAGCAAACAGAAACATTTGTCATCTGTCAAACATTCATGCGGGTATTTGTGGCAGGCGATCTGTGATACTGCAGACATTTGAAAAGTGTGGCTAGTATTCTAGATGAAAATGTGGCACGGCCCTTACAGACCCTTACGGCAACTGCTGCTGATACTGACATCTGCTGTCGCAAGATTCCAACAAAATTCATATATATATATAAATCATCAGTCAGTCTGTCTGTCTATTATAGAGCGCAGCGGTCAGTCACACTTTTATGCAACAAGGATGCATTAAATTGATCAAAATGTTACAGAAGGTTGTTGCTTCAAGTAAATGCCATTCTTTTGAACTTTCTAATCATTGCACAACTGTTTTCAACATCATCATCAAATCAGCATATTAGAATGATTTCTGAAGCATCAGGTGACACTGAAGACTGGAGTAATGATGCTGAAAATTCAGTTTTGCATCACAGGAATTACATTTTTAAATATATTCAAATAAAAAAACAGTTATTTTGAATCGTAATAATAATACATAATACTGTTTTTATTGTATTTTTGTTTAAATAAATAGCCTTTGTGAGCAGAAGAGAGATTTAAACTTTTTTGAACAGGTGTGTGTGTGTGTGTGTGTTCTTAGTTCTTTATTGTTTTGCAGTTGTAGTTGGTTTGGTTCGTGGCTTTACAAATCTATATTAAAGAATATTTTTCAAAAATCTCTTTGGAGAAAATGAATGGGAAAAAATCCTTTGGGAACCAAGGCCCCTGAAAAAGTGGGAACTCACTTTTGAGCTCTGTATCATTCAGACATGCCTGTTTTTCTCTGTCATTATAAAGCTGTATTCAGATTTGATTATTCTGTATTTTTAATTCAACAGGTGAATCCAACAGACCTGCTGAAGGTATGTGACATTCATGGTCTCTTTATTATTTATTGTGAGTTCTTCAGAGCATTAGAGCCTGTCGAAGCACTGTATATAATCTCATGTTGGCCAGACATTTGCACTAGATCCAAAACATCTGCTTTAATAGTCCTCCACATTTATCTTAATTTCAAATAATTCCAGCTCTCTGGCCACAATTTAGCCTCTTCCTTGTTATTTCTCATTATAGCTGCACCACCTCACCATATCGTTCTCATTAGTCGATTTTCGACAGATCGTCCCGAGCGTCTGAGCTGATGGAGCTCATCTTAACGAACACGTATTAGACTGTTCTACTTTTGTGCCATTTATTTTTCTCTCATATTGTTTAATGCATTACGAGTAGGAGGGTTGGATGAATCATATCCGAGTATTGATTGTAATTTGGCTAACTAAGCTGCGCTAGGCCAGACTCGGATGATCCGTTTTACCTTGATAGGTGTGTGTGTGTGTGTGTGTGTGTGTGTGTGACTCTGAATGCCTGCAAGCAGCACCCAGTTTCCTGAAGAGCAAGAAGGGAGAGTGACCTGATGCTGTTCATTAATAATTCACTGCAGGCAGCCTCTGACTCCCGCATGGCTCTGTTCAGATTACAGCTCGCAGCCAGGACTCAAGGTTAGTGCTAATGATAGGACGACGGCCAACAATAGCCCCGGATTGGCCTTCCCACAGGTTGTGGGTGGAGGAGAGGGCTTTCGCTGGCCGTTTTATTCTCACAAAAATTGCTGTTGCTTAGTTTTAGTATCATATTTGTGTGTGTGTGTGCACATCGGAGGATGCAAATAACTCAGGCTTTTTAAAGTGCCATGTTAAATGAATGCAAAGGTCTAAGAGAGTGAATATAGAATATGAGCTGCTCAGTTGTGTATTATTGTACATAATACGTATTACTATTATTTAGGATCTACACAAGTGTTCTGATATGACACCATTCATCAGTAATGTAAACGTGCGAAGAACATTGTTTGCTTTTTGCTGATTTCAAAATCGCTCAAATAGGTACTTTGTTTACAATTTCTAATTACAGGCTAATTTTCAAAAGCATTTCTTAAGAAAATCTTTGTCTTTAAACCTCTGTTATATAGTTAAATATCTAAGAATTTAAATATTTAAGAAGATTTGACATTCAGTAACAATTAAACAAGAAACACTCAAATAGGTACTTTGTATACAATTTCAAATTACAGGCTAATTTTCAAAAGCATTTAGCGTATTTGAGAAAATATTAGAAATTTTCAAAAATTACATTAGATTACTTAGAAGAACTTAGATTCTTTCTTTCTAAGAAAATCTTTGTTGTGAAATATCTTTGTTCTTAAAATATTTAAGATTTTCTCAAGAAATGCGAATGCTTGGAAACATTTTGAAATTTCACTGCTCTTAGGATAATATTTAAGAATTGTTCAAGAAATGCACTTAGGAATATTTTTATGAATAACTTAGAATCTATATTAATACATTAATATATATATATATATATATATATAAATCTATATTTCTATATTAACTTATTTCTTAAGAAAATCTTTGTCTTTAAACCTCTGTTATATAGTTAAATATCTAAGAATTTAAATATTTAAGATGTTTTGACATGATTATGCATGAAACAGCTTTCTGCTTTTCGAAATTCTGTAACAATTAAACAAAAAACACTCAAATAGGTACTTTACAATTTCTAATTACAGACTAATTTTCATAAGCATTTAGCACATCTGAGAATATATTAGAAATTTTCAAAAATTATATTTAGGAACATTCTTACAAACTTAGCTTCTTTCTTTCTAAGAAAATCTTTGTTGTGAATATCTTTGTTCCTAAAATATTTAAGATTTTCTCAAGAAAAGCACTTTGCATACATTTTCAGATTTTTTGGAATTTATATTACAAAATTTCTTAACTTTCTTATTTTTAAGAAAATCTTCATCTTGAAATGTCGCTGCTCATAGGAAAATATTTAAGATTTTTCCCCAAAAAAGCGCTTATATTACATTAAATTTTATATTAACTTGTTTCTTCTTAAGAAAATCTTTAAACTTCTCTTATATAGTTAAATATCTAAGAATTTAAATGTGACCCTGGAACACAAAACTTAAGATGCACAGGTATATTTGTAGCAATAGACAAAAATTATTTTTTTTCTGTTATGCCAAAAATCATTAGGATATTAGGTAAAGATCATGCTCCATGAAGATATTTTGTAAATTTTCTGCTATACATGTATCAAAACTTATTTTTTGATTAGTCATATGCATTGCTAAGAACATCATTCTGACAACTTTAAAGGCGATTTTCTAAAGATTTTGATTTTTTTGCACCCGCAGATTTTAGTTACACTCTTAAAAATAAAGGTGCTTCACAGTGCAATAGAAGAACCTTTTTTTGTCTGAATGGTTCCATAAAGAACCTTTAACATCCGAAAGAAGGTTCTTCAGATTATAAAAAGGTAAGAAAGAGGTGGTTCTTTAAAGAACCTTTGACTGAATGGTTCTTTGTGGAACCAAAAATGGATCTTCTATGGCATCGCTGTAAAGAACCTTTTAAAGCACCTTTATTTTTAAGAGTGTAGATTTGTATCTCAACCAAATATTGTCCTATCCTAACAAACCATGCATCAGTGGAAAACAAATTTATTCAAAAAATGGACCCTTATGACTGGTTTTGTGGTCCAGGGTCACAAAGATTTAAGTTGATCTGACATGATTTTGCAATGAAGCAGCTGTTTTTTGAAATTCAGTAACAATTATACAAAAATTGCTCAAATAGGCTTCTATGTGTTTCATTTTGGAATTACAACCTAATATCCAAAAGCATTCCACACATATAAGAGCAACCATTCACAGAAAATAGATGCTTTTAAGAAAATATTTAAGACTTTTTAGAGAATTGCTCTTGAGGACATTTTTACAAGCTTCTTAGAATTTATATTAAGAAGTTTCTTAACCATACAGGGCTACCAAAAGAAAAGTTTAAGTCTAAAATCAAATTGTGATATTTTTAATACTTCTTGAGTTACAGGCATGCAACTTGGAAAAATAATATTTATTGCACTCAGACAGGTGTGTTCTAGCTATTCAGCTGTTTTGATAGAAAGAAAAAAAATATATTTCTAATTTTAACATTATTTGTTCTTCAGACAAATAATGTTTTCTTTAAAATAAAAAAAGTGTCACCTGTATGCAGACTGACCCACATTTGTTTTTTGACCACTGAAAATGTTACTTATGGAGCCATATTGAGATCCCAATATCTCTGGAACTGAACCATACAGGGCCTTAAAAATGGAGATGCCATAAGCAAAGTTTGTTAAGATCTAAAATCGGTAAAGACATTGAGATATCTTTAATACTTCTTGAGTTACAAGCATGCAAACCTTTGGAGAAAAGAACTTGGAAAGTGCTTTTTCACATTTTTGAATGGTCACCATTTGCATATAATGCAACAAAGATTGCTAAACTCAACAGGTTTTACTAATAGACCTACCAAACTCTGGTTAAAAGTTATATAATGGCGCTGCAATGTTTCTACAGTCATTTTTACCCCCCTGTACACTGTAAAATATAAAAAACACATTTTGTTGAGTCAGCTTAAAGTAATTTGTTATCCTGCTGCCTTATTTTAAGTTCAGTCAACTAAAATAAGTTTAGTCAACTTGAAATGTTAAGTTGTACTAAGTAACAACTTAGATATTTATGTTTGCTAAACTTAACAGATGGGTAAGTAACCCAGCTGCCTTAAAATTTTAAGTTGATTCAACTCAAATATTCAAGTTGTTACTTAGTATAATTTAACACTTCAAGTTGAATAAACTTCTTTTGAATTGACTGAATTTAAAATTTTAAGGCAGCCAGGTTACAAATTATTTTAAGTTGACTCAACAAATTGTTTTTTACAGTGTAATGTGGCTCCAAATCTAGGTGAAATTGTCATTTTGACACCCCTCTACAAAATAGTGGATTACTCAGTTAATATTCATCCATGATGTTTAATATTTTGGCTTTCATCACTATTTTTGTTTGTCTTTCTTCAGGAAAAATATTAACAAAATCTAAAATTTAAGCCAGGGAAGTTTCTGAAATGTGGTTGATTTGACACTGAATGACCCAAGACATTTTTTGACATCTTAACCTGCAGAAAGTTCTTCCGGTTCTTTTTATTAAATATTTCTTGGCTAATTTGCTTATACTTTCAAGTGCTCCCAGCTCTGTGCAACACATTTTGCAGCAGCTCAGTCTTGTTAAAGTGCAATGCGAAATGAATGCAAAGGTCTGAAAGAGTAAATATCGAATACAAGCTGCTCAATTTGTGCAGAAAAGCGAGTGAAATCAAACACAACTTCTCTGGAATAAGTTACCCTGATGACTTTTTAGCGCATTAGCATTTTTTCATCAGCCGGTTCCAGGCCGTCATGTGTGCGTGTCAGCAGCGGGTCGGTGCTGTGATCGTCCCACTGAGGGTGTGGAGGTTTTGGCAGTTCTAGAGCCGTGGTGCCAAAGCCCGAGGCCTCCCTCTATCTCACAGAACATGACTTTCATGCTCGACTGGAGCTTCACACGTATCGTAACCCACACCGTCGAAAAAAGGACGGAGAGGAGTGCAAAAAGCGAACGAGAGAGTGCTGACCTACAGCTAGACTTGGCAAGAGCAGCCGTGTGTTGCGTATGAAGAAGGATATGGCACATCTGTCAGCTCGAACCGCTGGAGTTAAAGATCTCGTCGTAAGCCTCTCTCTCAACAGCTCTGTGTTAATGCATCTAGAATATATCTCACCAGATCAAAACCTCGTTGCCAATGGCTCTACTTATAGTAAAGGCTCTCGGGCTACACTGCTTGAGTTTCCCCAGCTTAACGGCTAACCTTGACTTGGCCCAGTTTCAGGCGAGTCTGAGGGGAAACTGAGGAATTCTGCCTCTTAGACTGAATTACTAATGTGAATAATACAGCGTTAGCGCGACTTCCTCTTCCAGCGTGTTTGAGGATCAAGTTAAAACAATTTGGCAGCGTGTGATCTCAAAGAAAAGTCATAATGGTGCAGGAACATTGCCTGATTTAATGCTCTGTGTGTGTGAATTTTAGATTAAATGACAGTCTTATACAGTTGTGGTCAAAAGTTTAAATGTTTAAAAGTTTTTAATAAAAGGGATGATACAAAATGCATGTTATTTATTTATTTAGTACTGTCTTGAAAAGATATTTCCATACGCTTGTGGGAGGTGAAAACTTTTTGAATTTGAAGATCAGGGTAAATTGTACTTATTTTGTCTACTGGGAAACATGCAAGTATCTTTTAAAGGTCAGTACTAAATGATAAAAATATTATATTTAACCAATATAAGAAAAATGTACACATCTTCATCCTGTCAAAAGTTTTCACCCCCCAGCTCTTAATACATCAGTGAATGTTTGAATCTTTTGTAATAGTTGCATACGAGTCCCTCAGTTGTTCTTATTGTGAAAAGTTGGATTTCAAATTCATACATGTTCAAATATGCAAAAGATGCAACCATTACAAAACAAAAACACACTGGAGGATCATCTAGGTAACGACACAGTATTGAGAATCAAGTGCATGTAAACTGAACAGGGGTCGTGCTTTTTTTTGTTTTGTAGACTATATGTGAACTTACATAAAATATCTACTAAATAAAAAAATAACATGCTTTTTGTATAATCCATCTTATATTGGATAAATAATGTGCTTTATGCTTTCAGATACCAATAGTTTAGTTAAGTGCTCTCAGCTCTGTGAAACACATTTACATGTATGCATTTAGCAGACGCTTTTATCCAAAGCGAGCAATAAAAGACATTTGTCAAAAAGCCAACAACATGATGTGACGTAACTGCATATGCATGTTGTGCCGAGAAGTACTTGAACAGAAAGACAGGTTTCATGTTTCTGCTTTTAAAAGCATCCTTTAAGCTTTGCATTAAATGTGCATTTACTTTAAATGCAGGTTTCAGTCATTTGTACGTCATATGCCTTCATCTGTGCAACTTCAAACATGCACTGCATGCATCTCAACTTTTCTTTTTTTTTTTTAACATTTCATGTTTTTAAGAGACTGTATAAAGTTAAAATATATTTTGAGACACCTGCATTCTGTTGCACTGGTGTTTTATACATACACTTCCAGTCAGGTTGTTTTTTTGTTGTTGTTGTTGTTTTTAAAAGAAGTCTTTTCTGCTCACCAAGCCTGCATTTATTTGATCCAAAGTACAGCAAAAACAGTACAATTTTGTAACATTTGTACTATTTGTTTTCTATTTGAATATGTTTTAAAATATAATTTATTCCCATGATCAAAGATGAATTTTTAGCATCATTACTCCAGTCACATGATCCTTCAGAAATCATTCTAGTATTCTGATTTCCTCAAAACACATTTATTATTATTATGTTGAAAACAGCTGAATAGAATTTTTTCCAGGTTTCTTTGAGGAATAGAAAGTTCAGAAGAACATCATTTATCAAAAAAAAAAAATAAATCTTTTGTAACATTATAAATATCTTTAGCATCACTTTTGATCAATTTAAAGCATCCTTGCTAAATTAAAGTATTAATTTCTTTCCCAAAAAATAAAAAAATATAAAATAAAAAAATACTGACTCCAAGCTTTTGAATGGTATAATGTGTAATGTTACAAAAGCTTTTTTGCTTTTTTATTTCAGATGAATGCTGATCTTTGGATCTTTCTATTCACCAAAGAATTCTGAAATATATATATATATATATATATATATATATATATATATATATATATATATGTGTATATATATATATATATATGTATAAAAACTCAACTGTTCTAAATATTGTAAATGATAATAAAAAATGTTTCTTGAACAGCACATCAGCTTATTAGAATGATTTCTGAAGGATCATGTGACACTGAAGACTGGAGTAATGATGCTAAAAATTCAGCTTTGATCACAGGAATAAATTACATTTGAAAATATATTCAAATAGAAAACAGTTATTTTAAATAGTAAAAATATTTCAGAATTTTACTGTTTTTGTTGTACTTTGGATCAAATAAATGCAGGCTTTGTGAGCAGAATAGACTTCTTTAAAAAACATTAAAAATTGTACTTTTCCAAAACATTTGACTGACAGTGTAATCTGTATGAGCAACCCTTAAAGTACTGTTATGGAGTATCTGTTACTCAAATACACCCAGAGGCTTAACATTTGTGAGAAATCTCTCAGATGTAGAATTGACAACTAACATACTTCTACATGCTAATGCTGCTGAGCATTTATGTTAACAGACGTCAGACTGGAGATCAGATGTGTGAGGTGATCCTGTGTATTTATCGCCGCGTTTAAACCCCCGTCACCAGCGGTTTCTAATCGTAAGTATTGCAAGAAAGAGGTCATCACATCAGCTTGCGGATGAAAGGAAAGCCATGTACATCCCTTTAAAATTTGATGTCAGATTTATAGACTTCAGTGCTTTTCTTTCATGTATTAATAAGCCTGTGAACATCTGAACATCAGATATTAGGCTCATTATGAATAAGTCTGCTTGTGCTGGTGTGATCTAGACCTCTGCTTTTCATCTTCCTAAAAGCCCAAAAGAAACACTGACGATGATGTGTGTGTGTGTGAATTTCAGACTAAATTAATTTATGAAATATAGAAGTATCGATCTATCTTTCTATATATACATATTATAATTTCTATATATACACTCTTGTAAATTGTCTGACAGTCAGTATCACTGTTGATTGTAATATTACAGGTTTATATCTTTCAGGTTTTTTCTATGCAGATCCCAGAATCGTCTCTCGGGTCTGAGAACATTAAAAACCGATCTGCGTATAACACCACTGTAACTTGCAGACATGAAACAGTAACACAAGAGCATGATGGGAATTGCTACAAAGACTCTACATGTTTCATTCAAATCAACACAACCGCACGCTTCCTCTGGAGACGGATGTACATCACACACCCGGCAGATCGGGATTTATTTTTATACAAATATCTCGCAGCAGAAGAGATGTGAGCGGAGCTGGGAGCGATTATCTGACATCAGCCTTCACGAAACTCTTTAATATCTCAATAGTTTCTCCTGTACAGCAAGGGAGAGCAAATGGAGACTTTTCTTTAAGTCTCACACTTTTTTCCTGAGAAAAAGATCTCAGTAATCTCACCTGAACCTCCTGGAGTTCACAAAATCTCAACAATGTCTCAAACTGTGCTCAGATTTGCCAAGATCAAAAGAGAGCTCAATGTGAACTCAAACATTTCTCATCAGCTTTAAATTGAATTATCTAACTCTATACCCTAACTTATAGCTTATAGCTCTTACTTATTGACTAAATTGGGTCTGTTTTTATTACAGGAAGTTGAGGAGAAACATCTGAGTCAAAGGTAAGTTTTGAATTCAGTTCCAGAGTAGTGTTATTTTAGTTTTATTGATATACTAATATTTATCAATATTTTGGATGAGATTTTTTTTATTTTCATTTTTTATTTTAATATTAGTCTAAGTTAAAGTTATCTTATAATGTGCTTTTTTCATTTGCATTATTATTATTATTATTATTATTATTATTATTATTATTATTATTATTTGTATTTGTATTTTCGTTTAGCTTGCGCTTATTTTAGTTTTTTTTTAAATAATTTGTGTAATTTTTCTTTCCATTTTTATTTTTGAAATATTGAAATTTCTATTAAGCTGCCATTTTTTAGTGAAAAAATATTTTAAAATATTCAAATATTAATACAAATGAACAAAATTACTAAATCTTAAAAATAAGGCTAAACAAAAATGTAAGAAACATTTAGAAACATGCAGCTAAATAGAAATTTCAACATTTCAAAAATAAAAACAAAGAAAAATTAGACAATTTTAAAATAAAAAAAATTACTAAATTAAAGTTTTAGTGATTTTATTATGAAATTCATTTTGTTTTGTTTTTTTACTTTTTTGTTTATCTTTAATTTATTTTTAAGATTTAGTCATTTTATGTAATTTTGTTCATTTTTATTAATATTTAAATATTTCTGTTTAGCTTTGATTTAGTTTGTTTTAGTTTAAGATCTTTTTTATTTTATTTTATTAAATATTTTAATTATTAATTGTATTGTTATTTGTATTTACGTTTAGCTTGCATTTATTTGAGTTTTTTAAAAATAATTTATTGTGTAATTTTTCTTTCCATTTTTATTTTTGAAATATTAAAATTTCTGTTTAGCTGCAATTTATTTTATTTTAAGTTTTAGTGATTTTATTATGAAATTCATTTTTTGCTGTTTTTTTTTTTTACATTTTTGTTTAGCTTTAATTTGTTTTTAAGATTTAGTAATTTTATGTAATTTTGTTCAGTTTTATTAATATTTTAATATTTCTGTTTAGCTTTGATTTAGTTTAAGTTTTAGTTGAAGATCTTTTGTATTCATTTCTTGTTTTTTTTTTATATATTTCTATGAGCTTTAATTTATTTTATTATTTGTATTATTATTTGTATTTCCATTTAGCTTGCATTTAATTTAGTTATTTTTTTATTTTAAAATTGTCTAATTTTTCTTTCTGTTTTTATTTTTGAAATGTTGAAATTTCTATTTAGCTGCAATTTAGTTTAAGTTTTAGTGATTTTATTATGAATTTTAATTCATTTTTGCTGTTTTTTATATTTTTGTTTAGCTTTAATTTATTTTTAAGATTTAGTAATTTTGTGATGTAATTTTGTTCATTTGTATTAATATTTTAATATTTGTTCCCAGTAGACTGCTGGACAGAAACATCTGACTTTTAGCAGCCAAGTGCTGTTGATCATATGAACCTCATAAACACTGACAGCATCACTGAAGCATATGAGTGTGTCTGAGAGCAGCATCATCGTTCAGTCTCCATGTTTTTTTGCTTCTGTTTTTGCGTCTCCTCCGCAGGTCATGGCTGTGGTTGGCGGGTGTGAATGTTCAGATGCCTCCGTCTTCATTTCCATTTCCACAGTTGTCCTCTTTCATCACGGAGCCAGTGGCCATTTACCTCCAAACATCACTTCAGTTTTCCCAGAGGAGCTCCGTCACAGGACCACAGAGCCGCGCTTTGATCATCACAAAGACCCCAGAGTCTCTCAGGGGGACAGGTCTCTCTTTCTCTCGCTCTCTTTCTTCAAATCTCTTATTTTCCCCTGAGAAACGCTCGTCTCCCAAGACAAAAAGGGCCGTGGTGGTGAACAGTGAGGCAGAACTGGTTTTTCCTGAGTAACAAACCAAACCAGTCCTGTTTAGCTCTTCATCACAGTTTAGGTGAGAAAATCTGTTCAACATCATACATGTATTTATTAATTCCCCTTGGGGTCTAACTATAGTGCTAGTCGAGGCTTTTTGTGCTTAAAACAATTATACATTTATATAGTAATTTTCCTTTCTCTTTCTGACTCTTTGGTGCAAGGGCGTAGAATTTAGTAGGGACATATTACGATATATACTGATAAATCAAACATTCACTTCAGTGGTATGGGATGACTGGATGATTTCAACTGTTTTCCTGTTGAAATGTCACCAACTGAACTGCACTGTTCAAACTATTTAAAATATAGTGAATTAAGCTACAAACTCGATCATAATGCACATATGTTTCTGTCTAACATGTATTTTTGAGGTGCAGCTTGTCATATTAATGGAGTGTTTTAATAGTTAGCAGTAAACCGGTTACCTCACCTGAATATGTTCATAGATTTGTGTTGGATGTTATTTTTGGAACAGAAATATTTTATTTAATAGACAAATCAAACATTGGAACCGCTCAGACTGATTCAAGCTTGTGACTTCGATCATTCAGTTCAAGCGATTCACTTGCAAAAACCAGATCAAAAGAGCCATTCATTTTCGAATTTCGACATCGCTTGTAATGATTGTAAAAAGCACGTAGTGATGGGTGAAATGGAGCTTTTAGAAGCTCCGAATCAGTTAAACCATTGCGTCACAAAATGATTCGCTCCAATCGGATTGCATATCACGAATCATTAGATTCAAATCGGGACTTTAAATCGTGAATCATTTGACTTAGATCGGGACTTCTGAGTGTGTATCGCAAATCATTTGATGTAGATCATAACTTTGGAGCAGGTTAGCGAATCTTTTGATTCAGATCGGAACTTTGGAGTGCATATCGCGAATCATTAGATTCAGATTGGGACTTCTGTGAATCATTTCGCGTATTGATTGATTCGCGATCCGCACTCCGAGTCCTGATCTGAAATGATGGTTCGCGAATCATTTTTCAAATCGGGGCTTAGGAGCGCAGAGCGCGAATCATTTGATTTAGATCGGAATTTCAGTGCAGGTTCGCGAATCTTTTGATTCAGCCTGGAACGTCGGAGCGCGGATCACGAATTATTTGATTCAGATCGGGACTTTTGTACGGGTTTGTGAATCATTTAATTCCAATCAGGACTTCTGTGAATCATTTTGCGAATTGACTGATTCGCGTTCCGAATCCTGATCTGAAATGGTGGTTCGGAAATCATTATTCAGATCGGGATTTCGGAGCGCGGATAGTGAATCATTTGATTCGGGACTTCTGTGAGGGTTCGTGAGTAATTTCAGTCTAATCAGGACTTATTGCGTGTATTGTGAATCATTTGATCCAGATCAGGACTTCGGAGTGTGTTCGCGAATCTTTTTTTTTTTTTTTTTTTTTTGTTCTGATTTCTTCTTTTAATTTAACATAGAAAACATCAAACTATTAAGGCAGTACAATTATAACAAAAACAAAAAAAGGAAAGTATATACAAATACAAATACCATTGTTTTACTATTGTAAAATTGTATTTTTTTTTTTTGTGTAAAACCACAGATTTACTACAAATACCATGGTTAAACTATGGTTAGTGTAGCATAACAATGGTTAATTTGTGGTTCAACTATAGTAAGCATGTGTTTTTTGTTGTTGTTGTTGTTGTTGTTGTTGTTGTTGTTGTTGTTGTTGTTTTGTTTTTTGAGTAAGGGATATGTTGCCACGTTAACAAAAATAAAAAGTAATAAAAATAAGTATTGAATTTACACCTTAAATAATAAATAAATAAGTTTACACCTTAACTTTACAAATTTACATTTACACCTTGCACACCTTAATGTATTCATCTGTCTGACACTGTATGTTCAGAATGAGCCATTTTTGCAGCTTAGTTTCAATAGATGGTGTGTTTTCATAACACTCTGGTCACAAAAGATTGTATAATAATGTGACTCTTCAGTTTCTGTAAGATACTTATTAATGTTTTCAATACAGTAAAAACAGTAAAATTGTGAAATATTATTACTATTTCAAATAACTAGTTTAGATGTGAATATATTTTAAAATGTAATTTATTCCTGTAAAGTAATCCTGAATTTCCAGCATCATTACTCCAGTCTCCAGTGTCACATGATCCTTCAGAAATCATTTTAATATGCTGTTTTGCTGCTCAAGAAACATTTTTTGATTATCAGTGTTGAAAATGGTGATACATTTTATCTCTCAGGGTATTTGTTGAACAGAAAGCTCACAAGAAGAGCATTTATTTGAAATAGAATTTTTTTGTAACATAATAAATGTCTTTACTGTCACTTTTGATCAATTTAATGTGAGGAATGTGAGGAAGTCAAACCTGAATTAGATTCCCTTGTAATTTCATTAGTCCATTCATAGATATCAGTCGTTAAAGCTCTCAAGGCCTTGTGTGGGTAATCAACATTAATTTCACACTGAATGAGCATGGAATTGTTACCAAACTACAAAGCCAATTTGTCCAATATAATCAGTCCTAATTGCCATGCATTTAGTGTTTCCTCTAATCAGTAATTGACTAACAATAGAGTATCCGTCTCACTGTTTTAGTTGTAATCAGGGGACTTTGTTAAACTAGTTATTGAGTGTTAACACTGCTTTGAATCTAAATGTCTCTTCATTTGAAAGAGAAAGGAAGCTGATGAGAATGCTAACAGATATTATGACGGGTTTCATGACAGATAATTACTTAATTTTAGTGATTTCATTGGTCATTGATTTCTAATACTTTCTCTTTCACCAGTGTTCACACCAGTTTGGTGTATGACAGTGTGAACAGCAAAAATCACATGAATATGATCTTTTTACTTCCGATATAAATAGAAAAATATGGAGGAATATGTTTAAATTACAGTATATATTCATGTTCATAATCAGTAGCAGTAAAGAAAAGTGGGATTAGTCCATCCCTAATGCTAACACAGCAAAAATGATATCAAATCTTAATCCTGATATCAAAATTAATATAGAAAATTAGTGAATTCATGCTTAAAACAAGAAAAAATATCTGCTAGTAGTGTAAGAAAAATAATCTTGTTTTCCCTTTGAATTCATTTTATTTTTAATACCTAATTGATGGAGGTGTATTATTGTTTTAAGCATAAACTCACTTTTTTTTCAGAAAGCAAAACCTAATATCTTAAGTCATTTGGCTTCTCAAGTAAATGTATGCTGATTTAAGAAAGTTTAGATATTTGTACTGGAAAACGAGAAAAACATGAGAGGTTGTTCTAATTTCATATAATAACAAAATATGATCATATTAAATGACATTTGTTAATTGTGAACATGCCAAATTTATGCATACAAGTCAGTTTAGGAATATCGAGTTTAAAAGTTTTGTGAATCTCACAGAAACAGCTGATTTGAGCAGAAAATCGTAACTGGGCCCTTTTGCTTCCAGTGCAAATGTAGCCGTTGTTTCTCTCTTTGTGTGTCCTTGATGAAGTGAGACATGAACTCTATGCATACAGGATGGATGTCACCGCTAAACTTTGCTATGTATAATAATAGCCAGTGAGGAAAGCAGATCGCAGGCGGTCCTGAGCCAATGTGTGTGTCTTCTGAGATCATTATGTCCCATTACGTCTCTCAGGGCTGCTCACCGCCGCGGCAGCGCTCGCCTTCAGTTGTATTTCAAGGTGGAAAAAAAGAAAGCTCTCCTTTATGAGAATAATTTATCACTATTAGAACAGTACCTTTCCAGAAAGCAGGCTCAAATGCTTTTCCAAAAGAATTATGTATCAGAAATTAAGAATGCAGTGGTTTGCCAGCGCGCTCCGGCCCGTGGGGAACCATTTACGGCACTCGAAAGAACCCGCGCTGCCAGGACGGCGTAATAAAACATTTGTGCTTCTAAGCCGCTCAGAACGGCTCTCGTTTTCCTTCCTGTCAGTGAGAAACAACGTATAAACACGGCCGTGTGTGCGTCGGCCATAAATGCTTTCATAATTCATATCTGTGCAAGTGGAAGTCGAGTAAGTTGTTTTGGAGATCTTCAGCTTTGCGTGACTAATGTATCTCCGGCCCGCATGTAGATTGGTTTAGTTAATGGACTGATATTGGAATCACTGGATCACAAATATATTCTGAACCATCAATCAAAGGATTTTACATCTTTTTTGGAATTGCATATTTTTATATGTCTTTAAATTGTTGCTGAAAATAAACCCAAATTTTTATTCAAGGGATAGTTCAGCAAAAAAAGAAAATACATTATTCGTTACTGCTTACTCAAGTAATTTCAAACCTGTATAACTTGCTCTCTACTGTGAAACACCAATAAATATTTTGAAGAATGTTGGTAACCGAAGAGTTTTGGTTCCCACTGATTTCCATTGTGTTTAATATATATATAATGGAAGTCAATGGGCAACCAAAACTATTTGGTTTCCAAACATTCATCAAAATGTTGAAATCAAACCTTCTTTTATGTTCCACAAAACAAATAAGTCATACAGGTTTGGAACATGACTGTGAGTAAATCATGACAGAATTTATATTTTTTGGTGGACTTTATTGAGAATCAAGGTTTACTTTCAGTAATCTAATTGGCAAAAAACACCCAACCCCATTTTTTTTTTTTTTCAAAAAAAAAAAAAAAAGTCATTATTTACTCACCCTCAAATTACTACAAACCTTTTCTTTCTTCTGCAGAACACACACACACATATTTTGAGGAATAGTGGTAACCAAAACATTTTGGTTCCCATTCACTTTCATAGTTTTTTTTGTTTTTTATTTATTTATTTATTTTTTTCTTCTTCTTCGCTCACAATGGAAGTCAGTCAAAATGGAAATTAACTGGTTTCCAGCATTACTCAAAATACCTTTTATGTTCCATAACAAGTCATACATGTTTGGAACAACTTAAGTACAAGTAAATAATGTAAATAATAATAACTATCCCTTTAATAAGAATGAAGGTTTACTTTAAGTAATAAAGTTCATAAGAATGATACTCAATAAAAAAAAACTTGTCATTATTTGTTCACCTTTGGGTTTTTCCAATCCTGTATGCATTTCTTTCTTCTGCAGAACACCAAAAAGATATTTTGAAGAATGTTGGTAACCAAAGAATTTTGGTTCCCATTGATTTCCATTCTATTTTACACACACACACACACACACACACATATATATATATATATATATATATATATATATATATATATATATATATATATATATATATATATATAGTGAAACTATTTGGTTTCCAAACATTCATACAGATTTGTCATACAGATTTGGAACAACATGACAACATGAGTAAATCATGACAGAATTTTTTTTTTTTTTTTTTTGGTGTGCTTTATTAAGAATCAAAAATATAACACCCAACCAAAAAAAAAAAAAAAATGTACTCACCCTCAATATGCTCTTGAACTTTTCTTTTTTCTGCAGAACACACACACACACACACACACACACACACACAAAGATTTTGGTTCTCATTCACTTTCATTGTTTTTTTTTTGTTTGTTTTGTTTGTTTGTTTGTTTTTCTTTGTCCGCAATGAAAAGTCAATCAGAATAGAAATTATTTGGATCCAACATTACTCAAAATACCTATGTTTTTTTCCATAGAACAAGTAAGTCATACATGTTTGTAACAACATGAGTGTGAGTAAATAATGCCAATTTTTACTTTTGATAAAAAAAAAAAAAATATTGGTGAACTATCCCTTTAATAAGAATGAAGGTTTACTTTCAGTAATATAGTTGAAAAAGAATGACACTCATTCAAAAACTTGTCATTATTTATTCACCTTCAGGTTTTTCCAATCCTGTATGCATTTCTTTCTTCTGCAGAACACCAGAAAGATATTTTGAGGAATGCTGGTAAGTAAACAGTTTTGGTTCCCTTTGAATTACATTGTATGTTTTATCCATATAATGGAAGTCAATGGGAACCAAAACCATTTGGTTTCCAGCATTCCTCAGAATATCTTCTTTTATGTCTCACAGAAGTAAACTCATATAGGTTTGGAATGACAGTTATTTTTGGGTGGACTGTCCCTGCAAAGGTAATGACTATGTGATCATGGGATTTAGTTTTTGTTCTCTTGTGGTTGAATTGTCATTATACAGTAAAATGAAATTTGAGTGCAATGCAGCGTACTCACAAAATTGCAAATGTAGAAATATTGATTGTGTTTAATTCAAATAGTGAAACTTTTTTTCTGGTTTACACCAACTTCGGCATAAAAGTACAGTCATAAGTCCATTCACACCCATTTTGTTTTGTTTTCTAGTCTTAACAGTCTTAAATCAGGATACAAAAGTTAGTAAATTAGTTATGTTTATGTTTAAATCACAAACAAATATCTGTCAATGAGGTATGAAAACATGTTTTCCTTTGAATTGAGTTGATTTTTCTAAACTCGTTGGCAGTTATTTGCTTTTAATTGTTAACTGTTTTAATAAAAACAATTTAATGTATTAAAAAAGTAATGAAGTCTCTAATGCAACCTGTTTTCTGCTATTTAGAGAATAATTTGATGTGTTGTGTTTCCTTTAATTTAGTCCTTGAATTTTCTTTACTTGGTCTTAAAAAGATCTTTAAAATACTCTTAAACTGACCTTCATAAATCCTGCAGAAACTTATGATGTGGACTTCCCTATTGTCAGAATTAGGGCAATTGTTAAAACTATAGTCATCATACTTGGTGTGAACAGCCTTTATTGTTTGTTCACTATTGCTATTGATCAGGATTAGTGATCTGAACAACCTAATAACCTTAACTGCGGTAAGTTTGCTTAAGTTTTTTTTTTTTTTTTTTTTTTTAAATAAAGCATTTTTTTATTTATTTTTTTTTTTTTTTTCAGCACACACCATTGGAGATTTTGCAGAGTCAAGTAGTAATGTTGGTGGAAAGCCCCCTCTGTAGTGCACTAGATGAACTGTCCCATTGTGTGCTGGGAGCTATCAGAGTGAGAGGGGAAGGGATAGATGCCGGTGGGTTTATAGGAATTTGAGCTTTTGGAAAGATAAAACATGGGGCAATGTCACACTCACATTTGTGTTTGTGGACATCTCATATAATCTACACTGCTGTCTTTTGTACAGTTTCTTTAGTTTGTTGCTCTACTAAATCACCAAAGAAGTTTGTTTTAGCTTGTAATGGCTCATAGCATCACAAAAATTAATTATATTATCATCCAGTGATATATTAAAAGTTGGATATATGGTACATCCTACTTTACTTGCGTACAAAAAGTACTCAAATTTAACAATATATACTCAGCTGCATGATTGTTTTACATCATTGCAAAAATATGAAGTGTTTTAACAAACAGCTAATATATATAACATTGGGTATATGTGACCCTAGACCTCAAAACCAGTCTTAAGTAGCTTGGGTATATTTGTAGCAATAGCCAAAAAATATATTGTATGGGTCAAAATTATTGATTTTTCTTTTATGCCAAAAATCATTAGAATATTAAGTAAAGATCATGTTCCATGAAGATATTTTGTCAATTTCCCACCATAAATATATCAAAATTTAATTTTTGATTAGTAAAATGCATTGCTAAGAACTTCATTTGGACAACTTTAAAGGTGATTTTCTCAATATTTTGATTTTTTTTTTTCCTCAGATTCCAGATTTTATGTGCAATGTGCAATGTTAAAAGTGTTTTATAAATAAATTGGACTTTATTATTCCATCTGATTTCAGAGTTGGTCCTAGATTAGATTAGTCTTAAAGGGATGGTTTGTCCAAAAAATGAAAATTGTCATCATTTGCTCACCCTCATGTCATTACAAATCTGTATAACTTTCTTCTATGAAATCTAAAACATATTTTGAAGGACTTTTTAATTTTTTTCCCCCGTATAGTAAAGGTCCAAAACAACATTGTACTCTCAGTGTATGAACAAAACAAAAAAAAGACCTTTTTCAAAATATCTTCTTTTGAGAGTGTTTAAATGACAGAATTGTTCATTTTGTGGTTAAATATCCCCAAAAATAAAAGCTAAAGCAACTGTAATTGTAACTAAGTGTAATTGTGATGCTTAGTTATATGTTTAATATTTTATAAAGGAAATGTGAGTGTTGTTTGCCTGTGCCAAAGTCTCCAACATGATATGTGACCCTGGACCACAAAACCAGTCTTAAGTAGCACGGGTATATTTGTAGCAATAGCCAAAAATACATTGTATGGGTCAAAATTATTGATTTTTCTTTTATGCCAAAAAAACAGGATATTAAGTAAAGATATTTTGTAAATTTCCTACAATAAATATATCAAAATATAATTTTTGATTAGTAATATGCATTACTAAGAACTTTATTTGGAAAGCTTTAAAGGTGATTTTCTCAGTATTTCGATTTTTTTGCACCCTCAGATTCCAGATTTTCAAATAGTTGTATTTCGGCCAAATATTGTCCTATCCTAACAAACCATACATCAATGGAAAGCTTATTTTTTCAGCTTATTTATTTCGAAAGATGTACCCTTATGACTGGTTTTGTGCTCCAGGGTCACATATATGATGTTGTGGCTGGTTGCTAAATGGTTTCTTACACCTTTGCATAAAAAGAGTCCTGCATCTTCTCGTCTCTGTGATATTCTGCTTTCTAGATATGGCTCGGGTCCTGACCTTCAATAGCTAAGTATGAGTTGGCTTAGCAAACACTACTAATTATTGTATTGTTTGAAAGTGTTTAGTGGCGCTGAAGTGCTCACATACCCAAACACCAATCCTTAAAGCCTGTTTGGATTTCTTTGCAGGAAGGCAGCCTCGAAGTCACGCGTCTGTTTGCAAGCAGAAACGGTGAAAAGATACACCTGGACGTCTTCGAAGGACACCGTCCCCGGTGAATGGACGCCACATCTCCTCATTGTATTTGGCTACATTTCTGATGCTAAATTCACGAGGGAAAGGAGATAGAAAGAAAGAAAGTCTGGCCTCAATAAACATGCGAGTCGTGGTCCATTCAGGCGGCGAGCAGCGTATTGTTTGTTTGCTATGGCCTGGTTTCCAGAGACCCCAAGAGTGGCCCAGTGAAGAGGGTTCAGAGAACAATGGTGCTCCTCATTGAACGGGGCGAGGACCGAACACCCTCTCTGGAAGTATCGCCCGGCCTGTGCTCACGGATGAGTGACAGCTGAATCGCTAGGCGAGTTTTTCCCAAGCGCGGGCTCATAGAGCTTCACTGCGCAGCCCGAGTGTGTGTGTTTGAGCGAGCGAGTGGAACTAGGGTGAAAAAGTGTGTGGCTAAGGGAGCGAACTTCCCACTGCCTGTGTGTGTGTGTGTGTGTGTTGAGGCTGCAGCTGCGGATCTGGGAGGTCCTGTGCCATTGTCAGCCACACACAATGGTAAGAGGAGCAAGAGATGTTTCTTTACAAAGCGACTGCACTCGCTGCCACAGAGCGCCGAGCGCCAGGAGAAAAGAATAAAGATGTCATTGATGTACAAAGAGGCTGCGTGTGATGACTCATGTGAATCTGAGACGCTCACTGACTCAAACACACACTCGCGTAGAGGTACGGCCACAACACACATATCCATAAAGAACATTCCTGAGCTCTTTCTTTTTGTAATAAGCTACCAATTAAAGATTATTTTTGCGACTTGATATTAGTTTATAAATAAAAAATGTGTTTTTTTTTAAAAATCCACCTTAATATTGTAGTACGTTTTGAATCAAAATGTTTATGAGCTGACAAAAATACAGCTGCATATATATATATTTAATTGTCATTTTTTAGTGTTAGAATTAAAAATAACATTTTTATCTAATTAATTACATAATGTTTCGATTAATCACAAAATAAATTTGACTGTGAAAATACCCACAAAAGATTATTTAAAGATATTTTGTGTTAAATGAGAAAGTATCAAGTAAACATTACAAAATGTAGCTTTAGAAATAAATATTTTATTTGATTCATCATAGAATTTATTACACATAAACATTTAACATAAACTATGGAGCATAAAAGAAGATAATCTTGAGATGTTCTTTCTTATTTAGATTATCATTTCAAAAAAATAATAAATGAAATGATAATCTAAATAAGAAACTAAATCTGCCAGCAGGTGCCCTTACGAAAATTAACCATGGTTTTACTACAAATAAAACCAAAAAAAAAAAAAAAAAAAACACATTAAAAGAAACTACAAATTAACCATGGTTTTGGTAGTGTAACCATAGTTTAACCATGGTATTTATAGCAAAACTGTGGTTTTACAAATGGTAATCAATACGCAAAAAAAAACCAAAAAAAAAAAACATAGTTACTACACTTTTACTATAATAAATTCATGGTTAATTTTCATAAGAGTGGCAGTAAATGTCTTTATGAGTCATTCACTCATTCGATTCGATTCGTTCAAATGGCTGATTCATTCAGGAATGAGCCAATTGGCTCTCTTTATGAATGGGCTTTTGAATCATTGGTTCACACGATTCGTTCAAAACGTGGATTCAGTCAGAAACTAAACACCGCTGTGTTGCTCAGAGATGCACAATTCTGCTATTGCTTCAAAGGTAATATGTTCCCTGCAAAATTGAGCACAATTTGACACAATATATACTTCTTATGTACTGAACTGTTGTATAAAATCACATTTACACGTGATAGATCGGGACAAAATCAGCACTCGTGTCATATTGCGGCTTGTGTGATATCCTGTGATATGTAATATATATATATATATATATATATATATATATATATATATATATATATATATATATATATATATATATATATATATATATATAAATATGAGACAAAACACATACAGGGTCATTTTTTGCACCAATATCTTGAATTTTAGGGCATAACTGCATTTGTGGAGTTGTTGCCCTGCATCATATTTGTCGACAGTCAACTATATGAAACGTAAGATGATGGTCTGGGGGCGGGGCCAGCGCGTTAACTGCGTTAAAATATTAATATATATTTACAATTGCATTATATTTCATAACTAATTAATTAATGCATTAAACTGACAGCCTTAGTTTAGAATACTTTCTCATGTTCCAATATAATATGCAAAAATTAGTACATTTTAATTTTTCTAAAACAGTGTTGTTTTCTTATTTACAGTATTGTTCAAAGGTTATGTCTGTAAGATTTTTAATGTTTTTGATAGATGCCTTTTATGCTCACCAAGGCTGCATTTATTTGATCAAAAATGCAGTAAAAACAGTAATACTGCGAAATAATATTACAATTTAAAATATCTGGTTTCTATGTGAATATATTGTAAAATGTAATTTATTTCTCTGATGCAAAGCTGAATTTTCAGCATAATTACTCCAGTCTTTGGTGTCACATGATCCTTCAGAAATTATTTTAATAACTGTTTTATGTTAAAATGCTTTCTTGTATATTATTTTAATGTGCAAAGTTGAGTATAAGCAGTGTTGGGGAAAGTTACTTTTAAAAGTAATGCATTATAATATTGAGTTACTCCCTAAAAAAAGTAACTAACTTTACTTTTGCGTTACTTTTTAAATCTAGGCAAGGCTTGCTTGTTTGTTTTTAATATAAAAAGTTCTATTTTTGGCTAATGTAAAAGCCTTTTAACACCAAAAGCCTCAGGCTTTGAGAAAAGTAAATTCACGTCAGTACAGTAGACCGCAGAAGAAAAAAATGTCAATTCTTCAGCATTAAAAAAATTAAAACAAATGTTAGATTATTTTGAGTAATTTTTGCTTATTAGTATGGTTGAATTGGATCATCGAAGGTCAGCAGCAAAGACATTGGTTAATAAAATGGGATTAAATGCATAAATGATATTTGTGTTATTTAACATATTTAATTATTGCAGGTTTGCATCATATTGTGAGTTGAATTTCACTGTTTTTATTCATTTTGAGGAATACTGAATCTGTTTTTTGTGAGTGAGATGAATTAATGCATGTTCACATTTATTCTAGAACTAACATCTTACTCCAGATTTCTCTCAACATGGGGACAGGAGAGCTTTTAATCAATAAATGTGGGGGGGGGGGGGAGTAACTCAGATATTTTCTTGTCAATTAAAAAGTAATGCGTTACTTTACTAGTTACTTGGAAAAAGTAATAATAGCATGTAACTTGCGTCACTTGTAATGCGTTACCCCCAACACTGAGTATAAGTATAAGGGTACCTGTTATATGGGCAGATGAGAGTTTGGAATTATTTTGTGATTATGTGCTGAAAAAAAATCACATTCTCCAGCTTTAAGTGATAAAAGACTAAAGTAATCATTTGAACTACAAAATATAACTTACTCAAAGAAACCAATGCTCTCATCATTGCTTATTTTGTTCTAAACTACTTCTGTGAAGACACAAGGTTTAGCAGAATGTTTCATGCTTGTTTTTCTTTCATACAATGAAAGCACCACTAGCTGTCAAGCTCCAAAAGTTTCCTAAAAGTAGTCTATACAGCTTGTGTGCTATAGTTTTCTGAATCAAATGATAGTTTTGTGTGAGAAACAGACTGCTGTTATTCACTCAAAATCTTGCTCTTTGTTGCAGTTCACATATGTCATTCACCCTTCAACATGTTTCAAACCAGAGACATCGTGGGACACTGAAGGAAACCGTTTGACATCAAGCCTGATTTTCACATGCTCAGGTATCAAGTATTATTGAGATTTTAGAGGTATAGCAGAGATTTTGCATATATAGGGGCCATTCTACAGAACTGGTCCAAAGTCAAAGTTGGAAATGTCTTGGGGAAAAAATGTATTTTTCCAAAAAAAAAAAAAATGTGTATGTTGTGCAAATTGTATAATACCAAAGGTACACATTTCTAGTAATTGTGCCTTTAATTCTCATATTGTATTTTCAGAAAGTTTTGGAATATTTGTCACTACCGAAACACAGTAATATTAATTTAATTAGGTTATATTGACCTATTAAGATTTTGCTTGCATCTAGTTTGTAAATATCTTTTTTTGCTATTTTATTACTTTTTTTTTCAGAGGAAAATCAACAACAATTACATTTTTTAACTATATTTCAAGTGTAATTTATGAGATTTGTTGTATTTTGAATTAAAAAAATTAAAGGCAAAAAGTTGATCATACTGATTTCAGAGTTAAGGATTCATTAGTTTGAATATACATTGAACCTGAAAACTATCATAGCATCTTAGCTGACAATTCAGTATATTTTATTTTTAAAAAAAAAATCCCATGTTTCGGTAGTGACAGTAATGCTTTAGCGACCACATCGCATTACAAAATTTTAACTCAAATACTAAAACACTAAAACATATTAAAATACAAAAACATTGCATGAATGTACTCAAATTCTGTTTATTTTCCCCAAATATGAGGATTATGTGTTCCCTTTTGTCACTACCGAAACAATGATGACGTGTTTTTGTAGTGACAGTTCTATGGGGTAACACCCAAAAAACAAAGATGTCACTACCGAAACTCCACCAAATGTTTCGGTAGGGACAATTTTAGGTACTTTTGAACCTAGCTCAAAGATGCTAATCAGCACATGGTTAGCTAGCACAGTTCTGAACAGTAGTATACATATAAAAACATAATGTTAGTGGTGGGAAAAAAGTGTGCTTAAATTGCAGAAAAAAGGTGTTCGGTAGTGACGTTCCTTAAAGTTACACATACATTTTTCAGACTTTTGAACACATTTACCCACACTTAAAATGAAGGGGTCTATATACTCACACCTTGTAGCTATGAGAGAGGGGGACATAGAAATATTTCCTGATCATAAATGTATGGGTTTAGTTAAAATCAGTCTCGGCCAATTCATTAAAACATCGGTAAAATTTCGGTAGTGACGTGAAAAATGTGGGACACTTATTTTTTTTACATAAAGTTGTATGTATTTTTTTGAACTTCACTGTTTAAAAGAATTCAAAAAAAAAAAAAATCAATATCATTTTCATAAGTTGAAATTTAGGGGTTAAGGTTCGGGACAGCCACCTCCCAACTGAAAGTACCCAATAATTAATGATTTTATATATATTAAGCTTACTGATATTTTAAATATTATTTTGGGTTTAAGGGGAGACACTGCAGGCAAAAACGCAGTTTTTTCATGCACCAGTCAAGTTTGAGATTTTGGGCTTTTTGGTTTTTCATAAAGTGCTTTTTCAGATTAGTGGAAAGAAAGCATTCAAAAGACACTGTTAAGTAATAACACTTTATCTATTTGTGTCAATAGATTTCAGCTACAATGTATATTTTTAGAGGCCGTTTTCTCAAAATGAGTTTTTTCTCCCACACTGAGCCCTAAATCTCCACTTCAGTCGCACTTTACATTTTTATTCCTGTCTATATCCTGAAGGTTTTTACAGAGGGATTTGTTCATATATAATTTGCTTGATTATATACAACAATTTATTCCCCCCAAAATTGAGTGACAAAATGAGATCCCCAAATTTCCCTTTTCAAAAACATTTGACTCTAATATGTCAAAAAAAAAAAAAAAAAAAAAAAACTGAACAAGAATTTTGAAAGTGTCTTTATCCAGTGTTTATTTTTATACTAGAAATGTATGCAAATTAGTGCGCATTTCATTAAATAATGCCTCGTTTGCATATTTAAACCTAACATTTTAGAAAACTTGTAATACAAAAAATGTTTGCAATTATCAGTGTAATCAATCTGGGTAAGTAGAGATAGAGATTTAAGATAGAGATTTAAAGATAATAGAGATCTTTATAAACATCCAAGATTTGAATACAATACAATACATACAATACATAGTTTTTATATAATTGGATATCTGACTTTGTTTTTTTCTAAAAAAAAAAAAAAAAAAAAAAAAAGTAAAGTAAATAAATAAAAAAGTTTATTTTATATGTATAGATAGATGCACTGATACATACCAATGTAAGAAATTTAACTGTAATAGTTATTTTTAATTGTATGTGTGTGTAAACATTTATTTATTTTTAAATTTTTGAATTTCTTTAATCTTTTTCTCCTTGTGCATGCTTGTAAGAACTGAGCAGTGGAGGGTGACACATCCTGCCAGTAATTGGACAAATGTAGAAATTTCTACAAAGTGATTTCTCCAGCCGTGTCAGTATGTGCCATCAAATGAGACTCAAGCATGTTACTCAATTTAAGCTGTTGTCCTAAATCCACAAACCTCTCAAAAACACAAAGTACATTTCTCCAGCTTTTTTGCGGTTCATCTTATTACGGTTCTGCCTGTGCCGTTACGCAGGTGATGCATGCGGTGGGGCTCCGTCGGCCCGCGGCCTGACCTCGATGCAGCTCCATGGATCAGCACCACCCTAATAGCGGAGGCAGCGGCGCATGGCCTTTAAAAGCGTGCGTGGAGGAAAGTTCAGGTGTCAGTAGTTCAACTGATTTATAATGGCGAGGCGCGTCTTGATTAAGTGCTGATGTCACCCGATTCCTCAGCGCTCGTTTGCCGAATCAAGCCGTACAGATCCAACAAACAAGACAAATGGCCGAATGCGTGGCGGTAACCTTTGTGGTTCCCTTTCAGGCTTCATCCAATCATGTGCCAGCGGAAGTGCAGCGCTCTCCGATTTGTTTTATTTATGGTCTTGCTCCTGGCGTAATGCACAGTCTCGGGTGCAGGGGCTTTGGGCGGGAAGCAAATACAAATGAGCAGCGTGTTTTCGTGCACGTGTGTGTTTTTTTGCTTCGCGGACCTGTCATGGTGACAATAATCAGCCATTTTTTAAAGCCCGTTCTCCTCTAACTATCAGCCGTAGACGTGTCACCTGCCGCAGGTATCTTCGTTTCACCCTCCCGTTCGCACTCTCCTGCCGTCAACGTTCAATTATTCTTCCCCATCCTGTAGCACCTACAAAGGAAACATCACAGACTCATTCGAGGGGGGAAACGGGTAAAAAAACAGCAGCGACACCGATCGGTTGCCGGCAGTGTCATTTGTGAATAAACAGCGTGTCAGTCTGACTGGCTTTTTTCCTCTGCTGGTTGCAGACAGGCCTGTCAGCCGCTGGAGGATCCTGACAGCTAGTGCTACAGCGCTAACCGGAGCACGTTACACCGCCGTTCACCTCCGACATCACGAACCTGCCTCGGTATAGGGTCACTGATGACCCGTTTGAGAATCCGGGTTGTTAGTTAACTGAAACTAAAATTTAAAACAATTAATTAAAAAAATTAATAATTGTATTAAAGAAGAACAGTAGTGAATAAATAAATAAGCAGTTCTTTGAACTTTCTATTCATGAAAGATTCCTGACAAATAAATCACGGTTTCCACAAAAACATGAAGCAGCATAACTGTTTTCAATACTGATAGAAAGAAATGATTCTTAAAACCATTTTAAAACATTGAAAACCATTTTAAAAATTGTTACTTTAAATAAAATAAACATTAACTAAAATTAAAATACAATAAAATTGATTTAAAAAAAAAGACATCTAGTTGCCAAATCAGTGTTTTTCATTTTAATTTAGATGTACTAAAAATAACTAAAACTAAAACTGGAAAAATAATAATAATAATAATACAATTATACCTAAATTAATAAAAATGTTAAATTATAAATAAATTAATAAAAATGAATAAAAATAAAACCTAAAAAGGGGTCATTAGCTCTAGTCAAATCAATAAACTGAATAAAAATTATATTGTTTTTGAAATTTACTGTTGTTTTTAAGCATGTCTTTTACTGAAAAAGAAGTACCATACTTACAAAAAGAGCATTTATTATGGATGTAATGTACTTTAAAAGATGATACTTAAGTGTGAACCGAAAGTAATGTTTTCAGACACTTAATTGCATGTTGTTTGTAAATAAGTTGATTGATAAATAAATAAATTGTTGTATTAAATAAATTGATGGGTTTTTTTTAGCATGTTTTGTCAAGATTAGTTGCATTAAATTACATTTATCTACTGTAAAAGAATATACTCAAGTGCAAACTTAATCTATGTTATTTGCAATTAAATGTATTTAAATGTAACTTAATGTATTTAAATGTGACCCCAGTCTTAAGTAGCATGGGTATATTTGTAGCAATAGCCACAAATACATTGTGTGGGTCAAAATTATAAATTTTTTTTTTTTTTTTTTTTTTTTTTAATGCCAAACAATCATTAGGATATTAAGTAAAGATCATGTTCCATGAAGATATTTAGGAAATTTCCTACCGTACATATAACAAAACTTTTTGATTAGTAATATGCATTGCTAAGTACTTAATTTAGACAGTTTTAAAGGTGATTTTCTCAATATTTTATTTATTTATTTATTTTTTTTGCACCCTCAGATTCCAGATTTTCAAATAGTTGTATCTCGGCCAAACATTGTCCCATCCTGACAAACCATACATCAATGGAAAGCTTATTTATTCAGCTTTGATGTATACATTTCAGAAAATTTACCCTTATGATTGGTTTTGTGGTCCAAGGCTCACATATTTGCAATTACACATTTTTAATGATGAAGTTGCACTTTATTTAAAATATATCCACTAGAAGTGTAATATCAAACAACACACTACAGTTACAAATTTAAATTGATTTAAATTGTACTTTAAAACCTATCATAACCTAATATTACATTTTTTTTAGAAACACAGTCATGAAAGTGTGTCTCTTTAAGTACACTTAAGTGACCTTTTATTTCATTAATACATTTTATCTGCAAGTACAGTTTTCTACTTTTGAAGAATTGAAGTAGACTACAAGTGCACACTGAATACTGTTAAATGCACTTCTTATTTACAAGGGCAGATTTTGTCTTAGGATACAAGAAATAAACATAATAATTAATCCAAAATAGCATTAAGTGATAAGTGATTTTCATCTCAAGTAAAATTTGTCAAAGATGCTGCGGAGAGCTAACTATTTAAACGCTCCCGTTAGCTCCCATTGTCCTGTCTGGAGATGGGAATGACTAATTGGTCGTAATTGTTGGTAATTCCCCATGCGTCCGTCTCCTTTAGGCCATTCCTGTGTGGTCAAGAAGGAGATATCCGTTATTGATGTGACAACGCAGAATTGAAAACCTTTGGCGGCGCGTCAACCCCTAATTAATCGCTCTAATTTCATTTCACCACAGCTCTTCAGCCATCAAATGAATGCGATTACGGTGGCGAGAGCCATTTTGTTGCTCAAGCACGGGAGGTTACTCATGCTAATTAGCGGCTAGCCTAGAGAAGACAAGGGCCTGAGGGTCGGCCAGAAGAGTCCTAAATAGAGCTAAACGGTCACATAATGACCTCAGGAACACGTAGCTATGCTCGTTCTCATTTTCATAATGTATTACACTCAAGTCCACTTGGACACAATGGGGCAAGAGGCGATTAGCAAGCGCTGGCCTCAGCCTGTAGGGCCGTGCTAACCGATACTTAGCCTCCGTTTAGTAGCATGGCGCTCGCGTTAATGAATTTTGGTCTCATGAACTGGTCATTCTGTGAAATGGCCTAGTTTGACGTTGATAGTAAGATCTTAAGTCATTTATATTACAGAAATTGAAGTGTTTTTGAAAGATATCAGTGATCAACTGTTTATTTCGACATTGCAAATTAAAAAATTTGGTAAAAAATTGTTTTATGACAGAAATGAATACTTTTATTCAGCAAGGATGGATTAAATTGATCAAAAGTGCCAGTAAAGACATTTATTATGCTACAAAATGTTTCTATTTCAAATACTGTTCTTTTAAACTTTTTATTCATTATAGAATCATTAAAATAAATAAATAAATAACACTGTTTCCACAAATCTATTGATAGTAATTGATAACAAAATATTAATTGACATTGATAATAATCAAAAATGTTTCTTGAGAAGCAAATCAGCATATTATAATGATTTCTAAAAGATCATGTGACACTGAAGACTGGAGTAATGATGCTGAAAATTCAGTATTGTATCAGAAATAAATTACATTTTAAAATATATTTAAATAGAAAACAGTTATTTTAAATCGTAATAATATTTAACTGTTTTCACTGTATTTATTGTATTTTTGATCAAATAAATTCAGTCTTGCTAAGTCTGTATGCATATATAACATCCTAGGTGTGTGTGTGTGTGTGTACGTACATGTATATATATTTTTGAAATGAGAAAAATGCAATAATTATTTTTATTGTCATTATTTAGAGAGAGAGAGATGAAAACACAGGGACAGTGTGATGCATCCTCATAAAAAGAAAATAAACATTTAGAAAAGGTTATTGAATTCGATTCAGTGTTCTCAGTGTTGACACAGTAAAATTCTTTGTTAAAGGCTTTTTTCTATGTCTACAGAGGAACAAAAATGTTTCACAGTTTGCATAAAGCGTAGTGACGTCAGATTCCCCTCCCCAAGAATCTGTCACACACTATTGGACTCTTTACCAGCACTAATTAAAAGCAGCAGACAGGCGACGTCTCGCAGCCGTTCCCTCAATATACTTAAGATTTAAATGCTTAACATTTAGTCAAAGATCAATAATTGATCAGGGCATGTTTATTTAATGTGCTGTAATGGAATATCACTCTCTTTGCTGTACACACACAGGCCAGAGTGTTTACTGCTTATCACCACATGATAAATATATCATGAGAACATCCTTCAATAATTGACATAATGCAAGTGCTCAGAATGCCGCAGCCAGTGGTTGCCATCCATGTGTATGTGTGTGTGTTTGCAGCAGCCATAGGGACAGCTGGGCCGCGGGTCAGGTTGTTTTTGGCGTGGAGGTTCTGTTGTATGTTGTAAAGGTGGTGGCGTGTTTTCTGCGGATGGAAGCGCTGGAGAATGACTGGCAGAGGAAAGACGAATGCTGTCCATTTAATGATGCCCACCAGTCCAGCTAGAGCACAGGCACGCTCACGTATGCTATAAGCTGAAGGAGGCCGAGCAGTGCAGACAGGTAAAATACCCACCGCACATCAGCTTTAACCAACATGGCACCTGATCTGAGGGATTCAGAGGCTCGACACGTATAGCATCGCAGACTCTACTCACAACTGTTTTCAGCCATTTTGATGTTAAGCATTTTGCTAAGATATAATGTAATAATTGTATAAGCATAAAACTATCCCACACACAAATATTGGGTAAAACAGTCCATTTTAATACTTAATTCTGTGCCCATGAAAATCATAACAAGCGATGTCTGACTTTGGAAACTATAGTTCTTTCCTTAAAATATGAAGAGGTCAAACAACAGATTAATGAGTTAATCCTAATTTCACAAAAACTTTATGGTATAATTATATATAGGTCAGATGCTGAAGTGAGTAGCTGTTTTTGTCACTCTTCTGAGGAAGATGTCATTCACTTGTTTGGTCAGATTTTTTAATGTTCATCTAATCTCATTTTGTAAGTGACTTTTCTCTCTGTTTTATAGATGTTTTCTTTGGATATAGGAAAAATATAAATTAATTAATTTGTGTTTACTGTTAGCTAAATTTTACATTCATGAACAAAAATTTGGCTCTAAATCTCTTTTCTTTATTGATCTAAAGTACATGGAAACAATCTAAAGCTCTGTTAATTCTAAAGCAGTGAAAACTGTATCTCTGTATTCACCCTCTGTGTCCTCATCCTTCAAAAAAACAAACAAAAAAACAAACAAACAAAAAAAAAAAACAACAATAACATGGTTACTACAGTTAAGCCGTTGTAACCACAAATTATCCATGGTTTTGCTACTAACCATAGTTTAATCATGGTATTTATAGTAAAACTGTGGTTATACAAAAAAAAAAAAAAAAAAAAAAATACTACTACACTTTTGCTGTAGAAAAGCCATGGTTAATTTTCCTTAGGGATGTGGTTATTTGTGTTTACTTTATTTTTTCTTTTTGTTTTCATAACTGTACTTAATGGTTTGATGTTTCATACTGTTTAACAGAAAATAATTAAGAAAAAAGAAAAAAAAAAAAAAAAAAAAAAAGATTCTTAAACCCCCTCCGATCTAAGTCCTGATCTGAATCAAATAATGATTCGCCATCCACGTACCGAAGTTCCGATATTAATAAAATGATTCGCAAACCGTTTCCGAAGTTCCGATTTAAATCAAATGATTCGCGATCCGAAGTCCCGATCTGAATATTGATTCGTGAGGCATAATTTCGGATCAGGACTCAGAGTGCGAATCGCGAATCATTTATTTTGCGAAATGATTCGCGCACCGAAGTTCTGATCTGAATCAAATGATTTACAAACCCTCTCTCTGGTTCTGATTTAAATCAAATGATTCGCGATATATATATCTATGGGTCAAGTTCCGATCTAAATCAAATGATTGGCGATTCGCACACCGAAGTTCCGATCTTAATCAAATGATTCACAAACCCTCTCAAGCTCCGATCTGAATCAAATGATTCGCGATACGTCAAGTTCCGATCTAAACCAAATTGTTGTGTATTGCATTTCAAGCGTTGTACATTTTGTCCTTAAGACACCCTGTACTGGTTGTCTTGGCACATGCGCAGTAAGCGATGAATGTCACCTGTATACCAGTGAACAGAGGCTGCGTTGTGCTGTCGTTTAAAGTAGTACACGTTCATCAAGTGAAGATGTTACACAGATGATTGGCGATACGCGATTTGAAGTCCCGATCTGAATAAAATGATTCGCGATCCGATTGTTGCGCTTCGAAACATTTGCGACGCGGCGTGTCAACTGATTCGGAGACTCTCAACCCGCGATCAGTGAGATCTGACTTATGCAGGTCGTGTTGGATACAGGTTTGACAAAGTCCGCATTTGCCTCGGAATTGGGATACTTTTAAACTGTTGCCATGGGTTTATTTCCCATGGCGTGAGTTAAAGGTTTGAAAAAAATCCATAAATTGTATTTGACTGGAATGCTTGTATTGAAATATCTTGCATTCTACCTATGATAAAAACTGATGTTAGTTTTGTGAAGGAGCGCGGATACTGGTAGGGAGCCTTTTAGCTGTGTGTATGATCAATGTGCGTAACAGTGACTGTAAAATATGTATTTTAGGTAGGAGTTTTGATATTTGGGATATATGATTATTGCGCTATTTGGGCTGTTTTTGACTGGAAGTTGTGCTAGTCTTGTCACGCAGGCCTGGCAAAGCAACCCTGATTGTATGGGGCAGAGCAGTCGCTTTCAGTTTAGAACTGTATCGTTCGTTTTCCAGCTGCTCTAAATTATTTTTATTTCTATAAAAAGCTAAACGACAGTGGGGACAAGTAGCCTAATATAATCGGTGTACGACCAAACACTGTAACACAGGCTGTCGCCGCAAGCGTGTTTATGTAACTCCATAATTTTTGTTATGCGCCAAATCGCCGGAATGGCGGGATGCCCACCTTCAGTAAAGGTACAACCACCCGCTCCCGCGAGATTTGCGTTGGGCCCGCGGGACCACAATCCGAGATGCAGCCCTCTAGCCATTTCATTGTAATTATTTGTGAAATTTATTTGTAATTTGAAAATTGTTTTCTCACCCACTTTTTTCCATTGCAGTCCTGATTTGTGTAACCTGCCATCTAGATTGTACTTTTTCACAACGCAATGCATTATGTGATTGCTTTCACAGCAATGGATGCAAGGTGGTGGAAGATGTCAATCGAGAACCTTGAATTGCTATCTAGGTAAGTAGCTATTTGATGAGCCCCGATTTATTGGGCATTTTTCTGTTAGTGAATCTGAGATCAGCTTAAACTGTTACAGTAATTATTTTCAGCAGCATGTCTGCCAGCAGCTACATGAGGATGGTTAAATGCAGCTTGTAGCCGATCTGTGCGAAGCCTGACCCAGACCAAGGCTAAGTTTGTTGTTGACTGAAGTCAGTCTGCTCTGAACAGGGGTGGACTGTTGCTTTGCCAAAGGCTGAGGGTTTCATAGCCAAAGGCAATGACCATCCTTTGCCCTGGGCAATGATATGAGCGATGCAGCGAGCGAGGCCTGAAAACATAGCTGTTTCTACAGAGCGGATTTCTTGCCATCACTGCTTACGAGGCATTGCTTATATTAAAGAGAAAATGACATCTAGCTGTACATTTTGACATATACATGCAAAACGTATTTACTTAATTATATCAAACTCCCGATTTTCATGTGTGTGTGTATATATATTTAGTCCAAGACTAAAATGTAAGGCTGAGCTGAACTGAAAGAAACTTGCATGGACTAATCTTAAAATATATCAGTGCCTTTGGTTTGTCTCAAGATGCACACAGTAATGTTTTTTCTAAGGCACATTTATACTTTTTTTTTTTTTTTTTTCATAAAAAAATCACATTTAAAAAAAAAAAAAGATTTTCTTATTCAGTATTTTTGTATCATTTTCTTTTACAAATATCTAAAAATTAATTGAGTTTATGCTTAATTCAAAGGGAATGTAAGATTGTTATTGTATTGTTATTGTTATTTTTATTGTTTAAAATATAGTTTTTAATAATTTTTAATAAACAAGACTTAATATCTTTAGGTTTTTTTTTTTTTGGTTTTTTTTTTTGCTTTTTAAATAAATTTGATTAAAGTCTTGATTTAAGAATCTTTTAATATGCGTACTAGAAAACAACAGAGAAAAAAAATTACATTTGTTTTTTTGTTTTTAAAGTATCATGTAAATAACAAATTAGTATAATAAAATATATTAAAGTACCATATGAAATTGCCATTTGCTACTATAATTACACCTTTTTTGTGCTGCCATTTTTAGATTTGATTTAATAAATGTTTATCAGCCAATTTATTTCTGGTCATTTATGCAAGATTTCCCAACTAACAAGCAGAGATTGGCCTAGTGCACTAGCGCTACATATTTACGTTTATGCATTTAGCAGATGCTTTAATCCAAAACTCAACCTCTAATCTCTAATTTAGAAAGCATGTCTTATTGTATGCGAGTCGAACGTTTAAATTGCCCTGATCAAGGGTGTGTTTCCGAAAAGCATGGTTGGCTAACTATGATCGCATGTTCCATTTAAGTCTGTTGGTAATAACGGAACAGCAACCATAGTTGCTTTTGGGAAACACACCCCAGATCAACAAAGCAAACAGCCGTTGGGAAAGATCTGCGAAAAACCACAGACACTTTGCATGGTCCAGAAGTCTTCGCTACGTAGCACACGTCACAAACATCCAAACCGATGCGATGATCCTCGGATTCTGCACAGTCAGAAATGAGGTAATAATATTCCATATTAAACTTTATTGGACCCACCATTTCCAAAAAGGCTGTAGTGTGTTTTAAATAGCAGGCTCTCTCTCAATTAAAGCCTTCATCGTGTGGCTTTTAGTGGGAATGTGCTGTACATCTGGGCACCACATTGGCTTCCACGGTGGCTGGCTGGCTTTGGCACCCATCGTAAGCCCATTACAACCCCAGTCTGCCAGGCCTCCAGGAGCCCGAGCGGCGGGCTTCAGGCCAGACCACTCCACACTCACTTCAACAAACAGCAGCGAGAGAAACCCGAGACGACGAGAGTCACTGACCTAATGTTCATCGAGACCAAGGGCCAAGGCCTAGTTCACACTGGGAAACTTCGCGTGTCGAGACGGACGTGTTGATGTGTGTGAAAACGGGAGTTTCTGCTTCCATTCAGCGGATGTCTGCGAGAGCCAAACATGCAGGTACCATGACTGGGCCACCATATATTTTGCATGGGCCGTAATAAACTTACATTCCAAATGCTCCACCGTTCAACCATTTAAAAATAATTATCATAATAAATTCCAGTGCAGGTTTTGTACTCTACTAGTCACTGGAGGTTTTCAGCTCAGAAATAACATACACACAGTGTACAAGCACACTAACAAAGCAAAACCAATGACTTTAAATAACACATGCATTAGCATTTCTGTCCATTTCATTTATTAAATGTTTAATTTTTATTTATTTTCTCAATTTTATGTATGAAAGACTATTTAGGTTGCACGTCCAAAATGATTCATCAAAGCTATTTTCATATTATCCCAGTTTTTTCCTGTTATAAAGCCAAATTCGGTTCTGAGTACAGGACCCAGAGGAGCTTAGTGTGTTTTTTCTCATAAAGCTGCCAAAACCTGGGTTTGAAATGTGGTTTTGGTTGGTTGTGTTATTTCTTTATATGTTTGAGGGTTAATTTGCCTTAATCTGAGGGGTTTTGTTTTATTTTGAGAAGATAGTGGCGTTTGACAGTTAAACATGTTTTTGCAAAATAGAAATGCATTATAATTTACTAATAAAGTACATATGATTGATTTATTATTATGTGTAATTCAGTCACTTGTGGATATCACTTAACCCTTTAACTGTCGCTCCCATTTTTGAACACAGACATAAAAATGCACTATCCAGACGTACATTTTTATAATTCATGAATGAAAACATTTGTAATATGATTTTGATGTACATTTTGCATGGTAATGCAATGTCTGATTTTAAAATGCCTTTCAGAGAATTTTGAGATTTTATGACATCTAAAGCGTGAAAGGGAAAAAGGAAACGAAGAAAGTTTTTTGTGACAGGTCAGAACTCATGTTATGATGTCGATTTATTTATTTATTTATTTATTTTTTTTTTGTTTAAGTTGCACTCTTGACATATATTAATCTATTACTTTTCCTACATAAATGGAACACAAAAATATGGTAAAATATCTTTCCACCGATATATAGTTTGTCGTGATTAGATTAGGATTTATTTGTAATATGAAGTAAATTTAGGCATCCCACAGAGTGGACGGTGACAGTTAAAGGGTTAATAGTAATACACACACACATTGTTATCATGTTTTTATTTATTTTTTTTATTGTGTTAGTTAGCTGTATAGTTTTATTTTTACTTAATAAAAATAACCAAACTACAGTTTGATTGAGATTAATTGGAATGCACAATGAAAAAACAAATTTGATAAATTGTTAAAAATGCAAAATGTTTTGCAAATGAACTCATTAATATATATGTGTGACTGAACACTGCATTTTGCATTTCACTGCATGCTTGCATTAAAAAAAAGATATATTTTACACACACACACACACATATATATATATATATATATTTTATTTATTTATTTTTTATTTATTTATTTTTTTTTTTTTTTAATGGAACCATGCACACCAAAATGCATTTAGTTTTGGTATTCTCTGATATAAATTACCATGACAACTAGTGCCATCTTAATGTAGTATTGTCCAGATTAAATGTGTGTTTTTTATTTATTTATTTTTTTTTTTTTTAAGCTCTAGATTTGTGTTAATGCAATTTGCATGGCTGCTTTCCATAGTTATGTAAAATGCTTTGAAATTGGTGAAATAATGAGGACCACAAGAAAATAGTGATTCATTTTTTTTTATATTTTTTACAGAACTGAAGATTTACATCAAAGGGGATACTGCAGGGAGTGGACTCGAAATTTCTCAATAATCTGTCAAAACTGTACAGCATTTCAACAAGCAGCCTCTGGTTACCATGGAAACATTTACCCTGTCTCCAACACTGTCACATCTTAATGGTTGAGAAAAAAAAAATCACCTAACCGAATGAGGAAAAAAAAAAAAAAAAGTGTTTCATTCCATAAATCAGTGTTTGTTTGTGATGAACTCCATTACATGGCGCTCCTCCGATCAAGGTTTTTTTTTTTTCTTTGTACAAACTCTCCACGGCCGCTTTCTCTCTCAGTGCATGAGATTGAAACGTGTTCTCAGGTTTCATATGTACTGCTATCATATCCAGTGATTTCTGAGTGAGGTAATATGTTGGAATGAGAGTATTTGATCAGCTCTTCCTCGTATGTGTGTGTTTGTGCACGTGTGATTTACTCAACCATTTTCATCATCCGACAAATTAAAGTACACATTTTCTGACGTAGTTCGTTTAGCGTTGCTAAAGGGGCTTCAGTGACTACACTGCAGGATAAGGCACGTGACAGTCAGGCTAGGTTACGCTGTAATTATTCACATTATAATCCAGTTTCCTCACACTGACTCCTGTGCGTGAACATAAATAAGAGGTCGACGAACGAATGCATTTCCCAGCTCAGTCTCTCTCTGTAAACATGGTTGGAGGGAAAACATGAAAAAAAAGAGAAAATAAAATGCAAATCAGTCTCTTATCAACAGATCCTTCAGTAAAACTTGAGTCTGCCCCAAAATGCAATACTCTAAACAAAGAGTTTCTCACTTTGTAGTCTTTTGAATTGGATCGGCCACATTTGTAAAGTTCCTGGCCTGTACAAAAATGCCCAGGTAGATCGGTTTACGTATCAGACGGATAGTTCGTGAATGACTAGCATGATCAACGACGCTTTATTTCTGATTTAGGTGGCTCCACAAATGGTCTTCGGAGGAAGCAGATGAAGGTGACCCGTCCATATGCTCTAATCTGAGCATCAGAAGAGGCTGGTTAAGGTGCTCTGCGATGGACTCCGGCATTCGTGAACATCCAGGCTGCCCGGGACGGAGGTCAGTACGGAGGTGACGGTGGGCATTGTGGGATTGGTCAGGTCTGTGAGGGTCGTAGGAGTGCTGGACGGGCTCATGGAGGCGTTGGAAATCTCCGAGGCCGGCCCGGACGGCGTTCCTCCAGGCAGGGTCGACCCGTCCGAGGCCTTGTCCACACCCGTGTTCTCCTGGCGCAGGAGGTTTCGCCTGAACTTGGCCCGAGCGTTTTGAAACCAGACCTGCAAACCGAGATGGCAGACATTAGAAAAAATCCCACAGATGAAAAAAACGATAGAAAACGATGGTGCTTTGAGATTTTATTTTTACTTGAATGTTTCCTATTTTTACTTTCCATTTGTTCCCTGGCTGTTTTATTACACCAACTGCATTTTTTTTTCTGGTTTCAATGATATCTGACAAACAGCTGTGTCTTTTATTTCCAGACATGCTCTAAAACCTCATGTTTTATTTGTGCATGTAATTAATTCAGATTTCTCTCTTTCAGGAGCAAATTAATAGCATTCCATTGAGGAGACCAGGTTTGTGAATTACATTTTATTCATTCCTCAAGTAATTTCTTTTTTTAATCAGTCTAATTTGTTCTTGAAGTGAAGGAATGTGTAACGCTGTTTTGACTAAATGCTTTATTTAGTACATATATTGGATTATAGAATAGTAAATCCAACCTTATCTAATGCATGCACCTATATAGCAAATTGACTTTTATTTTGTTGAAAATCTAACTATAATATATATACTTCATCTGCATACATACAGTATTTCAACAGCTTAATTGTATGTATTGTTGCAAAATGTAGCTATATTATCTCCCAGCTCTAATCTGTTAAATGCAGCTATAATGCATGGAGATATTAAGATAATATAAACATCAACATTATAATTTTCTTTAAATCTGCTTTGAAGCATTGTGCTACACAAACAAATTTGACTTGACTAATATAAAAACTAAAGGCTTACATGCCTAGTATGCTAGCATATCAAAGCTGAAATGAACTTCAGCTCAGAAGTGAGCCAAAACAATTAGTCTAACTGGAGGGAGTTTTCTGACCTGTAGGACGCGCTTGGTGAGACCCGTTTTCTGGGCCAGCTGTTTCAGATCCTTGGCGTCAGGATTGTGGTTGATGGCAAAATACGACTTCATGGTCCTCAGTTGATGGTGTTTAAATGAGGTTCTCATGCGCTTCGTCTTCTGGCTAGTGCTGTACTGCGAGTCTCTGTCCATCGGATCGCCATCATTTTCGTTGCAGCTCAATGCTGAATCAAAAAATGCAAAATAGTTTAGCTGTATTGTTGATATTGATCCCATGCATATCAATAGCTTAAAGCTGCATATGCAAATGATTTTTTCAATCATGGTAAACTTATATAGTGTAGCAGTGCAGTTCCAGTTTGAATAAATGGAGAAATACATGAGATGCAATGCCAGAACGATTAGATATTGTGATGAGAATGAGGAGGTGCCTCTCAGATTCTTTTGTTTCTTTGATTGCACTCCAACATTGTGTTTAGTCTTGGATTTGACTACATAAAGGAGCCCCAGCACCATCATGTTGCTGTGTTTGCAACTTACTGCATGCATAATAATCTGCATTATGCTGTAGTCTTACATCATGCTCTTTTTTTGTCTTTTTTTAAAAACACAGTTTGATTCTAAACGCATTAGACGTGTTTCAAAAACATGCAAGTCTGCTTAATGATTTTTATTTGACTTCTCAAATCCCATTTAAAACGTGATGGATTTACCCATTTTTACAGCAACCCCACCCCCCACATATGGCCATATCTTGGTTTCTGTTTTTATGATGTCTTGTGTAGGATTTGATTGTGAAAAGCCCACACTATCCGTCTTGGACACAAGTGTTTAGGAGATAGGCCTGTCTGAATGTGTCAGAAATGTGTTTGCGCCAGTTCCAAATTCTTGGCAGAAGTTTATGTGTTGCTAGACGCATGACAGTTCAGAATTATGTTTTCTCTGACAACTACAAATATTAGTCATTGAAAATGGTCTGATCAACACTTCAGATAATTAACCTTGAATGCTTTACAACGCTGCACATGGCGAACAAATGTTTCCTTCTGATATAAATATGGCCATTGAGAAATACTGTTACCTTTACTACAGTGATGCACGTCAAGTGCAGTTATCTTCACTGAAACCACAACATTATTTATGTGCACGTGGTAAATGATGAACTGTGTCTTTATTGTTCTTGTTTTTCAGGTTTTGATCTCGCCGTCCTTGTATTCGTGCTGTTGTTTAAAGTGTGAGCTGATGGGGGCAGCAATGATCTGACTGTGTTTTACTCTCAGAGAGCAGAGAAACACCAAAGTTCACTCACTCTAGTTAACTCGTGTTTTTGTCAAACGGTTGATCTGATTTCAAAAAGTTTCTTTTTTCCTCATTTTAAGTCCATGTAAATTTAACAGTTCTTCAGAAGCCGGTTAGTCCACCAAACAAGACCGCAATTGTTGTGATAAATTTGCCAGCTTCAATTAACGATCCCAAGACAACAAGATTTACAAAGCAACCAAACAATCTCAGTTTAAAGTGATAAAAAAGCATCGCATTTACACATTTTACCGTGGAAATGTAGCTTGGAGATATAATAAAAACTCGTGATAAAC
The DNA here is from genome assembly GCA_036247105.1 of Cirrhinus mrigala. Taxonomy (NCBI): domain Eukaryota; kingdom Metazoa; phylum Chordata; class Actinopteri; order Cypriniformes; family Cyprinidae; genus Cirrhinus; species Cirrhinus mrigala. The sequence continues at coordinate 35,647,619 of CM070014.1, forward strand.
TTGTATTTTATAGTTACAGTCTTGATCTGACTCAAACGATTTCAATATGTGCATCCTGTGATAACGATTTTTTAAAAATACTCCTTATTCATTTTGCTTTACCTCAGTATATCTGACATTAAATCCTGGAAACAAAGAAAATGATGAATATTCGTGAGAGAAAGGTTCGTAGATTATATCTTCTTATTTGATTGAAAAGTTTTCTATAATATGCTTTGTTTGGACGCGTGCATAACATCTTTTTATAGAACAAAAAAAGCATAGTAAATTAATTCGTCTAAATTTGCCTGGAAACACTGAAGATTTTATTTCTTTTTCTTTCTTTCTTTCTTTCTTTCTTTCTTTCTTTCTTTCTTTCTTTCTTTCTTTCTTTCACTTGTATTTAATCTTCCGGAGGTCTCGACTAGCATCTAAGCCATTTTCCACTTGTCAGTCTCTGTAGTCGTCATCATTCCTCTGTTTGGTCCTCAAGCAGGGGCCCAAATGCCCCGCTGAGGGGCCCGAAATGCCCGAGCGAACAAGTCACGTTGTTCCAAATTGCTCAACAAGCTCAAGTGCTTTAGGAGAAATCTGTGATGTGTATCGATTGTCTTAAAAAGAGGCGCATTTTTGTCTTTTACATGGTAAATAAGTGAACTTACGTATTTTTTTCTCGTTTTATGGGATAGACATTTTTAATAGTTTCGTAAATACGAAATAACACGTTTAATAGAATATTATGACACATATTAAAGGATAGCGCTCTTTTACAAAACTATCATCCCATGTAGGCTAGGCTATGCTTTATGTACTTTAGATATCTCAAACGAATTGTAAAAGTTATTTTTTAAGGAAATGAAATATTAAATATTATTCAAACAAAATGAGCCAGGACTGCATTCAAAAGGCTGTTTAAATGTTTCCCGCATTTTTACAGATTTATGTTCTCTTTTTTCTTATTAGAAAATAGTTTATTTATTGCATGTGTGCTTCCAATTAATTAAAAATACAATCATGTTTATAAAAGTCGTACTTTATTGTTTAAAATAGTGTCACCTAACAGTGTTGTTTAAGCGAATTTCACTTTCTTGCTCTGGGACGATTTCGTTGGGTATTGAGTACCGCCCAAAAAGTTTCGTAAACCTGGAAATGTACCGAAATCGCAGGAAACATTACTATGCGCTCTTAAAAACTTTTTCAGATAAGAAATCTGCATATAGCTCGTTCAGGAAATAAGAATCCAAGTCAAATAATTGTTATTAAAAATAATAATAATAAAACGAGCAGTTAACCAGCCACATAAGAAGTTGAGTGATGGTCTCACCTGCATTATAAGCCGCCAAGTCCGCTCCGGGCCCAGGGCTCTTCCTCTTTCGGGGCCGGCCCTTCTGCACCGTGTTCACGCCGTTATAATAAGACAGTCCTAGAGGGCCCGTGCTGCCCAGTCCTTTATTAGGCGCTACATCCGTGTGATTGAAATGCGTAGGGAAGTCTCCCTGGATGAGCGTTTCAAAGTGTAGCCTGCAGTACACCAGACTGTCTTTCATGCCGAAGTGGTCCCCAGTCGTCAGCATTTTGTTGCAAGTCGTGCAGGTGAAACAGTTCAAGTGGTACACCAAATCCCTGGCCCTCATGACCATTTCCGAGGCCGAGATCCCGAGGTGGCACCGGGCACATCTCTGCACCGAAAACCTTCTGCGGGAGAATAGAGCAGCTGTGACCTTTCAGCACACTTCAACCAGAAGGTGGGCCCACCACTCATGAGCCTGACATTAAATGTGCTGCTTCTCATAATAACCTTTGGATAAATTCTAATTTACAATTCTGAATTATATATTTTTATCTGCCCCTATGTAGACATGCCGAAATAAAATAATGCCTTAAACAGCAGGATGCATGAACAAATAGTTAACTCGTGAAGTGGAATCTAGTCTCGCCAATAATTACGTCTCGAATAATTACTAAATAGCTTACAATTGAGATTGACGTGAGCTGGAGCCTAATTTGAACGTAGAAACGGGTAGAGCCTTCACTTATATGATTATCTTAATAGGCCTCTCGCCTCCCTCTGATTATTAAATTGTACAATGACATACAGAATCAGTGCACAGTCAGCTAAATATCATCCAAACGTCACAGACTAAGCCGTTTTTCTATAGGTTTTACTGCTTTTTTCCCTTCCCAATACAGAAAGGTATTTCATGCAAAGCATGATTAAGTGGGTAAATCGTTTTTGTTTTTTTCTAATTTAGTTTTATAAAATCACCTAACACTGCAACATATACAAAGACGACTTAGCATGTTGCTACATGCTTTGTTTTTTTAATTGCTACGAGAATAGAGTAAAATCGTTGAGTAGGTTAAGTAGTTTCTCGGTTATCGAAAGTGGTAGAAGTAAAACAAAAAAAGTCACTTTGCTAGGGTATGTTTTGTTAAACAAAAACCTTCACTTTTAGGCAAAAATGATGCTTTTAATAATTTCAGTAGTTTTTCTATTAATTAATGTATTATGAGACTTATGAAAATGTACAACGACGTTTTCACAGGCATCAACAAAAAAAAAAATCTGACATTTTGTCTCTTCTTTTATACACGCAGAGCAAATTAGTTACGTATTTTCTAGACTATTAAAGTGTAACTACAATGACAAAACCATCGCAAAATATAATTTACAGACAAAAGCATGCTTTCGCTATAGGGTTTGCCTTTTTATTATTTATCCACAAACGAAAATGTCACTCCAGGCGAAGGACAGACCATAAGAGCATGCAGCTTTAAAGTAAACGAGTTTGCTCACCTGTAATAGTCTTCTTTGCAGTAGATGCTTCCGTCTTTGCTGAAGCAGGTGAGTTCAGACTCCAGGTTGAGTTTACACTCGCAGCACTTCAGACAGCGCATGTGCCACTGCTTATCCACGGCGAGCAGGTAATAGCGGTCAGAGATCTTTCCTCCGCAGCCCGCGCACAGAGCCACCCGGTCCCCGCTGATCGAAGGCATGTTCTGCACAAACATAGACGAAAAGCGCGCTTATTAAAGGCAGGAACTCAAATCCCACACTGTTTCTCCAACGTTATCTCTGATCTTATACAAATGCATGTTTCTAATGGCAGATTGGTATAAGATAAAATACATAATGTGCATTTAAAGTATACAGTAATGAGTGAAAATACTATTTTACGCGTTTGCTGATTACAAATGTGCAGAGAATGAGGTATTACTAGTGTTCACTTCTGTACGGAATGGGAGGGGCGTGAGATTCAGAAGATAAATACAGAAGTGTATTCAGTGAGTGTACGAGCCGATATACTGTGATTTGTATTTAATATTCCCCGTGACAACGGAAGGCCAAGCATAAAAAGATGAAACATCCGCAAGAAATTATCATATTGAGCATGACTCAATTCTCATCGTTTTTTCTTAAACAAAGATATAATTTTGAAAAATGTTATGCATATGCAAGGAAATTAATCACTGAGCTTATTATTGTGTTTACGTTCGGCGTGTTGTGTGGCCTTGGATACACAGAAAGCACACTTGTAATATATATAGTCTACGGTAAATACACGCACAGCTGTGTAATAAAAATATATATTTTTTGTTCTTTATAATTTCTTTATTTGTAATTATGGATTTGCCATCGTATACATTTTGACATGCAGTGTTAAAAATGTCAAAACAGTTTAAGCGTCATAAGTCCATTATTGCTAAAGAAACTGATAAAATAATGTAATGGCAAAGAAATTAACGTAACGATTAAGCATTGTCTTTTTTTGTTGTTGTTAAACAGTTATTTCGGCCCAAAACAATGTCAGTTTATTTTAGTTGGATCATAGTATCTGCTAATTCTTTTTTATCGTAAATATATCACTCGTATATTATGAAAAAAGAAAATGTTATTTTCGCCTAACTTTAAAGTTTAGCAACACTGCATATGAGCGTTTGTAAAATAATTCGAATTTCTTCCAAGTATAATAGTATTTGTACAAAACAAAATAGGTATTTTCTTTATCGCTAATCCCATATTATTTAGCCATTTTGCAGAATAACCACACTTTTAGAGTCGAAATTAAATTAGACTGTAAAGCTATTTAAAATTGATACCGTATCTCGTAGCTTTCTGTAACTATTTGCAATCCACCCATGACAAAAGATTTACAAGCAGTGCATTGAAGACGAGGCCTGTAATTTTGGTTTCGCAGAACTTTGAAGTTTGTTTAAATGGACAAGATCGGAATCACATCTTTTGGGCCTCTATTGCACTGTTGGAATAACGGTTCAGTTAACATAGGCTGTTAGGATTTCCAAGCAAGCGCCTGGAGCGAGAGGCATGGCTTTCTCCTACCGTCTCTGTTTCCCCCATATCTATGGCCGAGCTGATAGTCGCCGAATCGCTCTTTCCTCTCCGCTCCATTTCTTCCATAACACCATGCATCTCGCCTCCAGGCAGACCGTGGAAAAGCATCGTTGCCGCAGATGAGACCGAATAGCACGTGTTTCCGTCAGATCTGCAACCCAAGATTTCCGTGAGACGCACTTCTAGCCCTGTGCAGTTCATATGACCTCTCTCGCTCTCATTAAATTATTCCCGTTTGGAGGATCTGATCGGTCTAAACGGTATTCGTTTATCAGAACTGTCAGCTCCGTATTCTGATAGATTCTTTTAAATGCATCAGAGTATGAGATGGCAAAACATGCACCCAGTACAGATTGGTTTTAGCCTATGAGAGCATTCCGGAGCTTTGAGGACATACCAGCTACTGAAGCCCCTCTACATGTGTGACACTGGACCCTCCTATTTCTTCGTGAGTAACTTTCAGTTACCACATTTTGGACATGCATTTGTCAGTGTGAGATCTCAGTTTTTCTTTCTTGTCTTTTCAGAAATCAGTTTTGGAGCATGGCTGTTGCCGGTCATTACACACACACACAAAAATCCGTTATTGCGTCGCCGAAGAATAAAAAAATATATAATCCCGAAATGCCTGGGAGGAACGACTACAATGACGACTCAGATTCTGCAAGTGGTTATATCTTCATCCACGTCTCTTCACCTCCTCCACGACAGTTTGTCATCACACGCACACCGAAAAATGTCCAATTTCAGTAGGCTTCTGCTTGGGTAAAAAAATCAACTCAAAGGTTTGTTCTAACAAATGAGGTGGTGGTTGTCCTGTCATATACAGTATTTGCTCTTGTTGTTCGTCCCGCATGCAGTAGAATCAGCATGTAAGCAACTGAGAAGGAGGAGGAGTTGAGGACACTTTTGGTTTGTATAATCCAGTGAAGACAGTGAGGTTCCCTGCGCTCTTCCCTCTCCAAACGTGAGCAAACCCAACGCGCCTTTTCTACCGGGACTTTGACGTCACGCCGTTCCGTTCGTGATTATTGGCTGTTCGAACTCCTGATATACGCACTGTATCGAATTGTTGCAGGGATTTTAATGTCAGCCGGACCGAAATTTGATGGCAACTCAAGACTTTCTCAAATGGCAATTTTTCGACCGATGATTTCTGTTCTTTTCTTTTTTCCATAGATAACTTTAATGCGTTGGAGAGCTTAAATAATTAGTTTTAGTGCGCATCGGCCTTAATATGAGCAATTTGCAGTGCGATACAGAGACTTAAACTTTCGCGAACTGGACATTTCGCGTCTTCGTCACAAGTGAGAAGGGAATCGCTCCGATTTATGACTTGATTTCATTAATTCCTTAAGTCCATTTTTTAATATAACTGTAAGTCAATGTCTTATGCCATGCAACGCTTAATTATTAATAATTATAATAATAATTTATCTTCTTTTTAACCATTGGCTCAAACCTATTGGTGTCGGATTGATCTGCTTTACCAGACAAACCGCTTCGGTGAGACAGAGCACCGGCCCCGGACAGATCCCCGCAACTGCTTTAAACAAAAGGATCCAGAAGGAGCGGAATAGACTCTGTCTTACTGACAGCATTGAATGTACAACTCAGAGTATCTGTGAGAAGTGCAATTAACGTCAGTGTCACATTGAATTCGACTGTTTCATCACTCTAACCTGCTTTTTGCACTTTCTAAATTGCATTGTTCTACCAAACGTTGCGAAGATGCAATACTAATAATGTCTTTCATAATCTCTTTCATGTGCGTGGTTTTCCTCACATTAATGTTTTTACATTTGCAGATCTTTCTCTTAATATTTTCTTTATTTTTAATGTAATTCTTTGAGCATTATATTTTTCCTAAAACTCCCAAAAATAAGCTTTTATTGATATATATATATTTTTTTAATTTAAAGAAATCGCAATGAGGTGAGTGTTTGGAAAGCTAAGGAAAACACTCACAATGAATATCTCGGATCATCCATTATTAATGCCCGTCCTCTTTTGTACCTCATATGGACTGCTGTGAGCCACTGGTTCCAAATCCCAAAAGGCCATATATTTGTTTTACTTATTCAGACCATCCAGTATAATAGGTGATGATTCTAGCAACGCAAAGAGAGACACTTCACTGAGTCCACGCAGTGAATAAAGGGGTAGAAAAAACAGAAAATATATTAAATTTAGCATTTTTTTATAGTCAAGTAATTTTCTTTTTAGATTTTAGTCAATTTTTTATTGAAATGTTTTTGCACCCATTTTTGCGTTGGCGTTTTCGGTTGCTCATTTAGTTTTTTTTTTTAAGGTTTTGTATTTACTCTAAGATTTCATAAAGCACTCTTAATTGGCGCTCTGAACTTAATTGGCGAGACAGTATTAATTTCGAGCCCTAGAGAGCAGCGGACCTCAGGAACAAACCAGTGGGAGACAAATTCAAGCAGCCCCCACGTGACTCGTGTTTTAACAAAATAGGCATGATAGTTCGACGAAAATATCAATTGATTTTTGAGTGCCACTGTATGGGAGAGTTAACATAGCATGATTCTCCTCAAAGAATTGGACTTCATTTTTAAATGATTTTATGTTATATTGTGAAGTACATATGCTTCAGCTGCATAGTAATTTATTTTAGTTGGATCATACTTTGTTTCGTTCGTACATTTGCTTTCGGCTTCCCAAAGATTTTTAGGATGCACAAACTAATAAACAGTGCAAAATATTTTGCATTTTGAGGAAAGTTTTAAAATAATGTACAGGGCGCCAAAATAATAAAAATGTTTAGTCATTAATATTTACTCTCTTTGTAAAACCTCTGCCGAACCTATTGGAAAATGTGTTTGAGTTTAATTATAATTCAAAAACAATGTCCTTGTCCTCCGTGTTAAAATCAGAATCCTTATTTCAAGTAGTTGTGGGAAGAGCTCGTTAGTTGCTCAAAAAATTGTCATGGGTGTTTGTTTATTCTTCAAAAAGCTTCTGCACCCTCCAATAAGACAACCTGAATGTAAGCGTGTTTCCAAGCAGCACAGCAGATTAAGGCTGGCATTAACTCTGACACATTATCAGCTTGTGTCTTATAAACAAACACCTGGCTTTTTGACAAGATCATGAGCTTCACATACATTGCTGGGAAGTATAACCGTAGGGAACTGTGTATTTTAATTCAGTGCTGTGAACGAAGGAACTAATAAACATTCTTTAAAAATCGACCGTTTATTAGCCTATATGTGGCTCATAAATTGTAAATGATGTTGGTGTAATCAATCGTCATTAGCTATATAATGTACTTGAAGGGTATGGCACAGGTTCAGCTCATTGAATAAAGAAAATCACTGCTGGTTTTTCTAAAACATACGGGCCATTTAAACGCTGTAAGAGGAAAATTACATAAAGGAATTGAACCCATCATTTTCTAACAATTGACCTATCACTGTGTGACACTGCCCAAATTATTCTTGTCTTCATGTGACTTTTTCTTTGTATCATACAGCAGTCACAGTAATAAGAAGAAAAAATGGTCAACAAAAAGAGAAAGCAGCAGGACGCTGCATGCTAACTTGTTTTTTCAGTAAGTGTGCAATAACGTCCAATTGTGGGAATCTGGGGATCCCTAGGATAAACACTTGACTGAAAAAAGCCACACATTTGTCCGCTGATCCAAATATTTAGGCTTCTCACTCAATGAAAGATAATGGAATGCAATCCGTTCCAAAAAATACACACTAGTCTGAGCTGTCACGAGAGAAACAGGTGCGGCTACTGTTTATGTGGAGTGACAAATATACCAGACACAATTTACCACAGTCCTGGCAATCATTGGGGCCTATTAAGCTGATATGAACTGTAATGATAGTAGTAGCCTATAGTAATAGTCATGTAGCCGACAGATAGACTATTAATAAAAGTACACACGGCATTGAAGGGCAGGCGTTAATATTAAAGTTTTATTGCACAAATATGAAAAGGCATGTTAAGCTCCCAAATCCTTATGCAAATGAAATCCTGTGTAATACCCTTAATTGAATACATGCATATTTATAATGTGCGGCTCTCTGTCTAGTATAATGTTGGCTTATACATTAAACATTTCAGTGCGGGATATCTTGAGGCGTGTGCGAAATGTGATATTTCGTGAATCCGTCAAATCTAAAAAACTGCGGGTAAGGACGAAAACTTAAACAGCACCTACACTTCTGACTATATATGTAGTTGATTCACATCAAACATCAGACGCCCTTTTTTTTAAGGTTTGAATAAGTAAGCGGGCGTCTTAGTAAAAGTAAATATATTTTTAAAATACAAACAAAGAAGCTATTTGTATGTTTGAACAGTTTTCAAACGTTTCATTAACGCTACAAGTATAACTACAAGCGATTTTCACCTGTCGCGAAATTTTCGTTTTCGCTAGAGGGAGGTAACCATAGCAACAGTTCACTGCGCAAGCGCTTTCTAATAGGATCAATCTGTGTGAGCGTCACAATTTTTTGTATCACTTTTTTATAGAATTATATTTACATAATAAATATAATAATAGTTTTTAAATATTTTAGACAAAACGTTTTTGTTTTAAAAAAAAAATGAACAATTGACCTTTAGCTAGCTAGTTGTGCGCCAAAATACAATTTGCATTGCGTGAGACGAACCTCTACAGATTATGCTCTAAAACCTGCCTTTACAGTTACTACATTTAAAAAAAAAAAAAAAAAAAAAAAGGACTATTTAAAAGTCACTGTATAATTAGTACACTATTTATAGGCTATTCCTCCTTTTTTACACAATTATTTATCAGTTTAGATTAATGTGGTTTTCATATCTCTTTTTTTTCCAAGACGTTAGCCTACCTATTTGGTTTGTCAAACAGTGTCTCTGATTTCATAAACGTCTGCTTCATATTCCTCAGTGCTGTTTCAGTCAGATCTAATAACTGGAGCTCGGTGTTTAATATGGTTTGTACTCAAACACCAGGGAAAGCGAGCGCGTTTTGTCTGCCGCCTTTGTATCTCTCCCCGTGATAATTCTATCCAGCTCTGATCAAACCACTGATATTTCTGTGCTGCGATTTGGGGCTTTCACCACGAACGAATAGAGCAACACTGCCTACCCACTCCCGGTGAACGGATCGTTAATCTTTTATCCAGAGAGAACCGGCTGAAAAAATACCGTCAGTAAATTTTATATTAGTAAACGATGCAGTATCAAATATATATATATATATTGAAAGTGAAAACTAAGACACCAAAATGTATCTTAACACGACTAAACAAAGTAAAATGGATTTTATTTTACACACAGAGCATCTGTTGGCTTTTTTGTATGCGCGTTCTCTCTGAATTAAAAGTGGATGGATAGTGCTGTTTCGTGGCCCTTCTTTTAACCTGTTAATGAGTTCAAGGTTTGCCCTTTACCTTCTGTCTGAATCAGATTCTTCCGATGAGGTGTGAGAGCGGAAACCAATAACAGCTTCCTCATCATGACACTGCTCTTCTGACAAGACTGATGCTGGGTTCAAGATGGACGAGAGGAACGAGTGTTTATACTGGACTATTGCCAAAGTATGATATAGATTACATTATCAGCTATATGTTTGTATCTCGAGAAAAGCAATTCTATTTGTACAAAATTTAATTCTGGTTGACTTAAAGGAGAACTATCAGAAGCGTTAGTATGTAATGTAATATTTATACAGTAGGCTTATTATTATTATTATTATTATTATTATTATTATTATTATTATTATATAGGTTACTCTTTTAGTTGTAAAAATAATGCAGACTTAAACGGTTGCCGTATTGTAATAAACACATGAAAAAATAGACGTGTAGCTATAAGGGGATCGTTGCTCCAGTCTTTCTGTCTGTAGTCCTGTTAATTAGACAGTGTTGTGCATTCTAGGGGAGCGGAAGGGATCTGCTTCTCTCTCTCTCTTTCTCTCTCCCTCTCTCTCGCTCTCTCTCTCTCTCTCTCTCTCTCTCTCTCTCTCTCTCCCTGCCGACCAAAGATTGTTGCGACTGCTTTCCTCATGTTCTGAAATCTAGGCTTTAAAAGATTTCATTGACACAGTGCATGATTAAAGAATAATTTGTCTAAGTAAGATTAAGCCGATAGATTCAGAGGCACACATCAGCTTTATTGGCATTTGCTGCTAATAAAAGGGTTCACAAAGGAAATGTAGATAATTAGTGCAGTTAAAACAAACGGACAGTTTCATTGCATGTATGTAGTCTATTTTATATCAAAATAAAACTTGTGTCTTTTTTAAAATCTGTAGACTAATTAAAAGTGAAAGCAGTTGTGAAGTTCTAGTTCACTTCCTAGATATCGCGATAGTTCAGGTGCGTGTTTACGTCAGTTCGAAAAGCGCGCAAGCAACGGTCGTTTTGAGAAGTCGCCTCAGAAATGTATCAAAAAGAATTACGATAAGTGAGTCTCGAAAGCAATTATAAACATCCGAACTTCAAAAAGCTAATGTTTTAAACGCTGAGGGCTGGGCAACCAAACTAATTAGATGTAGGATATAGTGACCATTCTGCTCGTTCCCCATTAGCGGCTGCTGTCTCATTATACAGTCACACCATTTGGAATTGATTATAGATTAGCTCGACAGCGCGACTGCCTTCAGCTTCTAATATTAACCTGTCAGTCTAGGGCCAAAAATCAGGAAGAGAGCTGACGATTGGGGAATGTTTCAGAACAACACTTTATTTTTAGAAGAGTAGCACCTAATAGGGTGCATGTTAAATAGATGAAATTTTATGGTAAATAAATAGTGAGTATGGACTTCTGGGCTGTAGCATGTAGCACCTTAATTGGCATAAAGTAAGGTTATGCTCATTCATTAATGGATGTGACCAAGGTAAGTATACCGTGAACTTTAAAACATCAATAATCACCTGGAGTCTTAAATATCTCAAAACTCAAAGCCAGATGCTTTGAGAAGTTTGTTCGTCCAATCATTATTCATGAGGATAAACTCACTCACAGAAAGCGCTTTCCAAAGCAACGTAAGCTTTTAGCCCGTCTACTTGGTTTTGTCCCACACTTTTGGAGAACCTCTGGCTCAGTTTAGACCCAGGGGGGGAAAAGAGAACATTTCTTTTGTTTGCCTCCATCCTTTCTCTGACTATTTGTCCCTGTAAGAGCAGTGAGCTTCTTTCCAGCATCTGCAGGCTGGATTAGCCAGAGGAGATGGAGCTTGTATTATATCCTGAAGGGGCTTGTACTGTAAAGGTTCACTACAAGTTCCCTCTCCTTGCTTTTCTCCTCCTAAACATACCGCCGACTTGAATGGGAGGATAACTCTTTGTTAACAGGGCAACTATTAACTCACATGGAGTTAATCAGAGTCAGCGGAATGGTGTATGTATTAACATCTGAATGGGCCATAGTCTCCACTCTGGTCTGCTTTATACGGTGGGTCCTCAAAAGGGACAAGGCTTTGCGCTTTAAATACTTCCTACTTGCCAGTATTGGTTTGGCCTGGAAGAGAAAGCTGTGTTTAAAAGTAAACACTTACAGAAAAACGCTTCCTGTGCGTGCTAATGTCACTGTTATCCAGATCCGGGATGCTGGATCCAAAGTAGAAGGATAGTCTTTGATCTTTGACATCCATAAAATGCTCACATCCATTCCTAACACGCAGTAAAAAGAGGATTCTGTCTTTAAAATCACAGCCAGTGACTGCCGAGAGGAGCGTTTTGGATTTCTTTCTAAAAATGGACAGAGCGGTGTTTAATTGCAAAAATATTCCGGAGCATAAATGTGCCCGCGCCCTCCCGCTCTGTTCCTCTCTTTCCTCGCTGACAGCAGTGCTAAGCCCTGGCTGGTCAAAGACAATGTGTTCTGTCTTTGTCTGAGCCTTAGGTACACAGATAGCGTTGACCTCTTCATTCAGACCCCTGGCCCGCCGAACAGGAGGAAACACTAATTAACATCTTACAGCTCTCATTTGTTCTCAACACCACTGGAGAAGCAGAGTGTGAAAGCGGCTGTGCGTAGTTGCATGCGTGTGTGTGTGTGTGGTTACACATAAAGCGAGTAAACTAGTTATCTAGGAGAGTTATGGTGACGTGCTATGCTCTTTTTTGCCATCTTTCTGAAACTAACATTCTTCACGTCTTTTTACAGAAAGCCTCTTCCAGAAGCTTGACCCCAGTTCAGTCTCCTGCAGAAGTTGCAGCTCAGGACGTCACAGAGGATTAGACGAGGACGTTAATGTTGTGTAAATTTCCCAAATGTCTATAAGGTATCAGCTCCTCTGTTCTCCTCTGATTAGCTCGGCATGGTCTATTTGCTAAACCGGTGGCCCCGTCCTCTCGAAGGCCTCGCTTATTTGTTCTTGATCATTTTATTGAGTCGCTGGATTGTTGTCGGGGGAAAGTAAAGCTGATGTGGAAACGTAGACTTAGTGGGATTTATCCATGGGAGTGAAAAGGGCCTTTTCTCTGGTTTTGTTGGTTTAAACCTTGTCTTACCACCCACCCCCCCTTCCACCCACCAGCCTAAAAGCTTTTGACATCTTCATCTAGTTCACAGTGGGCAGGCTTTGTTTGCTCTTGTCAGGAGAGCGGATGGGGTTTTGCCCCTGTGAGCCTAGTGGCACAAGCGCAGGACTTTGCCGTGGACGAAAAGGGAAGGGGGTTGGAGGGGGCGGCTTCTCCGCTCCAGCTCGGGCCAAAAGCGGGGCGCTTCCCTCCACCCCCCCTCCTCTTTCAGATCCCCACAATATGGTCATTGTCCGGTGGTGAATAACGTGGCCACTCCGGCGATGTGGGCCGCTTCTCGGGCTTTGACTATGAACCAGATTTCTTTCTTCAGCGTGAAAGAAGTCTAATCCATGTAAATATGGGGATTCTGTAGATAGGGCTTTAGCCGTGGAGCAGAGGAGAGGGTTGTGGGGGGGGGGGTGAGAGGGAGGGTCAGCAATTTAACCTTTGACCTGACAAATAAGGAGCATGAAAGTTCCAGAATTGGCAGACAAAAAGAGGCTCCCGCGGCTGATTGAGTTTTCTTTGTGCCGCTCCGCTGTACGAGGATGACTGACAGATGACATGTTGTGAAGACGAAGACGTGTGTGACTGCTGGGTGCATCACTGTACATGCAGCACATGTACAGAGGTGAGGAAACAGCTAATGCCGTTTGTAAAGCATTCGGTCAAACCTAAAGCGCGCGGACGATCTGGCCGATGCCAAACTATGATGTCAAGAGTCTGTTTTCCCCCAACGCCTGTATCTTGCACACTTAAAACAGTTTTAGTGTTCTTTGAATATAACGTTCCAGAAACCCCCACAAACACGCAACACCCAAATGTCACTTGTAAAACATCAAGGGAGTCATAACGTAGCTGGTAAAGACACAAAACATTGCCGTTAGCCCTGACGTGTGATATCGCTACGTTTACAATGGTGCTTGGAGAAAAATGCCCCCTTCTTCTTTTTAAATCTGTTTTTAAGGTATGTATGCAAAATTACAGGAAAAAAGATTTTAATAACTAAAACAAATTATGTGAATATAAATGCATGGAGAAAACCCCCCATCTTTTTTTTAAAACAATTTTAACACTTTTCTTTATATATGTACATGCAAAACTACAAAAAAAAGTTTTAATAGCTAAAATAAAATAATCAAATATAAATTTAATTCATTCAAAATACCCCATATTTATTATTATTATTATTATTATTATAAAATTATTATACTTTTTTTTTTTACAGCTAAAACTAAATATTTGAATATAGATTATATAAATTTGCATATAGTGAAATGAAAATAGTCATACAGGTGTATATTTAATGATCTCATAAATTCAGTTCATTCAAAATACCACTTCTTTTTTATGTTCTATTATTATTTTTCTGATATGTACAGTATGGAAAATTCCAAAAAAGTATCTATTTTTTGACTGCTAAGACAAAATATTTGAATCTAGATTATATAAATTAGAATATAGTGAAATTAAAATAGTCATATAGGTGTATATTTAAAAATCTCATAGATTTAATTAATTCAAAAAATCCCTTCTTTTTTATTTCTTCTTATTATTTTTTGATATGAACAGTATGTAAAATTACAAAAAGTATCTATTTTTTTTACAGCTTAAAAAATATTTGACTATAGTAAAATTAAAATAGTCATACAGGTGTATATTTAATGATCTCATGTTTACATCACATGTATGTTAACATTAGTTAAAATGACACAATGTTGGTCAGTTGTGCTAATTTGTAGCTCATTTTCAACTTATTGGTATTATTATTTATTTATTATTTATTTTTCCATGTGCAAAACTCAAAAGAAGATATTTTGCAAAATGTTGGTGTCCAAAAAATCCTGGACCACCTAATGGCTTTCATTGTTGACCAAAATTGTTCTTCAGAATATTTTGTTTTATGTTTTCCACACTAGAAATAAAGTTTTGGGTGAGCAAACAATGATAGAATTTAAATTTTTGAATGAACAGTCTCTTTAAAATTGGCAGGTAATATGGTTGCAAACACCCAGGTAGCTGTTCATTGAATCTCTGACTAAAACCTGTGTGTGTGTGTGTGTGTGTGTGTGTGTGTGTGTGTGTGTGTGTGTGTGTGTGTGTGTGTGTGTGTGTGTAAGTGACCCCACCTTATCCAGACCTGTTCCTTTCATGACTTCCTTCCTGCTTTTAGGGTTTTATCGTTTCCTCTAGGAGAAGACCATTTAAGAGGGCTGTCTGATCGGTTCTTGTGCGATACGTGTACTAGATCAATCAATTAGGGTCTGTTCTAATGTACTTTAAATGTAGACACATATCTGGTGTTGTCTGAATGCCCTTTTTTAATTGATAAAGCATCATTGCAAGCTTGTAATCTAACTTTGCTGGACAAAACGCAGAGCTAAGAGCGTGTGTGCATCGGTGTGCGTGTTTGTGCATGAGAGAGCGTGTTTGTGAGCGCCTTGATTGGCTTGTATGTTTTCTTTTCCTTTCATGTGTTTTTAGTCTCCAGTGCTTTGTTCCTTTTATAATTACAGCAGTGTTCTCCTCCGAGAGCTCTGGTTGCCGCGGTGAGGAGCGCACACACATACGCACACACTCCCTTCTCTCCTGCAAATACCCATTAACGTGTAGAACGAAAGCTGTCTGTTTATACCTTTTATACAGGGGCACAATTAAAACAGAGCAAGATCAAAAAGATATTGAAGTTTTCTTTTGGGGGGATATGGTTCAAAAATGCAGATTTAGATATTGATGGCAAGACTTTTTTTAATCATTAGGGAGACGATGATCGTTAAAGCTACCTCAGCAATTCAGTGCGCACAAACTCATACTGCCCCTCTTTAAAGAATCGTGTATAAGATTGTGTACGTACTTTTGTTAGCAATTGGAGTTGCAACAATAATGGCTGTTTTCAAACAGGTTTCCATCGAACACGCCATTGGTCAGACAAACAGAAAGCCCCGCCCCAAACTCACGCCATTGGCTGAGCCAATTGTGCTGCATATCAAGATGTTCAAACAAACAAGTGCAAGGTTTCTGAGAAGTTAATCTAAGCACTTGTTTATAGTTGTTTCAGCATATGAATCTGACAAACATCGAAAAAAAAAGCTGCAGACTTTTAAGAGATAATCTCCGGAATGAATAGTAAGGCAAAACGCTACAGGCAAAAACATTGTTTTTTCATGCACTAGTCAGTTTTGAGGTTTTAAACTAGTGGGCAGAAAACATCCAAAATTCGCATTTAAGTTTTTTATATTATTGCATTTTATCTATTTGCATCTGTACACTGTAAAAAACAAACAAAAAAAAACAACAAAAAAAAAGCGTAAAATTTACAGTAAAAAAATGGCAGCTGTGGTTGCCAGAATTTTACCGTAAAAATAGAGTAACATTGTTTTAAGTTTTACAATTTTTAACTTACATTCACATTTAAATACCGTAATTTCATTAACTGATATGATGTTAATATACCAACCAATTGAAGTACTGAAATCTGTTTTATATCTCTGTAATACAAAGCCCATCACAAGCAGCTTTTAAATATTAGCATACATAGAAGGTGCACAGTGTCATTCACACAAACAGTAAACATGGTAACACAATGCAGTAGACATTAATTTAACAATGTTAGATGTTACATACAACCCTAATGTACAAAACTGCTAAGAAAAAACTAAGAAGAAACGAGCCATTTCATTAAAAAAATCTTCAAATTTGAAATGTACCGCAGGGAATTCTGTGAATGTCAATTTACGGTTATTCACTGTAAATTATATGGGCTGTGTCCGAAAGCTCTAAAATGCTGCCTTCAGAGGCAGCATTCCAAGACAGAAAGGCATCAAGGCACGTCCGAATTCAAATTCTACTTCACTTCCTGTCTCCGGAGGTACCTTCTTCAGATAGAATTTTGAAGCCAGCATAGATGTATCCTTCGCAGCCTTCGAATTCCCACAATCCTGTGCATGTGCGTTATATAGGCTATATAAATAAAGATATTCTGATGAAATTAGACTTGTTACTTTATATAATAGATGAGATCTTGACCATGGTAAACAAATGAATAGTAAATAAGAATAATATTTACAATATGCTACCAATAATAACAAAACAGCCACTAATAACAATGACCTGTTCTGCAATATTACTTGCATTAGTGCTTTTACTTTTTTAAGCAAAAAGTAGCTGCCATTCTCAGTAGTCTTCTCCGACGCACAGACCTTCGGTGGGTAATGACATTGAGGTCTTTATGTATTATTAAAGAATTTATACATAACTGGATAAGATCGTTTTTTTTCCCAAAATCTACAACTTAACCGTTTGGTAACCTAGCAATGGCGTTACGTTCTGCTGCCTCTAAAGTCTGAAGCCAGCCATGGTCTTTTTCACTTCCAATAATGGTATACTACTGTAAAATTACATGCAATGTTCAATATGGTTTTTCACCATATATAGTAGGGGAACTTACCGTTAACCATTTAACAGTTTTTTTACTGTAGCATTGTTACAGTCTTGTACCGTTAAATTCACAGTAATTTTTTACAGTGTAACAAACAACCCTAATGTACAAAACTGCTAAGAAAAAACTAAGAAGAAACTAGTTATATCAACAAAAAACATCAAATTTGAAATGTTACACAGGGAATTCTGGGAATGTCAATTTTACAGTTATTCACTGTAAATTTTATGTTCTTTTTCCACTTGTGAAAATGTTATTCTACCGTAAAATTACATGCAATGTCAAATACAGTTTTTCACCGTATATGGGGAACTTACCATTAACCATTTAACCGTTTTTTACGTTAGCATTTTTACAGTCTTTTACTGTTAAATTCATAGTAATTTTTCAAAGTGTAGAGGTTAATTAGAATACATAACTTTAATCAATTTTCTTAAAAAAAAAAAAAAAAAAAAAAAAAGAAAGAGAGAGAGAGGTTTTTTATTTTATACATTTTATTTCTAAAAACATTGTGAATTTTTACAATTATTTTATTTTATTTTATTTCTTGCTGTTAACAGTATTTTCTGATTTATGGACTGAAACAAAGAGATAGCCAAAATCCACATACATAAAAACCTTTGACTTGAATATGAAACAAGAATTTTGAGCCTGGCTTTATTCAATGTTCAGATTGCATCATTTACATATTTAAACATAACATTTCACAAAGCTTTGTATTGTGAAATCTATTAGTTACTTTTGCTTATCCTGTTCACCTAGGCTGTCTTGCATTAACTAGTAGCTGAAGTATTGTATTTCAAAGTATCAGATTAATTAAAAATGTTTAACAAGCAAGTATAAGCGGATGTGGGATTGATGTCTGTAGGATCAAATTCGTTTGTCACACTGGGGCCTCTGAATGAAATTAGCACGTGCTTTACGGTAAGTAAGCGTGACTCTGTTGCATCTCTCAGTGTGGGTTTGATGACTGATCCAGACCTCTTATTTTATTCCAGGAGTCAGTGGTCTTGGCTTCTCTGCTCTGGTGTGTGACGGCCTGGGGAACCGCCAACGTGGAGTTGTCCTCCTTCAATTCACACTCATCTCCCCTGCCTCACGGGTGTGAAATTATAAGCTCCGAGGACTCCCTCATTCACATTTTACAAGACTCCAGGTTATTAGCCAAACAAGGCGTGCATACACTTCCCCGGTGCCACAGTTTTCACAGTGGAGGATTTGGACCTTTATTCTCATTCGCCCCCTGTTTTTTCACCTCTCTACCCTCCTCATTTATGTCCGTCTCTCTCGGGCGAGGTGTTACAACAGCCTGACGTGAAATAGGGTTTGACTTGAGTGAAAAATCGGGGCCGAGATCGTGCCCCCCTTTCCGTCCGTCCTCTCCGCTGCTCTCTCCTGCCTCGCACCTTTCATATGCACTTTCATTTAGATCTCTCTCAGAACAAGGGAAAATGGTTTTTGCCACGTCCATTTGTTCTCGAAAGAGGAGACAAATTACAAATGTGCTCACGAGCCTTTGTACTTGAAATGGCTTTTTCATACGCGGAGAGGAAACTGATGAAAAGCGTCGAGCACATCAAAGTGGTTTGACGCCGGGGCCGATTGAAAGGTTTCGAAAGTTTCGCCCTATCGCAGGTCGCCCCACTCTCTTTCTAGTCCGATTTTAGTTACGGGCTCATTTGAATTAAGCTCGCCCGTCAATTAGCGTGACTTTTACCCTGGCTTGCCGGACTTCAAGGGCGCAGAACTTTCCTAGCGCCGCGTGTTGTGTGAAAGCCTGGCATGCTGTTTCCTTCCTTTTACCAGCAGCTCGTAGGAAATGGTTAATGGCCTGCGTTTGGCAGGATGGGGGGGATTGGAGAGGTATTTTACGGGGAGTAGAAAAGGGGGATGTGTGTGCGTGTGTGTGTGTGTTTGGGAGAGGGGGGTAACAATGAGGAGGGCAGTATAGGTGACAGGTGAGTCAATCAAAATTAAAACATATGCTGCCCTACCCAAGACCAGATGCTTTGGGAGAGGGCGGGTTCTGCGTGTGTGTGTTTGAGACAAAGACGGAGTGAGTTTGTGTGTTAGTGTGTGTGTGAGAATAGGACAGAGAGAGTTTTTGTTTCTCAACTAGCTGCGTGGGGGCTGGTTTGTGCCAGGGGAGGCGGTATATACGTAGAATTAAAACTCGTAAAAACATTGACTGCAGCCTCTGAATCACATTTCCTTCATGACAGAAGGCTGAATGTGGCCTTTATGGCATGTGTATTGTTTTTCCATTTTTAATGCCTTTAGTGGGTCTGATAAAAACCGAATGTTGACTTAAGGCAAGACACTACAGGCAAAAACATTGTTTTTTTTAATGCACTGGTCACTTTTGAGTTTTAGAGCTATTTGGCTGCTCATAACATGTTGTTTCAGACAAGTGCAATAAAAACAAACAAAATGCACTTTTAAGGCTTTCTTTTATTGGACTTGCAAGTTTGTGCATTATTAATTAGATAATGCATCATTTGCATATGCATATGCAAAATGTTTGCAATTCTTAATATAATCAACTAAGGAAATAAGACAATATCGATGTTTAATTTTTACTTTATTCACCTTGGTTGCTTGCCTTAATGCAACTGTCTTTTTTTTTATTAACTTAATTGCTATGGTTAAACTTTTAATATTAGTTAAACTAGACAATAATTGAGTATATAAAACAATATTTTCTGTAAATTCTTTTCATAGAATGTGACATGCAAGGTAGCGCAGTATTGATACATCTTAGAAATGCTTGTTTAGGTTCTAAACCTAATTTATTCAGCCTGAACTTCTTAACATGCAGTGTGATTGCTTTTTGGTCAACTCTGTGCTTAATTTCTTTAAAAAACTTAAGATTAATCTTTGGAAATCTCCCATAGACTTCCCATAGATTCGACAATGATAGAATGTTAAATTGATAGTGACATCATCATTATAATATTTGCATAATCACTCTCACTAATCACTCAGACTATTCTTTATTTTCATATCAGTTTGCATGCTGAATTGTGATTGGTCTTGTTTTCCTAAGCTTACCTAAATCTATAGGTGCGCTCACAGCAGGTGTTGCATTCATATGCATGCAAACACAGTAGGTGAACTTTGACTAAACAATGGTATATTTTAACATTTCTTAATTAATACTGGTGCATTATTGATTGAGTAAAAATGAAAAGTGCATGCCATCGTATCCCATATTTGATGTGCAAAATGAAATTTAACATTTTCATATCCTAATATTACTACACGTGCACAATTATTTTGCTGCCTTGCAAGAGCTGCTGTTTCCTTTAGGAAATGCAAATTTAGTTGCTAGCAAGTATAGCGTTATAGCATGCGTGTTATTTTTCATAATGCAAGTTATAAACTTACTTAAGGCTATGTGAAGAATTTTGGACAAACGATATTTTTGCAATTGCATACTTCCTACACTCTCAGAAAAAAAGGTACAAAAACTGTCAACATTTAGTTTTTCCAGCAATACTTTCTTTAGAAATTGGGTTTGTTTTCCTAAGCTTATACCTAAATCTATGTGCGCTCACAGCGGGTGTTGCATTCATATGCACACAAACACAGTAGGTGAACTTTGACTAAACAATGGTATATTTTAACGTTTTGAATTTAATACTAGTCTTTGGATGCAATGTTGACTGATTAAAAACAAAAAGTGCATGCCATCATATCCCATATTTGATGTGCAAAATGAAATTTAACATTTTCAAAGCCTATTACTACACTTGCACATTTATTTTGCTGCCTTGCAAGAACTGCTGTTTCTTTTAGGAAATGCAAATTTAGTTTTTTAGCAACTATAGCATAACATGCATGGCATTTTTCATAACACAGGTTATAAACTTACCTGAGACTACTTGAAGAATATAAACAAACAATATTTTTGGCATTGCATATTTAACTTCCTACACTCACAGAGTTAAGGTACAAAAGCTGTCAACATTTAGTTTTTCCAGCAATACTTCTTCTCAAATTGTTTTTTTTTTTTCCTAAACTTACCTAAATCTATAGGTGCGCTCACAGCGGGTATTGCATTCATATGCACAGAAATACAGTAGGTGAACTTTGACCTAACAATGGTATATTTTAATGTTTCAAAATTAATACTGGTATTTAGATATGCATTACTGACTGATTTAAAAAAAAAAAAAAAAAAAAAAAAAAAAGTGCATGCCATCATATCCCATATCCGATTTATTTCAATTTTTTTTTTTTTTTTTTACATTTTCAAAGCCTTACTACACTTGCACATTTATTTTGCTGCCATGTAAGAACTATTGTTGACTGATTAAAAACAAAAAGTGCATGCCATCATTGCCCATTCATAACTTTCTCAAAGCCTAGTGTGCCTTTAATTTGCTGCCTTATTAGCTCTGCTGTTTCCTTGAGGAAGTGCAAGTTTAGATGACAGCAATAGCATTATAAAGCATGCATTATATTTTTCATAACACAGGTTATAAAATTACCGCTTGAAACATATAAACAAACAATATTTTTACACTTGCGTATTTAACATCCTACATTCTCAAAAAGAAAAAGGTCACTAGGGAGGTGACCTACACTCTCAGAAAAAAAGGTACAGTTCTGTCGCTGGGGCGATACCCTAAGGTACAAAAGTGAAAAGGTACATCTTTGTACCTTACCTACCCCTAAACAGTACATATTAGTACCTTAAAGGTACATATTAGCACCTAAAGTATACATATGGTGTAAATATTATCTTTAGTAACTGTACCACACCAGTGACAACTTTTGTACCTTTTTTTTCTGAGAATGTGCTTGTCAAAACACTTATATGTTCATATATATCACTTCTAAAAACGTTTCTGTTTGTGTCTGGTTTAAAATGAACTGTAAGAGAAGGGATGTACGCCAGTAAGCTAATTAAATGTTTGAGGGGACCATGAGAAGACGAGTGGAGGGCTGAGCAGCTGAGATGATGAAGAGTGTGAGAGTTAAACTGAAAGAGCTAAAAGAAAGAAAGGAGACAGAGGGGATTAAGCTGTGAGAGAAAGAAAAGGGAGGGAGAGGGAGAAAAAGTGTCTATTTGTGTGAGTGTGTGTGTGTGTGTGTGTGTGTGTGTGTGTGTGTGTGAGCGATGTAGTGCACACTGGGAGTTAAGGTCCAACACGACGGCTAAGCTCCTCAGGGGGACTTTGGGCAATATCCTGTTAGAGTGGAATGCAAATCTGTGTGATTGTGACCAGGGGCCTGGCACCGCAGTTCACATACGCACGCCTGCCTCCCTTTCTCACTGTCCTCCTTATCCCATCAAAAGCCCTTTTTACCTGTCAGGTTTTTTTCTCTTGCAAACATTTATAGAAACTGGCATGTTCAGTCCAGGTACCTCCAAAAAAAAAACCCTGCACCGAGCCACCTGATGTAGCACGGTTTAGTGAGGCCCAAGGGGGGCGCCCGTGGCAAGACTGACCTGAATAGTCTTACAAACAAAACTACCGTCAGGATCTTTAGAGCATCTGCAGAAAAAGGGCCATGCATGCCTCTTAAAGGAGTAGTTCACCCAAAAAACAGTTTTCACTGTGTGCTTAAGTGTATTTTATTCCTAAACCTCATTTATTATATGGATTGCCACTCACTGTGTACTTTTGTCTTGTTTTCCATTACAAATATCTAAGTATTCTTAAATCAAAATACATTTATCTAAGAAGTAAAATGACTTAAGATAGGCCCTTAAGTCTTGTTTTCTGAAAAATGCGTGAAAGTTAAGTGGGCTTATGCTTTAAAACAAGAAAAATAGCAAGAAAAGTAAACTTAATTCAAAGGGAAAACAAAATTATTTTTATTATCCCAGATATTTATTATGCAGGTATTATTTGTTGTTTTAAGCAAAAATTCATACAAGTTTGAATATATATTTTTTATTTATTTATTTATTTTTTTTTTTAGAAAACAAGATATAATATTTTAAGTCATGTTGCTTCTCATAAATGCTTATCAGTTTAAGATACAGTATTTGAATAATTTTTTTGATTTATTTATTTTTTTTTTTGGTAACAAAGTCAGAAAAAAAGAATATTAAGAAAATACTAAGAATAAAAGTATATAGTAAGAAAGCTTTTATTTATTTATTTGTTTATTTGATTACTTGTTTGTTTATTTGTTTGTTTGTTTGTGCAGAATGACTACGGTCTAATGAGCTCCAAAATGACAAAAAATCCATGAAAGTATTTACTGTGACAACACTGAAAAAATGGTGTAATTTCCACTATCACTGTAAAAAGTGATATGCTGACTTAACTTAAAAAAAAAATAAAAAAATTGAGGAAAGCGTTGCCCTATAATGTAAATAATAATAATAATAATAATAATAATAAAAATAAAGTAAATATATAGTAAGATTTAATTACTATACAGTATATAGTAAGAACATTTTTATTTATTTACTTATTTACTTTGTTTGTTTGTTTGCTTGTTTGTGCAGAATGATTATAGTCTAATGCAGTGTTTCCCAACCCTGTTCCTGGAGGCACACCAACAGTGCACATTTTGGATGTCTCCCTTATCTGACCAATATATTTCTGTTCCTCGAGTCTCTAATAACGAGATGATGAGTTGATTCAGGTGTGTTTGATCAGGAAAAGTTGGAAAATGTGTAGTGTTGGTGTGCCTCCAGGAACAGGTTTGGGAAACACTGGTCTAATGAACTCCAAAATGTATTAATAATATATTAATAATATTAATAAAAAAATATTAATAATAATAAAAATAAAATAATAAAAAAATAATAAAAGTATTTAATGTGACAGTGAAATAAATGCTTATTGGTTTAAGATACAGTATTTATTTATTTATTTATTTATTATTTTTTTGTAACGAAGTCGGAAAAAATAATGCTAAGAAAATACTAACAGTAAAAGTATATAGTAAGAAAGCTTTTATTTATTTATTTATTTACTTGTTTGTTTTTTGGTAACAGAAAGAAGAATACTAAGAGTAAAATATATAGTAAGAAAGCTTTTATTTATTTATTTATTTATTTACTTACTTACTTACTTATTTACTTGTTTGTTTGTTTGCTTGTTTGTGCAGAATGACTATAGTCTAATGAGCTTGAAAATGACAAAACAAATCCGTAAAAGTAGTCCATATGACAACACAGAAAAAAATGTTGTAATTTCCACTACTAAATTTCACAAAAAAAGACAACATGTTGAATTTAACATGACATTTTAAAGTATAAAGGGTGAAATAGTATTTTCTTGTAAAAAAAAAAAAAAAAAAATCCCCAATAATCTATAAAATAGTTTTTAAAGTGTATGTGCTATATTCTAAGTCTTCTGAAGTCATAATATTTGTTTTGTTGTTATTTTTTATTGTTTTTTTTGTGAGGAAGAAGCCTAAAATGTAAGTTTTTGTTTGCCGAATCTCTTCCACTCCACTGTGACTTTCAAATTTTATATGCTATTGCATAATCAGACCTTTTTCTAAAAATTTTTTGTCATTTTAGCAGCTTGTCAGCCCTTGATCAGTCCAGGCTTTTATTGCATGGAAAAGCGCAGCATGAGCATCCTTCAAAAGTGCTTTGCACCAACATCAAGTGAAAGATTTTTGGCTGAGCAGAGCCTTACTTTTATTGCATTTTTGTTGTCTTATTTCTCACATTCTGTCATTTTAGTGCAATTAAGTAAAGCTCTTAAAGCTCAGATCTGTTGCGTGGTTTGTGACTTTTCACTCCGGAGGTGTTTGCTGGGGTCCGTTCCAGGCTGGAGTCTGCTTTAGGTAACGAATAAAAAGCCGAGACATTTTCATCTGTGGTTGATATTGTTCAGTCATCTTAGTCATGCTTTCCTCTCCCACGTCTTCGTGAGTCACGCCGGCTCTTTTTTAGGTCACCCTCTCATTTAAATGACCACCAGGAAGAAGTGGGAACCCGGCGGTTTACAAACGGACGTTTATGCGGAGGAAACGTTGCTGTTTTTTATTAGAAAATACCAAAGGAACCGTCTGGGACGCTCTTCAGAAGAGTTGAGAGGCTCCGTTTCAAAGGGCCTCTCCGCTGGCAAACTCTGATAGGAACTGATCTCAAGTGCATGTTGGGAAACATGTTTGAGTCTAATGGGTTAATTAGCTCCGAGTGTTGCTCTGTCTGCTGAGATTTAGTCTGCCGTTGCAGCCAATGTCGTAACATGACTGTTTAAGGGGGCTGATCTCTGCTTTAAAGCAATATTCTGGGTTAAATACTTCAGTTTTGTCAACGGCATCTGAGACGTGCTGCTGATTTACACGTCCCTCAGTAACACACTTACAGGACTTAACCAGAGCCTACAGAATTATTTTTGCTATATCATATAATACATTTTTTTTTAAGTGTTATTGAAGTAAAGTATATCAAATCAGTTTCATATGCACACAAGCAATGACTTCGAAACAGTGTAGTGGTTGGACGTTCATTTGTGCTAATTAGTAGATGAAGCTGGATGAACTTTTTTGAGTTATTGGCATATTTTATTTCATATAAACAGTGCTTTTTTAAATAGTTATCAAATGTTTATACCAAATCTGTCTCATATGAACACATGCAATGACTGAAATATTGCAGTTGCACATTTATTTGTGCTAATTAGTGGATGAATGTTTGCGTTATTGATGTAATTTGTTTCAGGTTAACAATGCTTTATGGATAGTTGTCAAAATCAAATGAATCCCACACAAACACATGCAATGACTTCACTAAACTAACTAACTAAAAAACTAAAATAAATAAAATAAAAAAATAAAATAAAATAAAATAAAATAAAATAAAATAATGAATGAATAAAAAAATAAATCCATTAAAATATCTGTAACAAAAATATATATATATATATTACACTTTCTTAAGAAGTACAATAACTTAAGAGATTAAGTTTTGATTTCTGAAGGAAAAAAATCATAAAAATTAAGTTAGTTGATGCTTGAAACGAGAAAATATCTAAGAAAAATAAACTTCTGTTCTCCCCTTTTCATGTTTTAAGCATAAACTAAATTTTGATCAAACATTGGGCCCTGTTTACTGTAAAATTTATGAAAATTAAGCAGGTTTATGCTTAAGACAATAAAATAAAATAAAATAAAATAAAACAATGAATAAATGAATAAATAAAAAATCTATCCATTAAAATATCATTAAAAAAAATCTAAAAATCAAGTTACACTTTCTTAAGAAGTAAAATAACTTAAGACATTAAGTTTTGTTTTGTGAAAGAAACAACAAAAAAAAAAAAAACATAAAAAAATAAGCAAGTTAGTTGATGCTTGAAACAAGAGAAAATATCTTAAAAAAAAAAAAAAAAAAACTCTTTTCCCCTCTTCATGTTTTAAGCATAAACTCACTTAATTTTTGATAAGATATTCAGCACTGTTAACTGTAAAATTTATCAAAATTAAGCAGGATTATATAAAATAAAATAAAATAAAATAAAATAATGAATAAAAAAAATCAATCCATTAAAATATATATTTTTTTTAATCTAAAAATCAAGATACACTTTCTTAAGTACAATAACTTAAGTCATTAACCTTTGTTTTCTGAAGGAAAAAAAGTTAGTTGATGCTTGAAACAAGAGAAAATACCTAAGAAAAGTTTTGAATAAGATTTTAGGCACTGTTAACTGTAAAATTAATCAAAATTAAGCAGTTTTATGCTTAAGTCAATAAAATAAAATTAATAAGTAAATAAATATAGAAAAATAAACTCTAAGGAAAACAGGACTATTTTTCTGTTTATCCCTTTTCTCGTTTTAAGCATAATCTTATTTAATTCTGATAAGATATTAAGTCTTGTTTACTGAAAAACGTGCCAAAATTAAATGAGTTTAAAACAAGAGAAAAAAAAAAGAGAAAAATAAAAATAAAATATTTGGGAAAAAATAGCTGTATTTCCCCTCCCCCCCACCTTTTGCTTAGCTCCTCCTTTATGCAAGCATAAACTCACTTAATTTTGAACTTTTTTTTTTTTCAGTATACAAGACAGTATCTTAGTTTATTTCTGCAGTGTTTGAAACAGTTAGAGCAGTTGCACATTTAACATTCATTTATGCTAATTGAGTTTAAATCATTTTTCGTGATCAACAGCTGCTGCTCATTGAGCTTTATTGCATTTAACCACAGAATATTGCTTTAATGAAATGTTGGTGCACATTTATACTTTTCCCCTCAGTTTGGTATTTGTTTGCTCTCGTTTTGCGTTTGTTTTTAAATTAGCGCTCGCCACGCCGCAGTTAATTGGATTGAGCCGCAGAATCCCAGATTTGGAGCTGTACTCCAAACAGAAGCACTCTTCAGTGTTGACTTGGTAATTCGGTCCAGCTCTGTATGGTTTTGTATGGTCTCTGTTGCAAAACAGCAGCAGCACTCCAGGCCCTCAGCCCCTGAAAGGAAGCCCAGGGCCATGCTGGTTAGTGCAAACTCCCTGAGGATCAGAGCAGGAAGAAAACAAGCCGAGAGAACATCCTCTGGTGTGATTGACACGGCGCTGGCTTGTCAGCTCCAGTCTGCTTGTGTCTAAAGAGATGGCTTGGGAAAATCAGTTGAATGAAAACACACCATGTGCAATGTTTAGCTTGTTTTTAACCAAATGCACTGCTCTGTGCAATAAAAAAGTAAGGGATGCACTGCATCGGCCAGCTGCAAGTTGGAGTTTTCGCAGTCAGCTTAATCATCTCCTTCTTCTCTGCATCCTACAGTTTCCACACAGTTCAGAGACGCCAACGGCCGACGCTCCCTGTGTTACACGGGTTGCTTGGAAACCAGCGCATAGGGAGCGTGTAGTGCAACACACAGAGGCACAGGATGCAGTACGTACAGAAAAACACACGCTTAAAGCCCACGTGTGGACAGCGTCCTCCAGACGCTCATGAAGATGTCCCACAGACTTCGGTTCAGTCAGTGTCTGCTGGATTTTTATAGTGATGGAGATTGTCCGTCTCTTGGTAACAAGTGCACCATTGTGATGTGATGTTTCAGTTTAAAAATGAATTATGCACTCATAAGAATGTAGACTGAGAAGACAATTAGTGTGAATTTACTTAAAGGAGAAGTCCACTTCCAGAACAACAGTTTACAAATAATTTACTCACCCCCTTGTTATCCAAGATGTTCATGTCTTTCTGTCTTCAGTATACTTTGTATACTTTTTAAGCACAGCAGCTCGTGTAGCACAGGCTCTGGGTTGCACGTCCACGATGCTACGAATTAGTGATGGGTCGTTCTTGATTAGTATCTGTGGGACAACTAACCAATCACAGCACATTTTGGTTTTCGGAAGACGGGCCTTCATTAAACCCAGAACTAATCGAGCCATTTGTGCCAGGCTGGGAGTAATGTATTGTAATAATGTAAATTATGTTAAAAATTATGCGTTTTTCGAACCACCAAGCATGAAAGTATGTTCTAGTACACCCCCAAAACAAAATCAAAACTTTATAAAAAAGCATAATAGGACCCCTTTAAATTTTTAAGTTCAGTCAACTCAAAAAAGTTTAGTCAACTTGAAATGTTAAGTTGTACTAAGTGACAGCTTAGATATTTGAGTTGATTCAACTTAAAATTTTAAGGCAGCTGGGTAACTTACTTAGGTTTTAAGTTTAACAAACCAATTTTTTTAAGTCAACTCAAATATCCAAGTTGTCGCTTAGTACAACTTAACATTTCAAGTTGACTATTAAACTTATTTGAGTTGACTGAACTTAAAATTTTAAGGCAGCAGGGTAACAAATTATTTCAGTCAGTTGACTCAATTTGTGTTTTTTTTTTTTTTTTTTTTTTTTTTTTTTTTTTTACAGTGTATGTATATTAATATGAAGAGTTCAGATGCAAAACAAGCTAAATCCATCTTTCATTAAAAAATGAATTTTTATCAGGCTCAGATGTATAGGTTTCTACGTAAGTACTGGTACTTCTGATGTATTTTAGCGAGTTTGAAGAAAAAGTATTTGATGGACGTATAATGTGTGTCAAGAGCATTCACTCAGTATCATTATCTCATTTTTGACCGAGATGGCTTTTATATATATATATATATATAAAAATTTTGTTTTCCTTAAATATATATGTGCATGTGTGTGTGTATATATACACATACTTATCACATATATCACATATATATCACATAGGGGGCAGCTGTGGCCTAACCGTGCCTTGTAACCGAAAGGTTGCGGGTTCGAGTCCCAGGTCCGGCAGGGATTGAAGGTGGAGGGAGTGAATAACCAGCACTCTCTCCACCCTCTATACCACGACTGAGGTGAGTCCCTTGAGCAAGGCACCGTTCCCCCAACTGCTCCCCGGGCACCGCAGCGATAGCAATATGGCTGCCCACTGCTCCGGGTGTGTGTGTGTGTGTGTGTGTGTGTGTGTGTGTGTGTGTTCACTTCTCACTACTGTGTGTGTGCACTTGGATGGGTTAAATGCAGAGCACAAATTCCGAGTATGGGTCATCCTTTCCTTTCCTTAAACACAAACTTTTATTGTGCATATTGTGCATTAATCACGATTTATCCTTTGACAGCCCTAATAAAAATGTGTATTTGCCAGTCATGCATAAATAAAGCAGGTAAGAAACAGGTCAGATTTCTGCACTCAAAAAAAATCATGCCATAGTTTATGAGCTATTTGCAATTTGATTTATTTGATTGAGCTATTTAATTTTATTTAAATAATCCTATTTTCAAAATTTGTTTATTTGAATAGCTTAGAATAAGCATAAATCTGTTCATTGTGAAAACAATTAAATTATTTTGGTTAAAAAGTATGAACCTTAAAATATAACTAGCTGTGGGACAAGCAATATTCATTTAGTTTAAATGTTGAGACAAATTGGATTTATTAATGATAATATATGACCATGGGCCACAACACCAGTCATAAGTGTCATTTTTTTTTAAACTGAGATCTGAAAATCTGTAATCTGAGGGTGCAAAATAAATCAAAATATTGAGAAAGTTTCCTTGTTGTCCAAATGAGGTTCTTAGGAATGCATATTACTAATAAAAAATTAGATCAAAATTAAGTTTTGATGTATTTACAGTAGTAAATTTACAAAATATCTGAATGGAACATGATCTTTACTTAATATACTAATGATTTTTGACATAAAATCAACCCATACATTTTGACCCATACAGTGTATTTTTGACTATTGCTACAAATATATCTATGCTACTTAAGACTGGTTTTGTGGTCCAGGGTCACATAAGTAAACCCGATTGTCAATTAGTTTGTTAAAACTGTAATCCAGATAGATCAGAGTTTTTAATGCAATTCAAACACACAAATATTTCATTTTAAACAAGTTTTGTTTTATTTTATTTTAGAAAAAGTGCCAATTTAAAAAAAAAAAAAAAAAAGTGTTCCCAGAAATTGTGCAGGATTTAAGATGTTTGTTTATTTATGCATGTATTTTTATTTATTTATTTATTTATTATAGTTAAATAGTATGTTACAAATACTGCAGTGTTTATGATTGTTTCATAAATTTTGTTATATTTAGTTGATGTGCATTTTCTCACTTTCATGGTGTCTTAATGAGTCCTTCATTATGTTTTCTTAGGATTGAAGATTGTCATCCGGTTCACTTCCAAACAGTTTTACCTTACAGTCGAGCATCTTATGAACACTTTGCGACCTGAATCGTTCAGCTCAAAACGAGGATTTTGTTCAAAACAAATCATTCCTAACCAATCTATTTTGACCTTTCAACCAGTCAGACCTTTAAAAACATGCCATTAGCTGTAAGAAAGTCTGGACGCTAAAGCAAACTTCTGTGTGCTTGCAGGTTCACACATGCAGCCCCTTCGGGTTGCAGCGTCCCGTGGACGGATCAGAGATGTCATCTGGTTGTCTCAATTTGTGGAGTTTGGACTTTGGCCGGCCTCACCCCCTCCAGCTCAAAGGATAAAGCCGGATCAAGATCACATCCCTTCTAGTATCCATAGGCTCGAGGAGGATAGAGACACTTCCTTCCCGCTCCTCATCCAGTGCAAAGAACGTGAGATGACGAACTGATAAAGGTGAAAGTTGCATTGTTGCAAAGTTGTACCACTTTGTTTGTTGCAAGTGGGTTCAACGAGTTTGCCGCTGTTGACTCGTGAATCATGGGTTTCCAGTAACTAAAAGCAGAAAGATTTCAGTTATTCTTCATCCCTCCAGGGAAAAAACAGACCTTTTTATTTCAACAGCCATCTAATTCACCAGCCCATTGTTATGTTTTTATTTTTTCGTGTATTGCAGTTATTTTATTGCGTCTGTGTATTTGTGTGCTTGTCATAATTACGTCCATAACTAAATCTCCACTTAGAGCAAGTTCTAGCTCCCTCTTTTAATCGAAGGATGTACTGTAATCAGACTTGTGGAGATGTTTTCCTTAATGATGTTTACTTCAAACGGGTTCTAGTTGCTCCAAAATGACTCATAATGATCCTTGGCAGTAAGTTATATTATAGAGGAAATTGAGACTTTAAAGAGCCATTTCAGAGAATGGGCTTTCTGTATTAATCACTGACATTGTTAAAGCATAGCTTCCAGTGAAATGAGCTGTCAGTCCTCCTCTCCTGAACACTAATGGTGGACGCTGGCGTATGAAGTGTTCAAAGTGTGTTATTCTAAAGCGCCGTTTTCCATCATTTAGCTTTTCTCATTAAGACAGTTTAATGTTTTTGTTTCTTTCATTAATGTTCAGGGGTTTTTTTTGTGCACAGACTGATGGGACCTTCATCTCTTCGGCTGTGGCCTTGGAAAGTCGTAGGAGGATTGACCAAAAGTTTTGCAGGTTTGCAGATCTTTGAGGAAGCTTGTTATATAAAATTAATCTACATATCAGAAATGCTGTACTGGTTAATGTCAGGCAGGCCCTTTTATGGTTTTAACATCTGTTGAAGCATCTTCTGTGATTTTTAGGGACACTGATTTCATAACTATACATTATTCAATATGTGCATGTTTATAAAGCACACAATTGCTTTTTTTCCCAAATATACTTTTTGTCCTGCTTCATACATGATGTTTCAAGCAGAATGTAATTTAAAATTGAGTACCTGCATTGCTTAGTATGATTTTAATTAGTAGAATTTGTTTTAAAATATGTAGAAAGATGTAGAAGGTATTTTTCTTGTGCAAAAACACTGTATAAAATACTTGTTTTCATAGACTGTGTCTTATGAGTGTATTTTGTCTCTTTTTTCACTCACTTTAAGAATAAAGAAGTTTAAAAAGAAAACAAATGAGATAAAAAGACAAATGCATTTACAGTCTGTGAAAACAATTTTAATATTTTATAGTGTTGCTCATCTCGTTATAAAGTTTTTTAGGTATTTTAACTGGAAAACAAAACACAAAAAATACTCCGGAATATTTTGAATCTAATCATTGTTTGTCCGGTAATAATCTATGGAGGCTTATTTCCACCATGGAATAAAAAAAAAAGGCAATTGCAACTTTTTATTTCACAATTTGGAGTTTCTTATAATTCTGAGTTTATATTTCACATGTCAGCCCTTTTTTCATGCAATTCTGAAAATTGTGAGATAAAAACTCAGAATTGAAAGATATAAAGTCAGAATTGTGTGATATAAACTCACAATTGCAAGAAAAAGTCAGAATTGTGATTGTGAGAATTAATAAATAAAAACTTTTTTTGTCTTAGATTCAGACTATTTTTCTTGCAATTCTGAGTTTGTATCTTAAAATTCCGACTTTAGCGATTCTGGGAAAATTATGAGATATAAATTCAGTTGCAAGATATAAACTCAGAATTGTGAGATATAAAATCAGAATTTGAAGATATAAGTGAGGAATTGCAAGATATTACATTTAATCAGAATTGTGAGAATTGTTTCTGCCAATGGACAAAAAATAAAAATGGTAACTGCACGACTATTTTTCTTGCAAAGTTTATATCTTCAGAATTTTCTCAAAACTTTGAAAAAATTGTAAGACGCAAACTGTCAGAATTGTGAGATATAAACTTGCAATTGCAAGAAAAAGTCAGAATGATGAGAATTGTTTCCGCAAAGAAATAAAAAAATAAATAAAAATGGGAATTGCAGCTTTTTTTTATCTCACATTCAGACAATGTTTCTTGCAATTCTGAGTTTATATCTTACAATGCAGATTTTTTTCTCACGATCTTGGAAAATTGTGAGATATAAACTCAGTTGCAAGATATAAAGTC
This sequence comes from Cirrhinus mrigala, assembly GCA_036247105.1. Lineage (NCBI taxonomy): Eukaryota > Metazoa > Chordata > Actinopteri > Cypriniformes > Cyprinidae > Cirrhinus > Cirrhinus mrigala. Next base: position 35,681,071 of record CM070014.1, read on the forward strand.
AGAATTGTGGGATATAAAATCAGAATTGCAAGATACAAATTAAAAATTGCAAGATATTTTGTCAGAATTGTTTCTGCCAAGGGATAACAAATAAAACAAATAAAAATAGTAACTGCACTATTTTTCTTTATATCTTTTAGTTTATATCTCACAGTTTAGAAATTTTTCTCTAAATTCTGAGAAAATTGTAAGACACAAACTGTCAGAATTGTGAAATATAAGCTTAGTTGCGAGAAAAAGTCAGAATTGTGAGAATTGTATCCGCCAAGAAAGAAAAAAAAAATAAATAAACATGGGAATTGCAACTTTTTTCTCACATTTAGACAATTTTTCTTGCAATTCTGAGTTTGTATCTCACAGTTCAGAATTTTTTTCAAAATTCTGAGAAAACTGTAAGATACAAACTCAGAATTGTGAGACAAACTTGCAATTGCAAAAAAACTTTGTGAGAATTGTGAAGAATTGTATCTCCCAGATAATAATAAAAATGGAAATTTCTTGCAATTCTGAAAAAAAAAAGAGATGTCAACTCACAATTGCAAAATATAAAATATGAAATGTGAGATATAAACATCTAATTTTGAGAAGAAAAGTCAGAATTGTAAGATATAAATTCGCAACTGTGAGAAAAAAAAAATGTCAGATTGCGACTTTTTAATCAGCAGAACCTGCTCTGTCTTGTCTGTCGGTGTGTTGTCAGTTTTCTCTTTTCTCCGCGACGTATTTTTCACTGCATGAGAGCATGAGAACATGAGAACGCATTGTTTGTCAGACATAGCAACAGTAACTAAGGAGGGTGGGTTTTTGCAAAACTATCTTATATTATCTTATTATGATTTTTTTATAATTCTTCTTTTGTTCTTCTTTTATAATTCTCTATAGGGTTTATATCTCACACGTCAGCCCTTTTTTTTTGCAGTTCTGTGAAAATTGCGAGATTTAAAACTCAGAATTGAAAGATATATATATATGTCAGAATTGTGAGATATAAACTTACAATTGCAAGAAAAAGTCAGAATTGTGAGAATTGTTTCCACCAAGAAATAAAAATTGGAATTGCAACTTTTTAAACTCACATTCAGACTATTTTTCTTGCAATTCTGAGTTTATATCTTACAATTCAGTCTTGATTTTGGGAAAATTGCAAGATATAGACTTGGAATTTTACTTGGAAACTTGCGAATTTTGGGATAAATTCAGAATTGCAAGATTTAAATTAAAATGGCAAGATATGTTGTCAGAATTGTGAGAAGTGTTTCTGTCAAGGGATAAAAAATAAAAATGGAAATTGCAGGACTTTTTTTTTTTTTTTTTTTTTTTTTTTTTGCTTTGAGCTTATACCTCATAATCCAGAACTTTTTCTCAAAATTCTGAGAAATTTGTAAGATACAAATTCAGAACTGTGAGATATAACATAGAGATAAGACATAAAGAAAAGAAAAAGAATTGTGAGATTGTGTTTGTGCCAGGTAATAAACAAATAAAAAATAGAAATTCTCAATTCCTGCAATCCTGAGATGTCAACTCTCAAATGCAAGATATAAACTTCCAATTCTGAGAAGAAATGTCAGAATTGTAAGATAAATTCACAACTGTGAGGAAAAAAATGTCAGATTGCGACTTTTTAATCATCTCAGAACTGTAAGAAATAAAGTCTACATTGTGAGACATAAACTCAGAATTGTGAGAGAATAAATCAGATTTGTGAGATAAAAGTCAATTACCTTTAAAATAAATTTTTAAAATGTTTTCATTTAATGGTGAAAATAAGCTTATAGTAATCAGATGAAATAAGGCAGTTCATACCAAAACTCGAAACTGAGCAAAACTTATTGATGCACCCACTTGTTTCTAAATGTTTGCTTTGTTTCTTGTTTCCCATCACAGAGCTGAAGATCTGGCGCCCCGGTCCAGGATTAACACAGCAGCCTCTTTTCAGTGGAAGGACTGGTTAAACTCTATGAAATCAGGCAATGAGATTACAGGGCTTGACTTTCCCAAAAGCGCTTACACAGTCTGCTTTAGATTCCCATCTCCATCCCTTTGTCCCGGCTGGCCTCGGCAGTCACCGGTGGCCTCGGCTCTTTACCAAACCAGACTCTCGCTGTTAAACAGCGGCCTAACATAGAACATGTGTTCCTGTGTTGACAACTGCACTTGACGAAGGCGGAGGCTTGTGGGAAAGACAACGTGAGACGGGGGAATTGAAGTCTCGCAGATCTGTCTCCAGATCTGTCACAAAACCAGGGGCTTTGTTTGGGATTTGGATCCGCTGTTCGGAGATCAGCGCTTGGCACGGAGGGTCTGCCGCGCTCGTCAGCTGTTGATTATTGACAGTGTCTCGAGGTGTCATCGAAATGAGAGACATCTGTGTCGAGTAGACGAGCGGTTTGATGCATGTTGACGTGCATGAATATTAATGCATGGCCATAAACAATGATGATATGGGTGAGAGAGAAACATCATGCAAAAACGGGACAAGCCTTGCTCTTAGAGATGGTCTGTTTAGCTCATCTCTGGTTTTGGCCTAGAATCACCACTGACGACTGTTCAGCTTTGGCGCAGCTTGCTGCGGAGACTTGGGACGTCGTGGTTTAATATCAAACTGGAAAGATGCATCTGCATTTAATAACCGCTTATGCTCCTCTTAAAGCGATAGCTCACCCAAAAATGAAAATTCTGTCATTTACTCTCTTCTTGTTGTAAACCTGTATGTTGGTAACCAAACAGTGGACGGTAGCCATTGATACTGTGGAAGTCAATGGCTGTTTTCGTACCAGATACAGATGCAGTCACTTTTGGGTGAACTGTCCCTTTAAATTGTCTTTTAAGTTTTGGATGTAGTGTATGTAAAGCTCAGGATATCCTCATTATGGTTTCAAGCCATGTTTTTGACTTTCCTAAATCGGTGACTCCAGCTCATGTCCCATAATTCCAAGTGTTTTCCTTTGTGTGTTAGTCCCAAATAAATGTCAAAGTCGCTCAGTTCGTATGACATCCAGGAGACCATTAAATGTCTTGAATTGAAACGCAGCTGAGGCAACGTGTGTCACGCAGAGTTCAGATCTGCTGAAGCCCGAGACTCTTAGAGCAACTCGGATTAGTGATTCAGAGAGGACGGAATAAAATTACTTGGTCACATTAATCCATATTATAGAGACAGTTCCTGTACCACAAACAGTAGAGCATAGCACTATAGTAGTGCCAAGGTCGCAGGTTCAGTTCCCAGGGAATGCATTAGTTGATCAAATGTATACTTTGAGGGCAATGTAAGTTGCTTTGGATATAAATGTAAAATGCACCGCTTTTTGTGGCTTTCTGATAAAACTGTGCAAATATGTATATTTAGTCATGTGCATTTTGTACTTTGCTCCCTAGTCTTCCTGTGAACTGTGAACCAAGCTGTTTTCCCCCACAAATTATGCTTTTTGAGTAAAAAATTTCAGGATTTCTCTCCATAGAGTGGACTTCTATGGTGCCCGTGAGTTTGAACATCCAAAATGCAGTTTAAATGTCGCTTCAAAGTGCTGTAAACGATCCCAGCCGAGAAAGAAGAGTCTTATCTAGTGAAATGATTGATTATTTTCTATTTAAAAAAAAAAATGGACAATTTATATACTTTTTAACCTCAAATGCTCATCTTGTCAGGCACTTGGTGTACGGTTCAAGACAGTTAGGGTAGGTCGAAAAACCCCATCTCATTTTGTCCTCCAACTTCAAAATCGTCCTACATCACTGTTTTACCTTTTTTTTGTAAAGGGCGTTTGAGCTTCTTTGCATGTTCACTTTGTAAACACTGGGTCAAACACTTTTGCAGTGATGTAGGATGATTTTTTTTTTACCCTAACTGTCTTGAACCGGAATACACAGAGTACACACAGAGCTAGACAAGATGAGCATTTGAGGTTAAAAAATATATAAATTGTCTTTTTTTTTTGGAAAATAACCATTCGTTTCTCTAGATAAGACCCTTCTTCCTCGGCTGGGATCGTTTAGAGCCCTTTGAAGCTGCATTTAAACTGCATATTGGAAGTTCAAATTCACAGGCACCACTGAAGTCCACTGTATGGAGAAAAATCTTGAAATGTTTTCCTCAAGAAACATAATTTCTTTATGACTGAAGAAAGAAAGACGTGAACATCTTGGATGACAAGGGGGTGAGTAAATTATCTGTAATTTTTTGTTATGGAAGTGAACTTCTAATTTAAGACTATAAGTTAAAGGTTTGAAATAATTAAGATTTAAAAACAAAAAAAGTTTTTGAAAGAAGTTTCTTCTGCTCTCCAAGGCTGCATTTATTTGATCAAAAAATACAGTAAAAACAGAAATATTATTAAATATTTTTGCAATTTAAAATAGCTGTGTTGTTTTGTAATATAATGTAAAATTAAATTTATTTATGTGATGCAAAACTGAATTTTCAGCATCATTACTTCAGTCTTTAGTGTCACATGATCCTTCAGAAATCATTCTAATATGCTGATTTGCGAAGTTAAGTTTGGGGTAAGTTTAAAAAAAAAAAAAAGAAAGGAAGAAAAGAAAAAAACGAATTGCATTAAATTGATCAAAAGTGGCAGTAAAGACATTTTATAATGAAAAAGAAAAATCTGTTTAAAATAAATGCTGTTAATTTACATTTTCTATTCAAGTCGATTCTATAAAAGAATCCTGAAAAAAAAATATTGAAAAATGTATTTACATAAAAAGAATTAATCATGATTATTATTACTTATTTTATGAATCATTATTATCAATAATAATTGAGTACTGCTAATTATTGAGCACCAAATCAGCATATTAGAATGATTTCTGAAGGATCGTGAAAATTCTGAAAATTCAGCTTTGCCATCAAAGGAATAAATTAAATTAAAAATATATTAAAATACAAAACAGTTACTTTAAATTGTAATGATATTTCACAATATTACTGTTTTTACTGTATTTTTCCCATCAAATAAATGCAGTCTTGGTGAGCAAAAAAGATATTTACATTTATATTCTATTCATAAAAGAATCCTGAAAAAATATAGTGAAAAATGCATTTACATAAAAATAATTGATCATGATTATTATTACTTATTTTATAAATCATTATTATCAATAATAATTGAGTACTGCTAATTATTGCACCAAATCAGCATATTAGAATGATTTCTGACTGATTGTGACACTGAAAAATCAGCTTTGCCATCAAAGGTATAAATTGCATTTTAAAATATATTAAAATACAAAACAGTTTTTTTTTAAATTGTAATAATATTTCTTAATATTACTGTTTTTACTGTATTTTTTCCATCAAATAAATGCAGCCTTTCAAAAACGTTAAAAAAGGCTTAATTAATCCAAACTTCTATAGTTCTTCACATGACAGTTCATCCAAGTGTGATTTGATTGAATGTCCGAGAAAACATCATATTTCTGCATGGCCGACACACATCCCCGCTTATGATTATGCATATTCGCTGGGCCTAAAGAGGGTGTGATGTGATCGTCATAGAGCTGACATCTTTAAACCTTTGCATGAAAGGCCCAGGGGACCGTTAGATCAGACTTGTGGGGCGAAACCGCAGAGGAAACGGCCCTCGTACGCACCAACCGCCTGGAATGGCCGTCACTTTCAAGGGATTTGACTGAACAAATGACAGCATATGGTAGATGCAAGGAGAGCCGGGTATTGTTGTGACTGGGGCTGGAGTGTATTTGTCTCCCACCCCCTCCAAACTATTTCCTCATTGTGTTGTCACAGACGCACTCCTTCCAGCGCTTTAATTAGCCTTCAGGAGTTCAGCGGCTGGCCGTCCGTCCGTGTGCTGGAAGACTTCCACTGATCGACGCCCCGCTAGTCTCACTGCCTCTTTCACGCACGCTTTAGGCCGTCGCATCTCCTTCGGTCTTGACGAAACTACAAACAGAGGTAGTTTGAAAGTCAGTCTGATATCTTTTTCTAAGTCTTGAATCATCCAGCCGGCAATTTGCTGCCAGTGGGAGGTGAGCTGGTCTAATGCTCAACGCTGTTCCTCCATCCCTGTGATTCTGAAGGGATGTAATTCACTGCAAAAATGGTTCTCTTATTACTCAGTATTTTGGGCTTGTTTTCCAGTACAAATATCTCAACATTCTTAAATCAAGATACATATTTGAGAAGCTATATTTAGTCTTGTTTTCAAGCTTAAACCTTTATTTATCCAGCGCTTTATACATTAGAGACTATATGAAGAATCAATCAAACACTCAATGAAGAATCAATAAAAAACCAAAGATGAAAACTTCAAATATGAGTTTTACTGTAAAGCAGCTCTAAGAAAGACAATGT